>QODF01000230.1:428407-657420 GCA_024372805.1 Oostethus manadensis
GGTGGCTGAGTGGTTAGCACATTGGCCACACAGTCAGGAGATCTGGAAGACCTGGGTTCAAATCTCCGTTGGGCATCTCTGTGTGGAGTTTGCATGTTCTCCCCGTGCGTGTGTGGGTTTTCTCCGGGTACTCCGGTTTCCTCCCACATTCCAAAAACATGCATGTTAGGTTAATTGGCGATTCTAAATTGTCCATCGGTATGAATGTGAGTGTGACTGGTTGTTTGTCTATATGTGCCCTGCGATTGACTGGCAACCAGTCCCGGGTGTACCCCGCCTGTCACCCAAAGTCTGCTGGGATAGGCTAGACCCTAATGAGGATAAGCGGTACAGAAAATGAATGAATGAATGAACTAAGGCCCATCCAGACAAAGACGAGCTGAGGCCTAAATGCACAAATACTTTATCAAAGCAAATTACATTTTCAGACATGGTACCCTTTTGTGAAAGAAAGAAAATCTCTCAATGATCACTGAAAGAACCGAGAAAAAGTGATTATTTAAAAATTCTGGAATTTGCCAAAATGCATATTGACAAGCTACAAAGCTTCTGCCAGAGCTTTTTGGCAAGTCAGCTCTATGTTTACACACCGAATCTGCTTTGCTGCATCCGACACAGGGTGTCTTTAATCTATGCAGGGTACAACACAATCACAAGACATTTTGGAGCAAAGTATGTTGTCTAGCATCATAAATCTTGGGTTCAATAGCAAGAAAAAAAAAACAATGGCTAAGGTGAAACAATTGACTATTAAGGGTATCTGTGGGATTTTTAATTTAAGGCCTCAAATTGTCTAAAAGTGTCATAAAATGTCCTGAACACCATTTTTAAGACGTTTGCCACGGAACACAGCAGTGGAGAAAACCTAACAAAATCCCCACAGCAAAGCAAAAAGATTTGAATAGAAAAGCTGGGCAATGGAGACAGATATACTGTATATGAACCACACTGAAACTTCTGCAAGAAAACTGTGAAATGTGGAAAATTAGGCACCAAGGCATCGGACTCCCAACGCAAAACAAAACAACATGACTCGGTCATAAAATTGCAGCCGCAAACGCTTTCAATCAGCCAGTATTGTTCCGCATCAGGAAATGGAGCATCAATTCTGGGCCTCCGATTTCCCTTAATGTCTTTTGTACTTATTTGCCAGTGTGAATGTGAAATGGGTCTCTGCATTTTATTCATAATGTTCTTTAAAAAAAAGTCTTTAATTTGACTTGTTGAAACCTGAGGAGACCCCGTTGGCTTTCTATTTGTTCCTAAAGTTCCTTCTGTATAGAAGAAGGTGGTAGTTGCAACTATAAAACAAATCTTGTTCCTCAAATGAAACATCTATCCATCCCTATGCTGGAGTCTATCCCAGCTGATTTCGGGCAATAGTTGTGGTACACCCTGGACTGGTCGCGAGTCAAATGAAACATATTTATGCAGGTGCGTGCAATACAACAGGTTTGAATTCACTGCGTTAATTTGTGTATGACAAAAAAGAAAAGGACTGAAAAAGGGGCTTTCAACTGAAAGGCTTGTGTTAAGATTCTTAGGCTTGTTTATCTCTACTTGTCAGTGGTTGAAGTTTTGAGAAGCACTGAGGCGAAGGTCTAGACACAGTGCATACACATGCTTAATTGCCTGTAACAGAAAAAAATCATTCAGTATTGAAATTGCCCGAGGGTACTTCTCATGCACAAAATCGTAGAGTAACTAAGCAGCACACGGGCAGATGAATTTGCCTCAACGGTAGGGTGACTAAACCTCCTGTTTTCCCGCTGAACCGAGTTTTATAGAAAGTGATGTGTTTGGTATTTCATACTTTCTTGTTATGTATTTGTTCATTAAGATTTGAAAAGAGAGCTATTATTCTATTACAGGCCCATTTTTCTGCACCGAGCTGGGGCTTGTGGGTTGGACCTATTTGGGCATGTTCACTGTTCAGACTGATAATACATTTATTTTTGCTACTATTTTCACAATAGACCAGCAAAGTCCGCAATCAACGGGTTGCAGAGCCCTGAGCTACATATTCAGAATATTCAGCTATTTGAAACTAGGCAGACCCATAAAATTTTGCTAATCGGAATGATTGAACTCTAACATTAAACATACATTATATGCATTTCTAGCCCACCAAAACGAGCATGTCAGAGTGAAGGTGGGCTGTGTTCAGGCTGAAGACCAGCGGACTAGATCCCCTCGGGATTGAGTTAAACCTGAATTATGCTTTAGCGCCACAGAGCTATTGTGAGCAACGCCGGCTGGCTCTGACCTCTCCAAACTCTTCGGCGAAGCCTGGTGTGCAATAGCAAAACACTTTGAACCGCAGAGATGTGATTGATCAACTTTTCTTCATGCAACATTTACAGTTTGTCGTTATAATGGAGCAGGTAGAGGACCGTCTGAGTGAAGAAATGTGCAAATATGAACTCCTATGCGGTACGTTAGTTAGGGATGTCCGATAATATTGGCCAACCAATATTATCAGCCTGATAGCGCCATAAAAATTGGTACATATCGGTACCGGGTTTTTCCCTATAACAAAAAACGATTTAAAAAAATGTGTCTGCATTGTCTCCTTCTGATATTGAACTTGCGATTTGCAATGACTGCAAAGTGTTGGTTATGCGAAGCATGATAGAATGGGACTGGATAAACAGTCCCATTCTATCACGCAAGACGCCAGATTCACCAAACTTGTGGAGTTCCTTGAGCCACGCTTTGCCATGCCCAATCGCAAATATTCCTCAGATGTTGTTTAAACTGTTGCTGATGCTGTATCCATTAGCTTCATTACAGATATGTCTTAATTCCACAACAGGAGATATGTGATGTTGCACAGATCGATATTGGTTGCTATCGGTCACAAATTGAGAGGTGGACAACATCGGCATATTGGATATCGGGGGAAAAATCCAATATAGGACATCCCTAACGTTAGTTTATATGGATGGGGGTTTAGATGCCAATGTTTACAAATACCGGATAAGCAACATAGAAAATGGATGGAAGCAAAATAGCTTGTCAGAGACAACAGGGAGGTGTGGTTGTTGACTCCAAAACATCCGAAACATCGCCCCTAGCGTTTTGCTGGAGAATTGAGCGTCAATGGATCAAGATCGCGACTTCGCTCAGGCATAATTCAGCCTTAGCCTGCCTGTGCACATCAGTGACCAACAGTGTTGTGGTATAAAAAGTCAAACATCTGCAGTTTGGTAAATAACAATAACAATCATAGAAAAATACTAATAAAAGTATATACAGCACCCACTGTCTTACATCAATGCAATGATTACTCAGTGACCACAGGCATTTGCTTTATGAATAAGCAATCTGCACTGATGATGAACATGTCGCAATATGTCATTGGACAAAACATACTTGTGTTCTGTCCGATCATATCTCTACAATGTGTGATGACACCTGTCTCTTTTTTTAATCTGTCAGTGGAACAACACCAGAAATCAACAGGAGGCAGATACTGTAGAGCAATAACTGCCATTTTCCTTTGCGCAGAATCATGCTTGGCTTTTCTCGTGTTTAGCTTTGGCGTACCTTTTAAGATGACGACCCCCAGACTCAGCATTCAGCATTCATATAGTGTACATTACACATGTTAAGATCAATTGCACTGGAATTTCATCATGATCTTGTTTTTCTTTATTGCATGCATATAACTTGACTGCTCCTACTGGATCCTTCACTCACTGCAATAATGTATGATTTTTGGCCACAGGGTAGGCATGCGTTAGACTAGTCTCCAGGATATCTGAATAATGGAGCATGGGCATATTGCAAGGAGTCGCTTCTGATCACGAGAAATTCAAAAAACATTCCATCTCCCATGTGCACAGATCCAACCCCAGAATCACCCAACCCCTCATTCTGCTTTGAAGTGCGTTCCAGCTACGAAACACAGTCACATTGTCATAAAAAAACCAGTCCTTGTTTCAAGGGTGATAAATGAATCATAAAATGCACACAACATTCCTGACCTGACAATTAATAAGATATCAGACGCCGATCGATGGTATTGATAACACCATCTTTCATGGTTCTGTGCTCAAGCTCCCAGTGGGAGCCTGGCATATATCAAATTCCCAGCACCGTCATGAGTGCTTTTAAACTCAAAGTAAACATTGATTGACAGATGTCTAAACAAACCTAATGCAAATGTACGAACCAGAAAAGACGGGAAACTTCTACTCAAGGATGGATTTAAATCAAGTACAAGATCACACTGGCAGCCATTAATATTTAACGCCTCAGTCCTTCAGTGCCAGAGTGCAGCACATTATTTGATGTTCCTAATGGTGTGAGTTCCTGCTCTGCTCCTGATGTGAGTGTGTGCTGTTTGTTTAACCAAATCACCGCCATTCCTCTCTCTCTCTCTCTCTCTCGCATTGTATTGAAAAAAGCTTTGTCTCTTTGTTTGTTTTCCACAGGCACTGAAAGGCCCATCGCTCAACCTCAATTAAGCTTGTCTGACTACCCGCGCTCACTTTTTCCTCCTTTAATTAAAACATTTGTTGCATTGGCAGGTTGGAATGGCCTCGGCAAAGCAGAGGCGTACGTCACGGCGAGGATTATGAGAATCCAACTCGGGACAAGGAAAGGTGCTTAACGGGGGAATTACTGCTGAAATGAGGTTTTAATCACGCGGTTAGAGTTGGGGAAACGCGAAGCCCAGGGACAAAGACTGTGTAGATTGCTACCAAGAACGATAAGAGACTACATCAGGAAAACTAAGTCGGCATTCTACGTTGTATCATACGTTGTATGTATTAAGGTGGTCATTGTATAATTGATTTGACTAGTATGAAGTACTTAACTGTAGTGATTACTACACACCTCTATACCTTCTATGATGTCATCTAGATGGGTTCTGAACCCAATTTTAATATAGACTCCTGACAAAAATGTTAAGACCATTTGACATTTTGCGCTGTTGGGCCTTACATTGGAATTAGCAATCGGTTACAAACAACCCTTAAAGTGAAATAGGCTGAAATACACAAACTTGAAATAACATTTTCCAAAACAAGACTCAGTAATAAGTACCTGCACCATTCCTGTTAATCGCCTCAAAAATGGGTTGGGAATGTTGCCCCCGGTGGTGATGATTGGCTTCATAAAGGGCATCCACTTTCCTTGTTTTTGTAACCGTCCCGTGCCATTTATCTCCAAATGTTCACAATCAGATTTTAATCAGGGGAACACACAGGGAGGTTATTCCTCTTGAAGAAGTCGTTTGTCAGGCGGGCATTGTGAACTGCGACATTGTCTTGTTGAAAAGCCAGTCATTACCACATCGACGAGGACCTTCAGTCATGAGCGATGGCCCCTGCAACATCTGCACTCGGCACCAGTTCAAACTTTCATTGGGGTCGCGGTTTGTCCCGAGTCCTGACGGACAGCCAGTGTCAGATCTTCCAGCTCAGGGCCAGTGATATTTATATGGGCCCACCACTTGGCTTTTTTGTTTCATAAGCCTCAGAATCTTCTAGGAAGTTTAAAATGATGTGTCTGACCCCGGCAGCAATGACGCATGGCGAGAGGCCTTGCTTATGCAGCTTAACACTCCGACAGCGTTCAAAGGCAGAAAGCCGTGTTGCCTTTGCCATCAAGGAATCACGATAGTGTCGATACCTGACAGGACGTGACACTGAATCCACATTTTGCCAAGATTTTGGCTTTTAAAGGCTGAAGTCTTCAACTTTTGATCAGCAGATGAAAAGCCTATTTCACTTGAATGCTTGTTTGCATTAAAGTCATTTTTAGAAAATTGATCAGGAGTGTAATGTTTCCATGGCCGTCTTACAACAAACGCAGCCACTATTTAATTCACTGAAATTGTGGAGAAGCTGAAGATACTTAAGTTAATGAGATACTAGTCGTAACTAAAGCTCACGGCCTCCCACGTATTTCTGATTGTGTTACAGGCAGAAACTCTCAGTGTTATTAGTCTTAAAATACAGCAATGGAACACAGTCTACTGAGTTCCATGAGGGGTTGCCATGACCTAGTAGGAGTAAAAGGCCCGAGGAGATGCTGAGATTATGTGAGATGCAGTATGTTAAATAAAATGGAAACTTGCAGTGCCCAGCACTCCCTCCCAGGATGTTCTGGGGCTTTGTGTCCCGCTTTTCATCTTGCGAATTTCACTGAAATTCATTGCTCCCCGTGCTGCTTCGCTCACACATTCTTAAGTTAAGTTAACAAAAAGAACAGTAATGCGGGTCTCGCTTTTCTTTTTTCCATGGGCATGCCATGTCAAGGCATGAGGAAATTACAAATGCACGAGTGGTGCAGCTTCAGCCGCAAACACCTTCAGATCAACAAGATAGTTTTTTTTTTTCTTAATAATATTCCAAATTGAGGACTTATTTCCTTTTAATTCAGGATGATGGAAGCAGAGAGTGGAGCCTGTGGTGATAATTCCCCACAGCATTTTATTATTTCATCTTACTCGATAACATCTTTAATTCCGCTTTGAATAGGGTTATATGGCCAGCATAAAATACTCCCTTGTGACTTTAATTATTGCTAGATGATAAGAGGTAAGAAAAAAAGGAAGAAAGCCATTTGTAAAGATGGCCACAGATGATGAAGCTCAGTGTTCTAGTTATATCTTCCTGTAGTGTCTGTTGGTTTGGATTTATCTTGTGTTGACATTCAGCACTGACAATGAACCGTAGCATTTTGTCACTAGATGCTATGGTTCATTGTTATGGTTCGGTTCACATAACAATACACATTTATGTATGAGCGTAGCACAGAGGCTTGTTGTGGGTTAGATTAGGAGTGGAGTCTTTAAAGTCCTAAACATTGGGGAATGCAAGCGACGTTACCCAAAAACAAGGCCAAAGTTGCTCATAATAAGCGGACCTGGCAACACTGATACGTGTGGGAGAGTCTATATTATGTCTTACATGTCTTATTTTGTCTACTATATAGAGTAATAGTACTGTAAAGGTGACTATAGAGGTGCTATTTCTACCTGTGTTAAAAAACCTGTATGTAGAAAGTTGTAAATGTCTTATGCGCTATTAAAATATTTAAATCATAAATAAGGAATCCTCCATGAAAATTCATTCATCATAATCGGGTCTGGAGCCGACTAAGCGTGACAAACAAGTGAGGACTGTAATCAAAATTACCCTGACTGGATACACTTTGACCTTCATTACCAGACTGCAGAAAAAAAAGTCACTGCCTCACAGTAGTCGTCCCCCGCCGCATCGTGCCTTTAAATTTCGCTGATTCACACCATCACGGATTTCAAAATGTATTAATTTATAGCTCATCGTTGTTTTACGATTGCATATTTAAGCAACGTTTATGTCTGTTCTTAAACCAGCATAAACTTAACATAAACATGGCTACATGAACTAAAATACACCACAAATGTAAGGCATTCCGAAAAGGCATTGAAAGACATGTTGTAATATGTGGTATTGGTCACTAGATGTCAGTAGTTTGACATTATCTTACATTGATGAGAAGGAAGTTCAGCTTAGTCACGGAAACATAATTTTGTTTTATTTCAATGCAGGCAGATGCCTACAAAAAAGGTACTCGTTGGTCTTTTTGTCCATCTATAATTATTTTCATCTCATTAAGACTCGCTGTAACTCCCATCACTCACTTGGTTAATCACTTGGTTTTATTCTCCGATAAGAACAAATGTAACCTTGACTGTCTTGATGGGTTCCAACGTTACTGGCTAGATCCCACCCTCATCTGTGTGGTAATGTGTGGCTTTGTCAGCAGGACAATGGCCCAGTTCACAATGCCCGCCTGACAAAGGACTTCTTCCAGAAGAATAACGTCACTCTTTTTAGAGCATCCTGCGTGTTTCCCTGATCTAAATCCAATAGGGAACATTTGGGAATGGATGGCAAAGGAAAGAACGTCGGTTCCAGACAGCGGATGCCCTCCGTGAAGCCATCTTCACCACCTGGAGGAACATTCCCACTAGCCTTCTGGAAACACTGGCATCAAACATGCCCATATTAATTTTTGAAGCGATAACAAGAAATGGCTCACTTTTTTAAAAATGTATTTCTATTTTAGGGGGGCTTCAGGTTCTTTTGAGCTACGCTCTTGCATTTTTCATAAGCTGAGGAACATCCTATTCCAGTTTACTGTTTGATTGCAAAAATTGCTTACTCAAAATACTTTTGTGCCACTCCCGTTTGGTCTATTTGCATTTTGAAATTGATTTTTACAACCCCCCTAAGATCCACCTGTGCAAAATGTAAATTCTCCCAATTTTTCAACTGGTCTCAAACTGATAAGGAGTGTATTTCTGCTTCAATCGCGGTTGCATAAACTCCATTGTTGTTTGTGGAGAGGAGAATGATCTGGAAGTCTCTCGCCTTCACAAGAGTGGACCTTTCTCACCTGTTTACTCACAGATAGCTATTCTCATTACTGCGGTAGAAAGCAAAGAGTATCCTCAAGGACAGGAAGCTTCCATCTTATTCTTCAGTTCAGGTGGAATAGCACAATATAGCGACCATCACCACAGCATGTTTCTATATAATAAGCCCCCTTTCAGCTACTGTCAGAATCACTGACAAGGACACACGGAGGATGGGATCAAATCCCCACTTGACTTATACCAGGAACATTTAATTCCTCCAAAGGTCTTCGGTGAGACTTCCAGAGCTATTTGGTGTGTTTGGGAGCAGATTCGCTGTTGAGAACATACTATTTCTGCCCCTAGCCTGATCGGTTCCTGGTTGAGCAAGGCATTGATGCTATTGACAATCCATTCAAGTATTCAATCATGTATGGTTTCGTCCAGTGTCCACCATCTCACACCTCAAACTGTCCAGGAGCTGACTGAGATACATTTGGAGGACATCAGCACAGACAGTAATAGGCACATTATGTAATAGTTTTGTTTACACTTTGGTGATGAGTATGATTTTGAATACAGTCCTGAATTCATGTTAATGATTTCCATTTTGTTATTTTTCCCTCATATCATATAGCCAGTAACAGGGGTGCAGCCAGGAATTCCGGGTGCCATGAAAAAAAAAATCACACTGCCCTCCCTTTATTAAGTAAGTAATATTTTTCGTTGTAATTACCTTTTTTCTTGGTCCCCTGGCAGTCAAGGAACATCGGAAATTTCCTGGCTTTTCCCCTTTACAAGGCACCCCTGGCCAATAGCACACATAAAACCCTTATCAGTTTATATCGGAATCAGAAATTAAGAATTGGACAATATCGGCATACTGTATCGGCAAAAAAGCCAATATCGGACATCCCTACTTACAATGACAGGGATTGATTACCAACATACTTCTGCATAGCAGCAGCTGTTAACCATTCCACAAAGTATGTATGACGGTCGAGAGTGCTAGCCGTCATGCCAAAAGCCAACACTGCCAACTTGGGGCTCCTTTTTTGTGGGTGGCGTAGCATAGCAAAAATAATTATAATTAATATGGGTAATATAAGTGTCTTTATTAGTGGGAGGAAATGCTTACCTTAGCTGTAATACCAACCTCAACACCACCAAATCAATATTGACAGCTGAGAGGGTGGAGGACGCAATGGCCCCCCGCCGAGCTCAGTGTCACACTGGTTGAGGGGCCGCCCACGGTGGCCATCGTGTGTCCCCGGTGCTCTGATAGTTTTTGTTTTGCCCTTCTTCTGACATCACTGAACCGTTTTAAACTCCCGGACCAAAACATCACTTTCCGTCTGGGAGAAGTTTGCCCGTCTTCCGCTGTCTTCCTCCATATTCAACGACACTTGCGATGCGCTTCGCCAGCGGCGCATTTAAAGGTGAGGAGAGAAGCTTGTTTGATTGGTGAAGATTTGACCCGGTTGTGTTAAACCCGCTCACGCCTTCTCTTCTCCCTCTTTGCGACTTGCGCCGGTAGGAGGGACAGAGGCGTATTTACGCCAGGCTGGGCTTGGCACAAAATTCCAAAATGTGCCTAAAAAACGCCCCATTGGTGACTCTTAAGGCGCCAGGAAGTGAGGACTTTTATAAAGCTGCCATCTGTTACATAGTGCTCGAATAAACTTTTGATCAAGTGTTTCAGTTCTGTAGCCCATCTATTTTAGCCAAACTCGTCCTACTGAGATTGTATTGGACACCAAAGATATGTTTTGTACTTTCAACGGTGCTTTAGTTTAGTGTAGTTTCTACATATTTGCAAAGAGCAAGCCAATTTGTTTATTTGTCATGCCTTTAACACAGCAGCGGATCAGCCAGCTGCTTTTACGGACCAACCAGTCAAGTCCAGCTCAAGGAAAGCGACGTGTTAAATGCTGCACTGCCCCGTGGTGCAAAACTACAGGAAGAAGGCATACATGGAAAAAAAAGGTGCTTTTGGCCTGCTGAGCCCGGAGCTCAAGAATATTCTTTATTTAAAAATGTGTACCATTTAACTGACATAGCCCAGAGAGGCAAGCTGGCACCAACTTTGATCTAACAGAAAACTGGAGATCAATGAGCACACTAGAATGAACCCAGCAGGATGCTTGCAAATCATCAACAACAGCAAGCACAACCGAGACATGCTTCAAAACATATTTATGCACTAGCGACAGCAATACAGTCATTTGTCAGAGCCCTTGTGAATTTTTTATAGCACTGTTGTGCTCACATTCTCGCTCACAAACCCAATATTTGTGCAGTGAGACTTGTTACTTTAAGTAGGATAACTCCTGCAAATCAAACTGGAGAGTGGTCTTTAATGCTTAAAGGGTACCCTGACATGTTCAGATAAATATGATCAGTGATATCAGCTCCATAAATGCTGTACAGGTACTGTATATATAGTATATGATGTTTTAGTTTGTTTTTCTATTCAAATAAATGCAACAATGGTGGCAAATATTCATATTCTCTCATATTACACCTGATGTAGTAGACATAAAAAAGCCATTTAAAAGACAAATAAGGTTCATGCTCGTGTGTATTGCTATAAATGTGCTCCCCACAGGGAGCAGAGTGGTGGACGGACAGGAAGTGACTTCAAGGGTTCAGAGTTGAGTTTTAGCTTGCCATGGATTCCTGCAGCAACAGTAGCCCGAGTTTTTTATTAGGGATTTTTATTGTGCCTGTTAATTCAAACCTGCAATAAAAGCCTTTTGTTCTGGCCAAGTTTGCCTCTATGAATATTACAGTAAGATTACTGACACTGTGGGCTCTAATTTTGTAGACCGAAGATTTCGTAGGCTGCGTTTCGCCAATGGGGTGTTTTTTGGGCGCATATTCCAATTTCGTGCCACGCACAGCTTGGCGTAACTACGCCTCCGTCCGTCCTGCAAGTCCCAAAGAGGGAGGAGAGAAGGTGTGACTGGGTTTAACACAAACCTTTACTAATCAAATGAGCTCCTCTCCTCACCTTTAAATGTGCCGCAAATAGTTTCTTCAAACAGTGGTTGTTCGTTATTATTTAATTGTTATTAAATGCAATCAAATGTGCCTGACATTGTGTAAACCCGCCTGTGGGGTTTTGGTGATGTGTGTGCCTGTGCACCAGTCAGTCTAATTACCACTAGACCGGCTGCGCTTCGCCTTACGTCGAGAGCAGACCAGGTTGGAGCTGGCGAGATCTCACCGCACCTTCGGCAAAGCCTTTTGGCATGAAATTGTCACTACGCCAAGTTGAATCAACCCCCTGCTGCGCCACCACACCCATCGCGGAGCGCCTCGGTCTACCAAATTGGCTGCGCACTGTGTTACGCCAGACAAAAATTACCACTGCGCGGCCTGCACCAACCTGCGCCACCCACAAGATAATAACCTTTTCATTATTACCGTATTTTTCGGACTACAAGCTGCTACTTTTTTCTCTCCCTTAGAACCCTGCTGCTTTAATAGCAGAGCGTCACGTCTATGATTTTTTTGGGCTACTTTGGGTAGGTGGAAAATAATTTTATCTCCAAAAAGGGGGGCGCAGCAAAAAAAAAAGGTTGGGAACCACTTACTAAACTGTGCCACTAATGCAGTGGCTCTCACTTATTTTCAGACCCCCCCCATTTGAAATACTATTGACAACTGATAATATGTATTTATTAATATGTACTGTACAAACTGAACTTGAAACTGAAACCAGAAAAATGCAACAAAATGGAGCGCTGTGAAGCGTATTCAAGAGTCAATTGGCATCCATTCATTCATTTTCTATACCGCTTATCCTCTTTAGAACATGCAAACTCCACACAAAGATTCCCAACGGAGATTCGAACCGTGAACCTCCTGACTGTGAGGCCAATGTGCTACCCACTCATGCCGTCAAATGGCATGTTGAGTATAATAAATCTGGACATATTGTCAAGTTGAAAGTACTCCCTGCTTCTCCTGGCAGCCCCCCGCATCCCAGGGGGGCCCGCCCCACTATTTGAGAACCGCTGCACTAATGTATTATTTTGCATCATTCTGCTAAGGGTGACCCCCTATTAGTGACCCGAGATGAATAGCGATCTTTGTTCAAAGAGGGGTCTAACAAGCCTGTCCACGGACAGCATGGGAAAGAACTGACAGGAGCTTTATCACCGACCTAATGAATAATGTTTTATTAACAGTAATGTGATAAGGTTACCTTTATCTCAATGAAAATCATCAATCTTTGCCCCCGGCTTTGCAGAGCGGCGAACGCTCATTAAGCGCTGCATGGATTTTGTACCACAAAGCAATGGAGGACCTACACGGCCAAGGAAGCAATGAAGAAAATACCAGTTGTGAATGTTGCACTTGGATTCAATTGTACATTGCATTATGGGAACTCATTCTGCAACCGACGATGACTTTATTGTTAGTGTTGTGTTTATACTTTCCCTATCCTGGTGCTGCAGTCCATGTTCCTCACACGTCTTTGTTACTCCCCTGCAGATGCTGACACGCCCTGAGCTGGGCGGAGCTACTGGAGCCCTGCAGCTGTCGCCCATTAGTCAAGCTTATTGCCACCTCAGCTGCTGCCAGTAGTTGGCGGATTATTCTCCGATGGTCGTGCCCGCAGATAGTTCCGTGTTTGCTCTCCCGCTTTCCGCTATGTAACTTCTCACCTGCTGCAGGGCTTCCATCTTGGATTCAGCTCATCCGTCTCTCCTCAGCCCAATACTTCCGTCCGGCTCACCTGGTAGTGTCTTTCTGCTATTCCGTTTTTTTTCCCTTTTGTGTCTTTTCCCACGGTGTCGCCCGTATTTTTTGCACGGTCGCGTTGAGTTCTTGTTTTGTCTGAAATTACTTATCCTGCTGCAGCTCCCTTGGCCTCTGCATCCTCGGGGTCCATCCACTAATTGCTTAGCAACCTAATTGTGATCTGCATAGTACGCCTGTGATGTAAACATTGTAGTTTTGGTATATAATCTGTCCTAAAGGGAGATGTGTTTTGCTTAAGCCGAGTTTTAAGACGCGCCCGTTCATGTTTGGAAGTTGGAGCAAAAACACTCCGTGTTTGCCAACCAGCGACTTCCCACGCAAGCGTAATCATCTTACCTCTAAAGCCTTGAGGTATTCAAAGCGGACGTGACGTCTGACAGCTCTGCATTCAGTGTGGCTGAGTGGCAGCCGGCGGGCTTAGTCTCAGAGGTGCACGCCGACGGACACTCCCCCTCTCCCGCTTCATCTATCAGAGACTTGACACGGGTCGGGGAGATTGATCTGTCTTTCGCATGAGCTTGGCGCCCGTAGAGCTTTGATGAGGCTTGTTTAACAAGCAGCATCCTCGCTGCCAATAAAAAGCTCCTTTTTTTTTTCCCTCCCCCCGCAGGCATCTCGCGGAGACTGCTCGGCGAATAAATCCGCCACGAGCGCAGGATTTATAGACCCCGCAGTGGGAACATATGACAAACTCTGGGAATTGATTATTCCAAAACAATTTGATATATCTGATTATTAATCCCGGAACACAAACTCGCTTAGGGCGGGGACGGCTGGTAAAGGCTGGATTTATCATGTTGACATTTTGCTCCTACGACGCATTTACTATAAACTCTGCCCAACAGGTTCTACCCTAGGTTTACCCGGAATGACCTTTTCACCTTGCGTCTTCCGCCGCTTTTTTCCTTCCGATTTTACCGACCGACTTCACAAACGTATTGTCTGAGCACACGCTGTTGACAAGTGTTCTCTGTGCCGGGCTGCCATGCATGGAGGCACACGCAAATGAAAGGTCAGGCCCATCAAACTCTACCCCACAGACACTGGACTAATTCTGCTCTTTGCACAAACAACAGAGACCCAGGAAAGGAGCAAGTCCACTAGACGCGTTACTGGGGACGCATTAGAGAAGGTTAAACCTCCCACTTTGCACAGCAGGCAGCTAAAATGCATGGAAATGAACAAAGGATTTTTTTTGTCAGCCTGTGCTTCCCCCCCCCCCTCCTATATACTCTCAAGTTCATTGAGGACCTGCCTTTATGAGTTCACATTTTGTTTTGCTTTTGGGGGTTTTTTCCACTCAAAATCAATCCACCATGCGCTGCGCTTCTCCAAAACACCGAATGTGACACATACGCTTTAATACACTTTCATGAACTCCTCTTTGCGTTCTGATACATACATACATTGTTTTCATACTCCTGGCCTTAGTTTTTATGTGTAAGTGACGTACATGCAGGAAAAGTTCTGATACTTTGCATCGTGCTTCAAATTTTGTGGCTTCACCCTCACATTTTTTTCTGAAATGTAGAAAATAATAAATTATCGCCATTTTGTAGTTGACTACAGCGTGTAATCAGTCAAAAAAGAGCATGTTTAAGCAAATTCTATGTATTTCTGGCCTAAGTTAGGCTTTTTCAGGCAGAAAAACAAGTAAATGGACTAAAATACGAATGTAAAACATTCAGCTAAGACACATTAGATGTCAATATTTTTACATTTGTCGCCGCAAAAAGTCCAGGAAGTACAAAAAAAAACAAGGAACGCACCCCCTCAAACTGAAGGGCGTGCCCCATAGGGGGACCCGGCGTTATGACAATTGGGGCACGGGGCTACCACAAAAATGTTTAATTATTACCATATTTTTTGGGAGGGGGTGTGCAAAAAATCCTTTTATGTGCCCAAAGCTAACATGTGTGTGTCTATTTTATTTTTTATTTTCTATTATCATGTCTATGATATTGCATAATACGGATGTAAAAGTGACTATAGGGGTGTTATTTACTGTCTCGAGCAAGGGTAGGGAGCCAGATGTGGCTCTTTTGATGACCACATATGAGTCTCACATATGGTCATATGAAGTTTCAAAACACCATAACATGTATTTATTTTAATTTAATTTTTTCTTAAAATATATGTAGCATATCTTTCTTTACAACAGGGGTGTTCAAAGTAGGGTCTGATTTATTTTCCCGCAGCACAATCTAAAAATACAATTTAACAAAAAACTTTAAAGGAAACAGCAAAAAAAAAAAAAAAAGAGCAGTAATTTTACAAAAAATAATGTCAAAAAATTAGGAGAAAAAAGTTTTGGGAAAATGAGGTTGTGGAAAAGGTTATAATATTAGGAGAATAAAGTCTAAATATTAAGGGAATAAAGTCAGAAATAATGAGAAAAGTTGAAAAAATAAAAAAACAGCCGAAATGGAAACAAATGTGTAATTTTATGAGTAAAAACCCAAACTATTAAGAGAAAAAAGTCACAATTTTACGAGAATAAACGTGTAATATTATGTGTAAAAACAATGACATTTTAGTAACAGTTAATTTTCACTTTTTAAATGTCAAAAAATTAGGAAACAAACCAATATAAAGAAGTAATTTGGGGAAATAAAGTTAAAATATTGTGGGAATAAAGTCATATTAGAATTAAAAATGTAATTTTTGTTTTATAATGTTGTAATATTGTTTGCTGACATTTCAAAGTAAAACATGACCGGAATCACAGTGTCAAAATATAAAACCTTCTCAGCACTTTAATCCATCCTATTCAGAGACTTCTTATCTTCTAAAATTGTTGACCACACTTTTAGTTGTATTCACTTCTAAAAAAAAAATAGAATATGGTTCTCACAAAAATACATTTGAAAATATGTGTCGTTTATGGCTTTCTTAGTTCAAACGGTTCCCTGGTCTAGAGGGCTCTAATAGTGGTAAAACATATTTACAGGGTCGTAATGAGGTCTTCTATGCTCTCACTACAAAAACATTCCAATTATGAATAAGAAAACCTACAGGGTGGAAATTCACTTATCACGGTCCGATCTGGAATCAATTAACTGTGATAAAGGAGGAAAAACTCTAAATGCTCCAATTTGCTAGTCAAGTTCATTCATTCATTCATTCAGCAGAGAATACATACATACATTTACTGCATTTGACTTGCTGCTCTCCAGCTTGTGCTGCTGCTGTCCAAAAAAGAGGAAGTACAGCAGTAAACACCTTCCAGGTCAGCCAAACCCTCACCTTTGCAGGCAGAGTAGTGCAGCATCTCTACGTATGACCGTATTTTATTGTCCCATTACCAAGAACAATGATGTCACGCTGCCATGTAGTGCGCTTAGACGATGGGCTCAGCTGCACACGGGGTACGTTTTTATTTAAAAAATGCTGAATGAAAGCATTGGAATAATACAAAAATACATTTATAACACATGTTAATGGAAACATATGAATATTTATTTATGTTATTAGTTTTTCATTGTGACGCCTCCCCTGACCGCATGTCAGTGAGACGCTTTACGTTCATTTACATCAGGCCTGAATTACAGATTACACACAACTGTAAGATCTGTGGTGGTAACCTGCCTCTTAGGAGAGCATGCAAACCTGCTGAGCCATCAACACTCAAGAGCTGATCTGGCCATACTTTTGACATTGACGAAAGACCAGGCCCTTAGCCTTGGACCAAACTTATGAGCCTTGAAGACTTCAACTCAAGACTTGTACCGCAAGGTCACAGTGTTGCAAAAACAGAGCCACTTTGTGAGATGAATCGTCGCTGTTTTGCTGTTAATTATGGCTTATTATGAGTCCAAAACATGCATATTCAAGCAATTGTTTTGTACAGTCACTGCGGCTGTCAATCAATTAAAATATGTCATCGCACTTTTTCCATAGTTAACTGATAATTAATCACAGGTATTTTACTTGTGGTCGCCGTATTTTTACACACTATTTGTAAATGTGTTAATATTGTTTATCTCTATTTTTTATATTTATATAGCTGGCTATATAATATAATATATAGATATAGATATACAGAATATAAGTATTTTATTTATACTGCATTGCATTTTTTTTATATAAGAGTTTTGTCTTTTTCTTTAATTGAGATACAGTAACCAAGCGTTTACCATGTACTTCAATAGAGTCTGTCTAAGTCTAAAATAAGTATTTATCTATAATAAGTAGGGATGGAAATGTTTTTTTGTGGTAAATGATTTGATATGCAACTGTAACTACTTCAAATGTTATGTAAAAGGATATCAATATAGGAAACATGGGCTTTTTTTTTCATGTTTGACGCAAGCAGCGATTCATCCCACTGTTTGACGGTCTTTGAACGCACCTTCTTTTTTCTCACGCGCTGCAGGGCTACTATGCTGTAGGTTTACCCTTTTTCTTTTACCTCATATTTGGTCCCAAATGCTGATACTACATGGGAATGCATAAAGGTAAGAGCTGATGACCTATTAGAGTGCTAATGTAATAGTTTATGCTACACAACGTCTCTGAAAATAATGTTGGTTTTGTATTCATTTAGTGCTTTAAATTTGATTTTGTTCCTGTCATAGTTACAAGATACTTATACTAAATAAGATCAAAAGGATGGCTATGGTGTACCTACAACCGGAATAATGCTACTGTCAATGGAATAGCATTAGCTACAGCCCCAAATAGCTTTCATCAGCACTGCCAGTAACTAGCAGCTCCTAGACCATTTTTTAGCTAGCAGTTCAAAGCAAAACAAGAGATGGCTCACATCTAAAAACACTCATTAGTTGTGACACTTATGTCATGGTATCACTGTATAAATGACAAAACACTACCTGCAGTGCGCCAGTAACTTCTCGCTTCTCCCAGAGGTGACGTACTTTGTGACAACTCAAGCCACAGCAAAACAAATAACTTTGGTCTTGAGAGTGCCATCTGCCAGAGCTTTCAAGCTAATCTTGCCATTAAAAATACTCTTTTCTTTGCCCATTTCTGCTCAGTATTTGCGCCCGCTTGTAGCCTACCACAAATCCAGCTGGTACGGTTCATTAAACTATGTGTGGGCAGAGGGTAAAACTGGATGTGCGCACATTAATCAAGTGTCAAAAAAATGAATGCCGTTAAAGGACACGCGTTAACTCTGACAGCCCTAATATTCACTTATAAAAATGACTAAATTAACCAAAATACAAAGAAGACACAAAACGCATTGAAAAAAATGTAGCATACTACAATGGTCACTAGGTGTCAGTAATACATATACATACATACTTGTGTGTATGTATATGTATGTATATGTATATATATGTATATGTATATATATATGACACAAACAGTGAGAGGAAAAACTATTTGAACCCCAGCTGATTTTGTAAGTTTGCCCACTAACAAAGAAATGATCAGTCTATAATTTCAATGGTAGGTTTATTTAACAATGAGAGACAAAAAAAATCCAGAAAAATGCGTTTCAAAAAGAGTTATAAATAATTTGCATTTCCATGAAGGAGTATTTGATCCCCTATCCGTCAGCAAGATCTCTAACTATGCAGGTAACGAGCTGACATTGGCAGCCCTCTCAGCTCGTTACCTGTATAAAAGAGACCTGTCCGCAGAAGCAATCAATCAATCCAGATGCCAAACTCTGCACCATGGCCAAGACCAAAGAGTTTTCCAAGGATGTCAGGGTCAAGATTGTGGACCTCCACGAGGCTGGAATGGGCTACAAGACCATCGCCAAGCAGCTGGTTGAGAAGGTGACAACAGTTGGTGCAATTATTCGCAAATGGAAAAAACATAAATTAACTGCTAATCTCCCTCGGTCTGGAGCTCCATGTAATTTCTCACCTCGTGGAGTTTCAATGATAATGAGAACGGTGAGGAATCAGGCCAGAACCACTCGGGAGGAACTTGTCAATGATCTCAAGGCAGCTGGGACCATAGTCACCACAAAAACAGTTGGTAACACACTACGCCATGAAGGACTGAAATCCTGCTGTGCCCGCAAGGTCCCCCTGCTCAAGAAAGTCCATCTACAGGCCCGTTTAAAGTTTGCCACTGAACATCTGACTGATTCAGAGGAAGACTGGGTGAAAGTGTTGTGGTCAGATAAGATCAAAATTGAGCTCTTTGGCATCAACTCAACTCGCCGTGTTTGGAGGAGGAGGAATGCTGCCTACGACTCCAAAAACACCGTCCCCACCGTCACATATGGAGGTGGAAACATTATGCTTTGGGGTGTTTTTCTGCCAAGGGGACCGGACAATTGCACCGCATCAAAGGGAGGATGGATGGGGCCATGTACCGTCAAGTGTTGGGTGAGAACCTCCTTCCCTCAGTCAGGGCATTGAAAATAGGTCGTGGTTGGGTATTCCAGCATGACAATGCAACAAAAGATTGGCTCAAGAAGAAGCATATTAAGGTCATGGAGTGGCCTAGTCAGTCTCCAGACCTTAATCTCATAGAAAATCTGTGGAGGGAGCTGAAGGTTCGAGTTGCCAAACATCAGCCACGAAACATGAATGACTTGGAGAGGATCTGCAAAGAGGAGTGGGCCAAAATCCCCCCTGAGATGTGTGCAAACCTTGTGGGCGACTACAAGAAACGGCTGACCTCTGTGATCGCCAACAAAGGTTTTGCCGCCAAGTACTGAAGGACAGAGGATCCTTCAAGTTCAAGAGGATCAAATACTTATTTCCTTCATGGAAATGCAAATTAATTTATAACTCTTTTTGAAACACACTTTTTGGGATTTTTTTGTCTTTGTTGTCTCTCAGTGTTCAAACAAACCTACCATTGAAATGATAGACTGATCATTTCTTTGTTAGTCGGCAAACTTACAAAATCAGCTGGGGTTCAAATAGTTTTTTTCCTCACTGTATATAGGTATGTGTGTGCGTGTGTGTGTGTGTGTGTGTGTATATATATATATTTTTTTATTCCTGCAGGTAAAAAACAACAATGCTAACATATGTGAGTTAATATGTTCTATTATTACGTGTACTACGGTATATTTAGTAAAATTAGAGTAAAGATAACTCTAGGGGTGTAATTTCATATCTGGAAAGCTCCGATAATATCAAAAAATGTAGGTTTTAAATGCTCTAACTACAAAAATATTCAATTTAGCAAGAAGGAATCCTACAGAAATTCACAGATCACTTATGTGCAGCCAATTAACTTTGGTAAACGAGGGACGACAGTGTACCGACTGGAATTATTGTTACATCAGTCTTATTTTGGTAGCTCGAGAAATTCCAATATAGCAACACACTTCACTTCATGGTCATAATTTACATGCCACTTAAAATATTTGGCCGGATGTGCCGCAGCTTGTTTTTCCCCAAACCCCCTTGCACATGAGAAAGCTAAAAGCACTGCCATTACTGCATCACACTTTTAAAGTGGCGGCCCGGACCCATTAGAGTGGGCTGGTGGGAGAAGGGCTGTGAAATGATGATCACGGAGAATTCTATAAAAGGAAAACGGCTGCGAGCGTTTGTTAGTCACAGCGGAGGGGAGATTAAACAAACTCTGTCCCAAAAATCGCAAAATATAAAGCTTAGCCCGTTGCTGTCTTTTATTCGGCAACGCTCGGGTCATTGAATGTCTCTCCGTGACCCTAGAAGGTGACTCGCTAGATAAGGGCAATTATCCTGGAAGCATGGGTGCTCCCAATTAGTCTCACTCCATCTTTGCGTCAGAGGCGGGGCACGTCCCACAGGGTCAGCCTGTTTGTGACTTCATTAGCAGGCTTCTAAAAGAGGAAGATGAGCGCCTGGCCTAGATCACATCTCCGTGAATCATCATCATCACTACTCTTGATGTTTTTGTCCTTCCGGGCACGGCAAGGTGGAGGAGACCGGGCAAAACCTCGGACGCACATTCCCAGACTTCGGCGACTCTCTGGATAGATTAGCGTTTTGTTATTTTAGGCAAGAAGACCCGAAGGAAGTGGCACGTGTCGCCGTGCCAAGGACTGATGATGACGCCGCTGATGATGATGATCCTTCGCTTTCTGTAAAGCATCTTGAGCCCCTCTCTAATTGCTCCCCCATCAGTTCTTCCCATGAAATTGTTAATGAGAATTCTGTGCTATGTGGACGTCGGGGGCACAGTCACTTTTGTGTCTGCCAGCGCTGAGTCTGTGAGTAATGGGTGTGACTAACGCTGCTTGGCAGCCTCCACTCTTGTCCCTCCCTGGCAGCTGTCCCCTGCCACCCTCTGGGTGCACTTGGGTGCCCTCAGCAGGTCTCAGTAATCACACACAGGCCACACACGCAACGTGCGACACATGACACGCACACACACACACACACAGGGGAGTCAACGTGGGAGGCGAGAGTGGGAATGGTGTACTAAGGCCACAGCACGGGGGAGGGGGGCTGATGTCTTTTGTAAAATGTTTTACATATTCCATTTAAATATGTCAGCAATAAAAACCAACGTAAAAAATGTTAAGATGAAATACTAGGTCAATGGGTTTAAAAATGTAATCGCTATTAATCAGAATTTGTCCATGGTTAACTCATGATAACACCTGCTGGTAATAAGATGTAATAAGTGTATTATACCATAGTTAACTCATGATAACACCTGCTGGTAATAAGATGTAATAAGTGTATTATATTAATAAAAGATAGATATTCAAGAATTATTAGCATTAATAAGGCTATATAAAGTTATATAACGCACTGAGATACAGTATTTACCGACAATAATGCTCAGGTAATGGATAATAATGCTTTAATAAAGGCTAAGAAATCCTGGTATTCCATTGCTACGCACTTGTTAACCCAAACCCTTTAATATATCATATTCTTCCTGTAATAAGTCATAACTTTAATTACTACTTGTTAAGTCTTATTACAAGTATATAAAGTGTTAAAATAAAATTACTCAGATTTAATCAGAGATAGAAATAAGCTTTTATCTATAAATAAGTAGGGGTGTTAATCTCTTTGTGGTAAACAACTACATATGATAACGTCAAAATGTAATAAAGGGGCATAATTTTTTTTAAATATGGGCCAATGTTCCATCCATCCATTTTGCTGGAGCCTATCCCAGCTGACTTCGGGCAAGAGGCGGGGCACACCCTGGACTGGTCGCCAGTCAATCGCAGGGCACATATAGACAAACAAGCAATCACACTCACATTCACACCAATGGACAATTTAGTGGCGCCAATTATCCCAACATGCATGTTTTTGGAATGTGGGAGGAAAACGGAGTACCCGGAGAAAACCCTCCCCCCCCACACACACACACACAAACATGCCAACTCCACACACTACTACTCCACCACCGTGTTGGGTCAATAAAAAAATATACAGTTACCATTCACGCAATTCTTGAATGCTTAATGAAAGCAGGAATTTGTCCCACTTGAATTTGGGCCTTGAACACACCTTTGAACGTTCTCCCACGCTGCACAGATACTACTAGAGTACCAGACTGTATTTTCCCCCATTTTCTTTCATCTCATATTTGTTCGCAAATGCTGATAGTATGATAGTATAGTGGGAATGCCTCAAGGTAAGATTTGATGAGTGCTAATGTGCATATTTGTTCGGTACGCGACCTCTCTGATAGGCCAGTCAGGGCTGCAAGTGGTGGCTCTGCATCCCTTTTTAATTTGATGTTGATCCGATCGCTATAATGTAAGTATGTTTGACTGAGGTGTTGAAAAGATTTCCCGGTGACTAGCTAGTCCACTGCTAATGCGGTTTGCAGCCATTCTCGACTTCAGCCACCATCGTCACATTGACGGCATGTAAACAGCAGCTCGTAAACCAAGTTTCAGCTCGCAGTTCCAATAAAAAACATCAGCAGGACGACTCGCATCTAAAAAAAAAACCCTTGCTAGTTGGCACGCTTGTATGCCAAGGTACCACTGCATAAGTAACTATAAAAACAATACCTGCTCCATTCTCTGGCAGGGTATTATATGATTATTTTATTATTATTATTTATTATGTATTATTGCACTACAAATTGGAAGTGAACGGTTCTGAATTATTTGTTTATTCTTACTCTATTTTCTTATTTTTCTCGTCTTAGCTTGCCTGTCTTGCCGTGATTGTTTCATTCTGTGATCAAGTGATTGCTTTGAGAGCTGCTTGAAACGTAAAATCATCTTGGAGATCAATAAAGTATCTAACTATTTAAAAATTTGAAAAAAAACACATCCACTGGTGGGACAGTTTTATTTCAGTGTTTTTGAGTCTTCAAGTCAAAACTGGCCACACACTCCCCAGTCCGTGAAAACATATCCTCCTTGTGTTATCTATAATGGAAATTGGACCTTAAAAAAAAAGTGAATGAGATGTGTGAGTATGTTTCAGGATGGAGCTGGGATGTCAGTGCTGGCCCCAGATTGGTAGCAGCTATATGAATCCCATTACATTGGCCTCCAAACCGGCCCTGCAGCTAAGTGTATCACTCTGAGTGATTTTAAATTGGTGTCCAATGAAGTAGGACTTGATCTGTGCCACTCTTCCGGTTCTCAGAGATGTTTTTTTACCCGGTAATCTCCAGAGGCTGAAACTCTGATGGATTTGTGGTTTCTGTTTAGTTTGCATACATCAGGAGTTATTTCACATATTAAAAGTAATCAGATCAGAGACCATGAGTCGGCTCTCTGGTGACTCAATGTCATCAAATGTGCTCGAATGTGCTGGGTGCATTGCCGGTACTCGTGCTGTTTTGCAAGAAAAACACCAAAGTGGTGATGTTCATTATTACTCTTATAGCTCCAATACATCAGAAGCCTCTAAATCGTTTGAAGGTTTGAACGGCTCTGTCTATATGTTAGGATGACCGTAGTTGGATAACCGAAAACCAGGAAGCTCGCCTGGCAAATTTGCCTTATGACTTCAGTACGTTTCAAGTATGCCTCCTTTGCGCGGATAGAGAATGTTTAAATTACAAAATACCATCTTTAACCAAAGACACAAATTCCAAAGGAATCAAAACCCTCAAATGATTCGACACGGGAACCTAAGGTCAAATGTTTGTATTGGAATCTAAGAGGATTTCCAGGACAAATCGCAGCCACTTTGGAATTTCAACTGTTTTAGTGCATGAGTTTCCCAAATTTAAGAGAATTCAACTCCGCAAGCATCACAGGATTAACTCTGTGCGAATGTTTTGCTTTTTGTCTGGCTTTTGGGCAACACTGATTCAAAAAGCCGCAGACAATCTAATGACCCAATAAACCAGGACATTGTCATCCCCCCCAAAAAACAGGAAGGCCAGGATATGATGTGAAAACAAGACCTGTCGGAGAAAAACAGGATGTTTGGTCACCCTCCTATGTGCCCTGAACTTGACTGGCAACCAATCCAGCGTGCATCCCGCCTCTTACTGGATAAGCAAGCTTTCAAACGTGAACTAATTAATGTTCCATGCAAAAACAATGCAAAGGACATACAACCCAAGTCATTTTGTATTTCTAACCTGATGCAATTTTCAGCATTATTTAATGTGTTTAATGCAAGAACCATACTGGGTTTTTTTTCATATTATAAGAAGGGTCACAAAAACTGTAATTTAGAACGATATGCCATTATAATGAAACTTATATGTGCTTATTTTCTTAATGATTTCACAAAATAAACGGACCACTTTTGAGCACTTGAGCGCCACACTTTGCATGCATCAAGAAATGAATTTGCCACGGGCATTGTCAGGGTCACTCCGTTGGACTGTAATCTCATTTGGAGAAAATGAAATAAACATATCCATGGGAATTGGCCACAGCTCATTTTAAGGGGTGCAAATTGATTTCAGTAGAGCTGGAGCAGAGAGCAGCTGTGCAGCATTAGGACACTGCAGTGATGAAAACACATATCAGGGTTGTTTGACTTTATCTGTCACTAGAAAACAGGATTGTGTAGAAAAAAGATATACATCACATTTGGAATTGATCTTTAGCACCGATTTGATCGCAGCAAATCACAACAGCAGTTATCTCGTGGCCCTTTACACGGGAAGGTCACAGACAGAGAGCCAACTGAAACACCACATGAGCAAGCACTTGGCGACGGAGGCAAGGAAAAACTCCTTGGACAGAACCCAGGCGCTGTGGGTTGGCCGTCTACCTCGACCAGTTGGGTTAAGATATAAAAGAATGGGGGGATACGTGGTAGATCAAGCCAGAAATCTTAGTCTTAGACCAATTGTCTCTGATGCACATCAGCATATCAAGGGTCCGTTCTAACGGTATGCTTCAGCAAAGAGGTGGGTTTTGAGTTGACGTGTCTGCCCCCGAATTGAGTCGGGCAGATGGTTCCATAACAGAGGAGCCTGGTACCTGGGATCTACATCCCATTCTACGTTTACAAGTAATTGTAAATTCTGTGAATGTCGTGTTCTACTGGGTTGCTAGGAATCTAGGAGATAAGAATTTTACACTCAGTTCGAAATTTCACAGGTAACCAGTGCAGTAAAGCCAATACGGGTGTGATGTGATCTCTTCTAGTTCTAGTTCAGACTCGTGCAGCAGAATTTTGGACTAACGGAAGGGTCAACGATTTCTTAGGCGTTACAATAATCCAACAAGTTTTTCTGCCTCTGGCAGTTTTGTAAATGGAAAAATGCTGTTCTTGACACTTGACAAATTCCTGTTACAGTTTCATGTTGTTCTGGATCATTTCTGTTCATGTCAAGAAATCGGACAAAATTACCATCCGTCTCTTTTAACTTCATGATACTGCATACGCAATCTAGCAGGGGTAACTTTAGCCGGATGGCTGAACTATTGTTATCGATAGTCAAGCAGCAGAAGCCAGAGCAACGTGAGTAATTATCTTGGACAGATGTGTTTCAAATTGGGCAGCCCGTCTTTTGAAGTGATTGTAATACTCTCATGCTGGTCCAAATAATAGAAGGCAACCAAGAAACAGCCAAAAAGTGTAGGGCAACTCAGTAGTTCCAAAATTTGTTTGAGTTTCAGCACACAACAATCCACTTGGACTGGCCGCTCAAAGGGCAATTGACCTTTAACATTTCTAAAAGACTAGCCACACAAAGCCCAAGACTTATGAGCTATAACCTTGCAAGACCTTGATTTTGCTGAGGTCTTAGTGTGTTTGGAATTTTGATAGATTAGCTCTGCCATACCTTTTTTATGTTGCAGAACCTAGGAAATGTTTTTTTTGTTTCCATATTTCTAGCACATTCCAATTTCAGACGAAAATAAAGCGTAAATGATACATGTGACCCTGCACCAGATGTTCGATGCCAGAGGTAAAGAGGGGGTGTTAAGTCAAACAAATCCTAACAATCATGACTTGGGACCTGAAATAGCCAGCCGGTTACCGGTAGGCCAAAAGGTCCTTGGCTTGGGTGGTTGCTGAAGAAAACTAGGGCAACAGCAAGGCTAATACACTGCAAGGTTCATTATAGGAGACTAAGATACTTACAGTATTTGCACCCTTTCCTGGGAATTTTCTGTCCCTACATATACTACATCGGGGGTGGTCACACTTTTTCAGCCTGTATTTCATTCGAAAGAATTCACAATATATTTATATGCACAATGTACTTCGCATAACCGCATATCCCATATTGCACCACACAACAAAACACAACTGTGTACATTTTTTGTCATTACCTGGGTTTTTACCAGGAAGTTGTATTTTCCATGAACTGCCCGAACATGCCGCTCCACATTCCCCTTCTTTGGTAATGCGATTGAGTGTCAGATAAGGCAAAAAAAAAGGCTGTAAGAAAGTGGTAGGTTTTTGTCTTCTTACTTGGTTCAGCTACCCCACTCATTTTTATACCTTTTCTTAAGTTTAAGAGAAAAACTCGCTGCTAGATTGTTAGTTTTGCTATACTTAGCGCTGGTGTATCCACATGCGCAGTGACTGTCAATGAAGTTATGAAGTTGACATTTGACATTATTTTTATCGGGTTAGTATTCTCTTATATCAGTGGTCTCCAAATCCTTTTCCTTTGGTAGACTGGTATCAGACTTTGCAAAGCAGAGGTGAGGGGGGCGGTTAAGCACATAGTCACCGCATGAATGTCACGCCATCTACCCACAATGCCTTTGCGATCGACTGGTAAAGCGCAATTGACGTATTGAGTTGTACAAAAATGCCACCTATTGTCCAGAGCTTCTCATCATTGTACACTCAAATTTACCACACGGTCCTTTGCTTTCTAAGAGTGGGAGAAATCTTGATGATTTTTGGTCAGCCTCTAGGCTTTTTCGGATTGTCCAACATCAGTGTCAAGAAAACATCCAAATCGTGGCTTGAGATAGGGCTGCAACTACTGGTTATTTTCATAATCGATTAATCGGTCGATTTTTTTTCCCGATTAATCTATGAATCCAATTTTTTTTTTAAACGTTAATAATTTTACCTTCTTTGCCGTAATCCTTCTAAAAATGTATGAATGGACGTTTTCCCTTCAAAAATCAAAGTGAAGAGGAAGATCTCAGCCACCGAAATTGAAGTAGCAAAAAATAAACCATCAGTTGACAAACTCTCTACTGCAGTTTCACTGTTCTACCAGTAGGTTTTGTGGTTATGCATTGTAAGAGATAACGGAGAGAGTGCAGAAATGTAGACATTTTCCTAAGCACAAGTACAAGTATGGGATTTACTTTGCTTGGGAATGGTTTTACACACGCTCTATGCACACATCTCTGCAGTGGTTTGCTTTGCAAGATATCAAAAAGAGGCAAAAATGTTGATAGCTTTTTTCCAAAGTCAAAAGTGAAAGATAATATGTCTGCTTTCATGGATCACTAAGGAAATTAAAAAATACTTTCATTAGAGTGGCTAAAATCAGGATATTTATAGTACATTTTCAAATTAAATGATTAATCGATCACCAAAATAGTTATTTGTATAATCGATTAATAATCGATTCATCGATTTATTGTTGCAGCTCTAGAGTGAGAATCCTCCAAGTCCTTCTGACCGCAGGGTGTGTTCCAACTGTTGTGGCATCACAACCCTCAGCCTCCCTGCAAAAGTCTGACTACCTGAGGGAAGACTCCAACCAATGGTCAAAGCCTTGATTTGAGAGAAACAATGTGTTTTTATTGTTCCACCCATTCTGGAAGAGCTCTTTATCCTCTCTAGATGGCATAAAAGAGGTTGCCCAATTGGTATACAGATACTAGTGTTTTGTGGTCTTATACTACTATACTCTATGGACAGAAAGTTGGTGGCCAGTGGACCTCAATCGTATTTGCAGATGATGAGGTTCTTTTTGTGTCAAGTTGTTGGGATAAGAATCAGCACGTCAAAATAGGAGGCCATGCTTCTTACTTAGACTTCTGCCACATTGTGAGATCCAGACCATCAACAAAACACTGACATCTGGACTTTCTGGAGTCCACATGAATTACAATTACAAATAAGTAAATTACAATAACAAGACAAATGTTCAATCATCACTTGATGTGAGGAAATCAATCTACATTGCACTTTTGAGTTTACTGTTGCTGCCCATTCGGCGCTGACTGAAAGTAAGTGCTACACAGTCCAGACCCTGTACATAGGGTACAAAGTGGCTCAAACTGAGATCTGGTGGATCAGTTTGGACTTCTATCCCAGGGGAAATGAGGAGGCTGAGAGCACAACAACAAGAAAGTCAAAGCTATCCATTCCTTCCTCAACCAATCCTTTTTGTAAACCCATAATCTTCTCCAACAAAATGGACAAGACTGAGAAAAACGACTGCAGCATCCTGATTCTCACCAAGCTTTACAGTAACTCAATCTTAGATGTATCCTTCTTGTTCTTCAACAACCCTTCTCAATCAAAAATGTCTTTTTTCCATAGAGCATTAGTTCCCAAACTTACTTTACAGTGGCGTACTTCTTCAGACATTAGACCCGAAGCCTCGCGACCCCTACTACTACACACTGAAAAGCTTAAACCTTTTTATATTAATTAACTTGAAATATTGAACATTCATTTTATAGTCATTTCGAGTCAAAATGTTGTATTTTGCATGGTACACCAATAAATAGGTAAATAATCATCCTACATATCCGTTATAAAAATATTATTATATTTGAACATAGATAAATATTGAACATAGTTAATTGATTAATTACTTTTATAGTAATTCCATGTGAAAAAGTGTATTTTGCACGGTGACATGTTTATGAAGTTTGACATGAGCGCTGATAAATAGATTATTATTATTATCGTTTCTCGTAGTCCAGTCTGATGTTGGCATTCTTACGTTTGAATGGCTTGAATTTGAGCACCACTTTTTTTTTGCCACTCATGATGGCTATGATTCCAATCTCCGTTGGGCAGCTCTGTGTAGAGTTTGCATGTTCTTCATCCCAAATTCCAAAAACATGCATGTTGAGTTAGTTGGCATCTCCAACTTGTCCATAGGTATGAATGTGAGTGTGTTTGACTGGCGACCAGTCCAGGGTGTACTGCGCCTTCACTCCGATGACAGCTGGGATAGGCTCCAGCATACCCGCGACCCTAATGACGATAGGCGGGATAGGAAATGGATGGATGGATGATGGGTATTTTGGTTTAAATCTGCATAATACTTTATTAACAAATTAAAGTGGAAGGTTTAACAATCATAATAAAGCAATATCTGGAATACAAAAATACATACAGCCGATGGTAAAGCATTATTTTCGTGGGAATCCTTATTCACAGTGCCACGGGATTGGAATATAAATAAAATCTTCAAGATAAAACACTAATGTACAAAATAATCATTAAACTGTTGTTCACAAGATGTACACAGATAAATAACAACATTGTGTGCTGTCTCCTTTCTGCCCTTTTCTACTTGCGGCGTGAGGCGTTCAGGCGCACTCTTAATTAAAAAAAAGTCACGTTTTTTATTTTAAATCAGGTAGACACTATTATACCCCACTTTGTTAACCTAGGCTGCAGAGCATTGACAACAAACTACAGTCAACACCTTGAACAAAAGGATTGAATATTCTTACAGAATATATGACAACTACAAGGTGGATCACAGGCAATTTGTGAAGCTGCTCGAGGGCATTCAAATCATCTCGGGGAGTAGCCACAGCCTGTCTCTGGTCCTGCCTATATTTGCTGTCGTCTCACAACCACCCAGTTCCTATTTGTCGGAGGCCCTTGAGCCACAGGGTGCTGCTGATGATAAGAAGTAACCCAGCATAGTCAGGCCTGAAGAAGGGGCATCCGCCCCTCATCACTTCTCCCATATTATTTCCCTACTTAAACAGCAGACATCAGGATTCACTGGCTGAGATCCCTCTTCCCCTCACGGGCTGGTCCTTTTCTTTACCTTTCTGTCTCTGTTCCCTTTACTCTGTCTTTGAAGTGTACTGGATTATGTCAGCAAATAAAATGTGTTTGTAGTATTTACGTTAAAATCATAGATTTAAGGTGTGTCAAAGACTTCATCAAAGAGGTAACCCTGGTAGATGACGGCATAGACCCAAGGTTCCTAAAGAGGGTTATGCGTACCCTCAGGGTAACACCAATTGTCTTAAGGGCTAAGTGAATAAAAATGAAAACAACTAGCGCCTAACACTCACAATTACGAGTGCGCTTGAACATCTCATGACGCAAGGGGAAAAGAGCAGAGTGTGTGTATGTGTATCATATGAGCAAATAAGTAGATGTGATGATTAGGAGTGTTAATCTTGACGATTGCATTTAGATTTCGGAATAGGGCCAAATGGGCCATATTCCGTGCCTTTATTGCTGAGGCAGCCAGTTGTAGTTGCGGCCGCAAGGTGGTCGGTGCCAGTCGTGGTGGCAAGCCCCAAACCCGATGGTGGACACCGGGGGTTAGGGCTGCTGTCAAGCTGAAGAAGGAGTCCTATCAAGCATGGATGGCTTGTGGGACTCCCGAAGCAGCTGACAGGTACCGGCAGGCCAAGCGGCACGCGGGTTCAGGGGGGGTCGAGGAAAAAACTCGACCAAAAACTGTGGGAGGTCGGAGGCTCGGTGAGGCTATGGAGCACGACTTTCGGTCGGCCTCTAAGAGGTTCTGGCAAATTGTCCGACACCTCAGAAAGGGGAAGCAGCCCCCAGTTCACACTGTTTACAGTGCGGACGGGGGCTTGCTGACCTCGACTGTGGATATAGTTGGTCGGTGGAAGGAATACTTCAAGGCCCTTCTCAATCCCACTGACTTACCTTTCGTAGAGGAAGCAGAGTCTGAGGATACGTACGTGGATAGTTCCATCACCGTGGCTGAGGTAATTGGTGTAGTTAAATCACTCCCCAGTGGCAAGGCTCCGGGGGTAGACGAGTTCCGCTCGGAATTCCTCAAGGCTCTGGATGTTGGAGGACTGTGTTGGTTGACACAGTCAACTACAACAACTACTACAACTCTACAACATTGCATGGAAGTCAGGAAAAGTACCTCTGGACTGGCAGACCGCGGTGGTGGTCCCCATTTTTAAAAAGGGTGACCGGAGGGTGTGTTCCAACTAAAGGGGGATCACACTCCTCAGCCTTCCTGGGAAAGTCTACTCCAGGGTGCTGGAGAGAAGGGCACGACCGTTAGTCGAACCTCGGTTACTGGAGATGCAATGTGGTTTTTGTCCAGTGTTCCCCAGCGGAACACTGGACCAGCTCTACACCCTTGCAAGGGTATTGGAGGGTATGTGGGAGTTTGCCCAATCGGTCTACATGTGCTGTGTAGACCTGGAAAAGGCATTCGACCGTGTCCCTCGTGGTGTCCTGTGGGGGGTGCTCCGGGAGTACGGGATTGGTGGCCCGCTACTACGTGCCATTCGGTCCTTGTACAATCGAAGCAGGAGCCTGGTTCGCATTGCCAGCAGTAAGTCGAGCTTGTTTCCGGTGAACGTTGGCCTCCGCCAAGGCTGCCCTTTGTCACCGATTCTGTTCATAATCTTCATGGACAGAATTTCTAGGCGCAGTCAAGGTGTTGAGGGAGTCCAGCTTGGTGACCTTAGGATCTCGTCTCTGCTATTTGCAGACGATGTGGTCCTTATGGCCTCATCAGGCTGTGACCTTCAGCGTTTACTGGAGCGGTTTGCAGCTGAGTGTGAAGCTTCTGGGATGAGACTCAGCACCTCCAAATCCGAGGCCATGGTTCTCAGTCGGAAACGGGTGGACTGTACCCTCCGGGTTGGGAGTGAGGTCTTGCCTCAGGTGGAGGAGTTCAAGTATCTCGGGTTCTTGTTCACGAGTGAGGGAAGGTTGGAGCGTGAGATCGACAGACGGATCGGTGCAGCATCTGCAGTAATGCGGTCGCTGTACCGGACCGTCGTGGTGAAGAGAGAGCTGAGCCGGAAGGCAAAGCTCTCTGTTTACCGATCGATCTACGTTCCCACCCTCACCTATGGTCATGAGTTATGGGTCATGACCGAAAGAACGAGATCGCGGATACAAGCGGCGGAAATGAGTTTCCTTCGTAGGGTGGCTGGACTCACCCTAAGAGATAGGGTGAGGAGCTCGGCCATCCGGGAGGAGCTCAGAGTAGAGCCGCTGCTCCTTCACATCGAGAGGAGCCAGTTGAGGTGGCTCGGGCATCTAGTCCGGATGCCTCCCGGGCGCCTCCCTGGTGAGGTGTTTCGGGCATGCCCAGTCGGGAGAAGGCCCCCGGGAAGACCTAGGACACGCTGGAGGGACTATGTCTCACAGCTGGCCTGGGAACGCCTTGGTGTCCTCCCGATGGAGCTGGAAGAGGTCGCTGGGGACCGGGAAGTCTGGACTTCCCTACTGAAGCTGCTGCCCCCGCGACCCGGACCCGGATAAGCGGAGGAAAATGGATGGATGGATGGATTTCATTTATATTTGTGTTCCAATCCCTGCAGGTTGGGGTGGTGCCTGACACCGTGAGGTAGGATTCCCCCGAATATTCGGCTTTATCGTTGGTTGTATGTGTTTTTGTACTTGGGATAATGCTTCATTGATATATGATTGTTAAACTTTCCTCTTGGTATTAAACTATTAAGCAGACTTAAATCATAGACAAAAAAGGTGAAGCTCAAAGTCAAGCCAATTAAATGGAAGGATGAAAACATCAGACTGGAATAAATCTATAAATCTATCTATATCTATTTATCAGTGACTTGTCAAACTTTATCAAAACATGACCATGCAAAATAAATATTTTTTACCCGAAAGTACTATAAAATGTAATAACCAATGAATTATGCTCAAGGTTTATGTTCTTTAAGTGTACAGGAGTAGAGGGTAGATGGCTTCAGATCCAATGTCTGACGCGGTACACCACTGTAAAAAGTTTGGGAACCACTGGCATAGACTATACGTTTATTTTTATGTTTTGGAAATTTCACGGAAACACACATGACCCAATTAAGTCCTAGTTTTTGGACAATATAGGACAGAGGTCTGGCCTGCCAGAGTTTTTCATTGGGCCCGCCAAACCTTATTAAATAATGTAAACCATTCAGTGAAACTCAGTGCTTCTCAATCATTTTCTGTAATGACCCCACTAGGAGGATGAACATATTTTGCAGTATTTATTTATTTTGTTTTTTTGATTTAACTGAAGGGTAAGACTTCAGTTTTTCCATTGTTAGATGATGGATGGATGGATGGATGGATGGATGGATGGATGGCTGGATAGATGGATGGATGTATGGACAGATGGCTGGGTGGCTGGATGGGTAGATAAATACATGGATGGATGGATGGATGGGTGGGTGGGTGGATGGATAGAGAAATACATGGATAGATAGAGAAATACATGTATAGATAGACGGATCGATGGATGGCTGGCTGGATGGATAGATAGATAAATACATGGATAGATGGATGGATGGACAGATGGATGAATAGATAGACAGATGGATGGATGGATGACTAGAGAGATAAATACGTGGCTAGATAGATGGACAGATGGATGGGTAGATACTGTAGATAGATAGATAGACAGACAGAGAAAGAAGCCATCATCAAACTAAATTGAAAGATGTGTATGTATGGTTGCTTTTCTATTTATCCTTGATCAAGTGAAACTTTCTCAAAATATAACCATGCACAACACGCAATTTGAATTATTATTATATTTACAATTATTATTAGCATTTTCGGAATTATTATTAAATTAACCAAACAACTAGGTTCAATATTTTTAACAGATATGTAGGATGATTACATATCTATTAGTGCTACTAGTGCTCATGTGAAACGTTATCAAAATCTGACTTTGCAAAAGACAACATTTTGACCCAAAATCACTGTAGAATGAATAAATCAATTAATTGTGTTCAATATTACAAGGAAATTCATGCAAAACAAGTCTGTGTTATATAAGTGTGCAGGAGTACGGAGTACGTGGCTTTCATGTACAGTGTCTGAGATCGCTGGTTTATCACCAAGAGATTTACATCCCTACTGCCCACATCTTCTCTGGTGGATGTGTAAATACACTTCATTCTAGTACAACCAAAAGAAGCATGTTCCCTGGGGTCACACTCACGCCCCCCGGCATCTCGCACCCACTATTTGAGAAGGACTGGTGTAACTAGAGAAGTGCTCGTTTATGCGGTACTTCCGCCACTCTGCAGGGGACAAGCTCCCATTTAAACAACCATGGCGCTAATAACTTTGAAAATTGGACGACCAAATATGCATTTACCAAAAATGCAGTGGGGAAGCCAATCTGTTTACACTGTAAGGAAGTGAACTCAGTTTCAAGGAAATATAACGACCCCCCTTGATTATTGGTCGTTATTCATAACACCAGTTTGAACACGGAAGTTTTATGCAACTTTAGAGGCAAAATTCTACAACCTTCGGAGTGATCCCACAGTATATTTATGATGTATATGCCAGCAGAAGTACCCCCATCATCGACCAGTCGATGGTGTACACCGCCTCCTACTCAGTGTCTACTGGGATAGGCTCCATTACCTCCCTCTAACCCTGCATGAGATACTCCATATAGAGTAGATAATGGCCCCCTTTTCAAAACCACAGACCCTCGCTTGAGTCTCGGTTAGTGAAGTATCCCTAGGATCAAGTGACATTGTAAAAGCATTCACAGAGGACCCTAATGGTCCAATGGCTTGACAAACATTTAAAAGCTGGTCATCAAGGTCATCAAGGTTCTAGTATACAGTATGCTCATAAACAGCAGTCAATCGTTTATTGCAGTTAATTGGTTCCAGAGGATCGCAATTAGTGAATTTCTATGAAGTGGAATTCCTTATTTATAAACCGAATATTTTCATTGTTAGACATAGTTGGAAAATCGGCTTATGACCTTTTAAGTACACGTTTGAACATTATTAGAGACCTCTGGACATGAACCAAGACCCCACAGTCGCCTTTACACTTTACAATACTCAATCCACTAGACATAATAAGAGTAAATAAGCCATCTAAGACACAATTAAGAAAAAATAAATAAATGATACGTTTGCGTTTGTGTGTTGCTATAAATGTGTTCCATAAAGTGACATCGGGGGTTCAAAAGTGAGTTTTAACTACGGCTACTACTAGTAATCCATGTTTTTATTATGGATTATTAAATTCTGTTGTGGGATAATTCAAACCTTAATAAAAGCTTGTCCCGGCGATCAAGTCTGGTGTGTGTGTGTTGCCCCAAACATTAAAGTTGAATGTCTTTAAATGCATCTTTTGAATGCCTTACATGCACTGCATTTTTGTTGTATAACTTAAATCTTGAAAACTTAATTTAACAAGGTTTGTTTTATTTTTTTGTATCTGTCTAGGGTGTTTTTTAAATTAATTATCATGAGTCATTATCGAGTTCTTTGCATATCTTTGATCTCATTCCAGATTTTTACACTTCAACATGCTCATTAAATATTTGGCCCAGTTAATTCCAAGAGACCTCAACCAACCATGCAGTGGAATTGGGCGACAGAGCCTGGTCATTTAATCACCTTGTATGTGTTTTCCATGTTTCAGCCACCAGGGACTTTTTTAATGGCAGGGCTCTTGTCATTGGTTTTTACTTTGTTTATTCGGCCACTTCTATTATTCCTGAAGGGTAAAGAAATGTGAGCAGTAAGCAGACACCAGAGCCTGCGCTGCGTTGATGTTGTGTAACCAAAGTATGTGTGGATCCAAGCGTAATTAACATCGGCTTCTCAGTGTATCAGCCACTTCACAGATAATTGCTGATATCAGACAAAATCAAAGAGAATCCTTAAGATGCATTCAGGGTATTTTGACACTAAAATACACCGTGAGTAGCACGCTATTAATTCCTATGTTTAGTTTTTGTCTTTCTCTTTCTGCTAGTTCCTTCAAAGAGGGATCAGAGCTGACTGGCCTAACGACCTGACCCTCATTATAAGCACAAGACTAAGACACAGCGATCCAGGCCTCATTAGGCCCGTAGCAGGAACACTCATCTGTGTCGTCACCATGGGCATCATGCTCTTGCACATTGTTGCACATTGTTTATAAGACTCTGGATTCAAGCACAGACCAAATTGAGTCATCCATCATGTGTTAACATATTCTCTGTGACGAGTTGGATTTTTTTTTTTGTTCTGTTCCTGTGAAGGTACAAACTTATATAAGGTACGCCGTATGTTCAGTGTGTTACATATGACATAGTGATTCAACCCTGACTCAATTGATTTCAGCCCTACTGCCCACGAGCAAGGACAGGCAGGGCTGTCAAGTTAATGCTAATTGTGCAGCTGATAGGCTTCAGTGCATTACCAGCCTTTATGCGGCAACCTTGATTATGCAATGTCTCACACACAAGTAATCAGAGGGAGTGGCAAAGGAGATGTGCCGGTAGTTTAACTGAATGGTTATACACAGCAGAGGTTGGTAACCTTTTCAACCGCAGAGCCCACCTTTTGCTGTTGAAAGTGTCCCAGGACCTTTTTATATTTTCCTTGTGAGTATATAAAATGTAGATAGAAAACTGTTTTCTTCATCCATCTTGGTGGTATCTGCGCAGGACCTTAGCTGTTCCCAGTATTTCACTCATCTGGACGGAGATGGGAGATGCTGTTCGTGGTATCTGCTGGAGCCATCCTTCCAGCTCTGGGTTTACTGTATCTTGAATCGTTGTCGTTTGATTACCCACCACTACTATGATTTGTTGCACATCACCAGTTTGTCCGTCTACATACGGAGGTCCCACAGGATCTTTGCATGACCTTCAGTGGTGTCTGACATCTTGACTCTGGGACCTTCAGTCCATATTTAGTACAGTTGCCTCCTAGCCGGTTATTCTATTGATCTTGTGTTTAAGGTCTGTTCTAGTGCTGCCACAGTTAGTGCCTCCATGCTGTCGTTCATTCCAGTTTTGTCCAGTCACTGGTATGACTGTTGTCACCACCGCTCTCCAATTTGTTGGTGGTACATGGCGTGCACGGGCTTGTCTTTCCATGAATGCCCATCTGGCTCCTCCTTCCTACTGGGCTTCTGTTGCCTGAGCCATTCGTTTTGCAGGTAGTGTCTGGGGGCCATCTTTTTAAAGTATTCTTGGTAGTATCTGTGACAAATCACTAGCCCTCGGCCCCCCTCTTTTCACTTTGTGTATAGCATATACACAAAGATGCTGAACTTGGGGTGGGTGAGGAGCTTTTTGTCTGGATATCAGTGGCTTACATCTCTTCCAGTGACCAGGGTATTATGCCAGTGGGGCATCTTGGCAGTTCATGGAGTGCAGTCAGCTTCTTAAGCCAGTAGGCGTGACTCATATCGGGCACTACTGCTGCATAGCTCTTCATCTATACAGTAACATGGGTAAGTATCTTAAGAATGACTGATGCCGCAATCGTGGGGTGTGAGTACTTGTGTAAAATGGCTGTTTGTTTGTGATGCAGCTCATCTAAAAGGCTTTAAAACTAGTTTAAAAATAGCATTGGAAATCCTGTTCCCAGTGACAGTAACTTATACAGTAGTCTCTAATTTATCGCGGTTTAATTGGTTCCAGAGCTGACTGAATCTGAAGTGAAATTCCCGGAACTACGATTCCTTATTTATAAATTCAATGTTATTGTAGTTAAAGCATAGAAAAGCTATTACAGCCATGACACAACATCCCTATAGTCACCTTTACACTACCCAATGTATATCAAAGAAAATAAGACATTTAAAACATAAAAAAGACTCAAAAAGGCTCGCGTGTGTTGCAATGAATGTGCTTGTACATTATGTGACAATGGGGGTTCAGAGTTGAGTTGCTGGTTGCAACAGTAGCGTGTTACTTTTATGATTTTTCTTCTTTTCCTTGCGGCTTATCCCTTCAGGGGTCGCCACAGTGAATCAATTGCCTCCATCAAACCCTGTCTTCTGTATCCTCTTCTCTTGCGCCAACTACCTTTATGTCTTCTTTCACTACATCCATAAACATCCTATTTGGTCTTCCTCTAGGCCTCCTGCCTGGCAATTCAAAACTGAGCATCCTTCTACCAATATATTCACTATCTCTCCTCCGGACATGTCCAAACCATCTCAGCCTGGCCTGTCTGACTTTTTCTCCGAAACCTCTAACATGTGCAGTCCCTCTGATGTGTCATTCCTGATCCTGTTCATCCTGGTCACACCCAAAGAGAACGTCAGCATCTTCATCTCTCATTTTAAGATTATTATTATTAAGATCATTACGTTATTATGGGGCCTGTTGTGAGACCACTCAAACTTGCAATAAAAGGCTGTTGTTCCGGCGATCAAGGCTGATGCGTGTGTATCTCACCGAACATTACTGAGTGACCAGTGTAAAATACTACAAATTACAACTTGAATGCATCTTCTTAATCTGTTGTATTTGTATTTACGTCGTTCTGTCCATTTTTATGCTTGAAAATTGTTAATTTAGGCATAAAAATGTAAAATTTGCTTATAATGGATATTTTTGTACTAATAATAGGTCTTATGCAAACCGCCATCGAGGGAAAGACGCAAAATTTTAACCCTGATGTGGCGAGGAACACCTGTATGTATTAGTGATGTCAGGTTATCAGATTCCATGTCTGATATTGGCATGAAAATGTAATATCGATGAATTTTGGTATCATGCAGCCATCAAACATCTGTAGCTTCAATGTGAGAAACATTTATGGCCGTGTTCCTCTGCAAAGTTTAGAGGTTTATAGGCTTTGAATTCCCGGAAGCATGCGGCAGTAGGTATGTTTGCCATTACAGAGTTGTCAAACACCACTAATGGTAAGGGCGATAGCGCAAGAGACATTTATACGTAGATCCCACATTTATCGCTGAGCCGTACATCATCGTCGCCGCCATATTGGATGTAGCAAGAGTCGGAACGGAGAAGATGCCTCATTCATGTGCTCCATGCAAGGGTACAGCTTGTTTTACTGCCCACACCAAATCCCAGGGGAAAGTTCATACTGTTGTCTTAATAATAATTGTTTTTAAGGCTCATTTTGTAAGACAGAGTAGCTTGTTTACCTTGACATGTTTTGACTACTTCTTGTAGTCATCGTCAGAAGCGTCACATGATACTTAAGCAGCCTACACGACACGCCACAGGAAAAGGATGTTCAAATCCCAGGGAATAACCTTTCACAGGTAAGCAATAACAATTACCTTTGATAATATTTGGCCCACAGACTGCATGATTTGGCTATTATAAGATCATTCTGACAGCATAATTTGCTGACGTGGAAAACACTGTATGCCCGCGCACAGTCCATTAATTTCTGACACTGTATGTCTATAGATTAGCGAGAATGAAAAAACGAAGACTGTGTTCCACAATGTTTACAGCCATGTCAAGAAGCTAATTGGTGATGCTCTATCCATTATCTTCACAACAGATTTGTGTTCATTCTAGACAGGACATATGTGTTGTTACACATAACGCTATCAGTTGATAACGAAATCGGAAAATGAGAGTCGGACAATATCAGCATTCCTTCATTCATTCATTTTCTATACCGCTTATCCTCATTAGGGTCGCGGGTATGCTGAAGCTTATCCCGGCAAAAAAAGCAAATATAGGGGGGTATATTTCTAACTGCACGTTAACTTCTACATTTGAAAACTGCTTCCAACTTCACCTTCAAGACAAATAGTAAAAGAGTATAATGATTCTGGCTTGAGGAGCTGTCCATGGTGCTGAAACCAACACACTACAGCCAAAGCACTATAGCTGTTGGCTATAGAATAATGCACAACATGGCTGCATGAGGTTAATAAATGATACCATTGTGATGTTTCATTTTTTTTGTTAACACAGCTTCATCTCATTATGGCCCAATGAATCAAATGGCATACAGTGATTGAGCGCGCCAGTGACACTTTAGTCCCTTGTGACTGTATCAGTCAATCAGCTCATGTTATTTCTGCCTGAATGCTACTGTCTGAAACATTCCTGCTCCATTGTAAGAAAACTAATTAACCAAGTATATCTCTACTCTCTCTCTCAAAAGAATGGAGTCAACGGAAAAGTGACCCAAGTCAGTGTAAGTGTAGCATTAACACACATAGTCCAATCAACAGCATTTGTTCAGCAGCCCCGAGACGCAAGTATGCACATGCGTGCACACACAGTCGTCACTGTGCTCTTTGAGACTTTCTATTGATTTTCCCGGCTTTGCCATGCCTAACTACGCTCTTTACCTTCAGTGTTTGATTTGTAAATCTGTTCCAGTACTGTGGCTGACCGGGTGAGAGAGGTGGAGGTTGGAAGGACTGCTAAAAATAAATTAACAGTGTCTGAATGTCAATACCATGATATGCTGCTGTACTTAGTTTCACAATATGTTATCAATACCCTTGTCACTTTTGTAAAACAAGTGATTCACTGATGTGTGAATGCAGTTCCATCACGGCTGCACATGTGAAGAACAGCTAATTACTTTTATCTTTGATCTATCTCTATCTTCTTCTTCTACTGCTTAACCAATATTGTTATATCTGTAAATATACTGTCTGAAAGTATATTGATTTTTTGCAAAATTATAGTGTGATGTTTCACGCTAGTACCATATCATGAGTTATTATGCAATTTCAGCCTCTCATGCCTGCAGCCCACTGGACAGCTTGACAACAAGTGGATCTCAGTGCCAGAATCCCCTGTAAACAAAATGCCCAGCTTATTGTTCCCCTATGTTTATCAGCCTATATAAAGGTTATTACCAACATTTTCTATTCCTCACACCCATAAAGCATTCTCACACACCCTATAAAGTATCCAGATAGATTTATACATAAATGATAAATATATACACGCATTTGTGTTTTAAAAAAGCATCATGTCCGTTTCCACAAAGTGTGCAAGCAAACAACAACATCCTTTATAATGTCATGTTTATAATATGCATCTGCCTTCATCTCATAAATGTACATTTATCTTTTATTACATTTAAAGAGAATTTATGTTTATAAATCTGTTGTAATAATAAAATCTGTTGTAAAATAATATAATCTGTTGTAATAATATAAATTATAAATCTGTTGTTTGTGGTGTGCTTTCACAAAATACTAAGATGTAAATTACTGTAAACTGTTTTGTAATTAATGGTATTGTTCGCGTGTTTCTCTTTGTCAATAATCACTTCCACAATCAAGGTAAAAGTGATGTTAAATGGCCATTGCATTTAATTGAATTTAGAAGTGTTTTCTGCATGTATAATCTATTGCCAAAATATAAAAACATGTTCTGTGTGAAACTGTTGAATTTATATTCTTTTTTTCGAAGGAAAATTTACTCTGTTAAGTGTACGATTCGAGTCGAACTTTCTGAAACAAATTACTGACGCTACCTAAGGTTCCACTGTACAGTATTTGGATCAATACTGTTTGACATACACAGTTGTAGGAGTGAGCGAGTACACCACTATCTGTATCTGTTCACCCATCTCAATTATCTGTATCCGTATCTGTACTCGGAATGGGTGGGGCATGAATCGGATTTGAGTGTGACCTAACCGGAAATGGGTGGGGCTTAAATCGGTAGATTATTTTAAGTATGAAATTGACATGGATTGTTTAGAAGTTGATATATTTGGTTAATTGAAAACTTTACAGGACAGCCTCAAAATTTAGATTAATATTTTGTGTGTGTAAGTGATCTGTAAGACTTTATTATTGAATTATTTTTTAATGGTCTAAATGATAAATTGATGTAAATGATGCAATGCAATGATTTGAATAACGATGAAGTTGGTGATTCATGCAAACATCCAGTGATGACCAACAGGGAAATAATCTGCCAGCCCTGTATTTTCATTTTCTTAAAGACATCACATTCAGTACTACAAGCAAAGTTTTCCAACTGACTTTACATCATCAGCCAAACAGCAGCGGAGCCCGCAGTTTTTCATTGGGGTGTCCACACAGTTACTCACGTAGGGGTGGCAATAAGTTCATGCCTGAAATGTCTCCACGGAGCTACACAACTGGTGGGGTAGCCGAAGAATGAAGCTGAGCCACTGCAGCCAAATTAGAAGCCAGCAGGCGGAAACAAAACACAGGCAGTGACTGACGCAACACAAGCTGTTTACAGATATGTCAAATGCACTTTGTATGTTATAATACAAGTTTAACAAGCTACTTTTAAATACAAGCGGAGCTGAGGAAAACCTTAAAAAAAAAAAAAAAAAAACCTCATCCGGAGCAGAGGCAGTGAACAACATGACACGAAACCCCATCTTGTCAAATGCACAGTGTACATAACAAAACAAACAAGTTTACCAACTAACTTTAAATATCATACAAAATGAAACAGAGTGAAATAGTGAGCTCAAGCCAAGCAAGTAGAGTGGCGTCTGTATTGTTGTCTGTGTGTGAAAGAGTGAGAGGCATGGCTTCTCTGGCTGCCTAGGGAGGGGCAGTCCCTGTGTGTGACTGGCCAATCACAGAGCGTGAAGAGTGACTACATAAATAGTTACCCAATGAGGATTTTGCGTCATCACAATTACAGGTAATGACAAGCTGTACTCGTTTCATGCTCATACTTGGCAAAAATGCATTACCCGTAACTTGATACCCGTCTTGAACAAGTGTCGGGTTCATCCCTAGTTGCCATCGCACAGTGACAATATACAAAATGTTGAAATTGTACATGTACGTGTGTAGATGCTGCTATAGGAAAATATTACATTCAATCATCATGTGACTGCTCATTAACTAAACCAAACGAGTCGTCACAGAGAGAAAATCCCTGGATACCAAATTTCCTTGTATCTTTTAAATAGCCCCTACTGAAAGTGCAAAATCACTCTTGTCATTGTCTCCTTAATGGCTTCCTGTACGTCCACTCTTGAGGATTACATCGATTAAAAGAAGCCTGCAGTATTTTTTCTATTCTTTTTCCCTTTGCTACCTCTGGTCCAAGAAGGACTCCTGAATCACTGGAGCCAATTAACGTCCAAACAGATGTGCAATGGCGAGAGCTAAGCTTTGCCGCAGGGTCAAGTAGCCGGAATCTAATCTCTTCAACAGAATTACATTTCCATTATCATGATCCCATAACTAGTGACTGGCTTAGGCCACTGGAGGCCTAAAAGCGATTATGCAATCACATGTTGCTACTGGCATGGAATGACTACAGAAGACCCTTGAGGAGCACAGCGAGGGTTACACTGTCATTCTTTCAAACTCTTGATTATGCAGACTATAGCAAATAAGATCAAGAAATTAAAAAAATGCATTGATTTTACAGTGGTGTGCCGTCAGGGGCAGCAAGACCTTCTCTGCCAGCCTCAACAACAACAGAAGGACTACCCTACATTTAAAACATAAATTCAAGTATTTGTTTCATGAAAAGTACATATATATGTGTACGTTAAGATTTGTTTTTGTCCTATAGGATTTCAACCTCTATGGGATGCTTTGTCAATGTAATATGCCCAGGGCCTTCAGAATCAGTCCTGCTGGCCCAATGTCACTCAAGCACAATTAGTAATAGATAGGGGCGTAAATCGTTGTCGTAGACGATTCGAATCTAGAAACACAAGTTACGATACGATTCAAAAACAATATACTTTAAAAACAGAACAGTTCAATACGATTCGATTCAGTGTACAAACGATACAATTTGATTCAATTCTAAAGTTAATGTTTGTTGATGTGTATGTTAAGCTTACATTATAAAATAAATGACAAGTATATGAAAGTGGAATTATTACAGTATTTTCTAATGTGTACAAGAGTATCATACTTCCAAGCATGCTGTAAGGCACTGGCAAAAATGATGTACTCATTTCTGATCTTGTCCATCCCGGTCACACCCAAAGAGAACTTCAGCATCTTCATCTCTGCCACTTCCGGCTCTGCCCACCGCGGCACCGTCACCTTGTTTCCACACTCTCCATTGCTCTGGACTGTTGGCCCTAAGTATTTAAAATCCTCCACCTTCTTTATCTCTTTTTCCTGTAACCTCACTCATCCACTTGGGTCCCTCTCATTCCCACACCTACTTTGTCTTGCTGTAGCTAACCTCCACCCCTCAAGCTTGTCCTCCACCTGTTCCCTGCTCTCGCTACATATCACAGTGTCATCTGCAAACATCATAGTCCATGGGGATTCCTGTCTAACCTCGTCCGTCACTATAGCAAACAAGAAGGGGCTCAGAGCTGATCCCTGATTGAGTCCCACCTTCACTTTGAACTCCTCTGTCACACCTCACTACTGTCTTACAGTCCTCGTACATGTCCTGCACCGCTCTAACATACTTCTCTGCCACTCTAGACTTCCTCATACAATACCACAGTTCCTCTCTGGGCACCCTGTCATAAGCTTTCTCCAGATCTACAAAACACAAGAAACCTCCCTCTGACCTTCCTTAAATCTATATAAAATATAACAATGAAACCCCGCAAATCTTAACCTTCAGTCCAATTGATTATACTAAATAAATAAATAGTGCAAATCCCCTTAAACAATGACACATCTCTTGCAAGCACAGATAAGTAAATAGAAGTATGTTCTATTTGGCACTCATGTGCAAAAGCACACGAGTGCAATGATAATGCTGTTATCGCTGTTATAGCTTGAAAAGCGCAGCCTCTCTTAAAGAAGCCCGGCCTTGACCACACTATGCTATCTAATTACAGGCCTATCTCTAAATTGTCTTTTATCTCTAAAAAGTTAGAGAAAGCCGTTTATGCACAACTGGAAATGTTTTTAGATCGATATGGTGTCCTTGAGGTCTTTCAGTCTGGTTTTAAATCTTTACACCGCACAGAATCAGTTTTAATAAGGGTTTTTAATGACATCCTCATGGCCACAGACTCTGGTGATCATATGATTCTTGCAAAGTTGGACCTTACTACAGCTTTTGACATAGTTGACCACAGTATTTTAAAACATCGGCTACATGGTACTGTACTAAAATGGATCAGATCTTATCTAATGGACAGAATGATAGCTGTTAATATTGGGGACTACGAGTCCAACCCAGCTCCACTTCCCTATGGTGTCCCACAAGGTTCTATCTTAGGTTCTTTGTTATTTGCACTTTATCTGTTACCCCTGGGCTCCATTTTCTGAAAGCATGACATATCCTTTCACTGCTAGGCCGATGACACTCAGGTCTACATGCCGTTGAAAAAGAGTAATACCTAGTCTATGAAACAACTTCTGTCCTGCCTTGACTGGATGTCAATTAGCTTTCTCAATTTTAATGAGAAAAAACAGAAGGTTTTGTGTTTGGACCAGGTAGTACTAGTAGAAACTGCCCTTTTGATTTGGGCGCCATAGCAACACTAGAAAAGTCTGTGGTCTCTCACTTGGGTTTTAAAATGGACCGTGGTTTTAAGTTGGATCGACAAATCAGTGCAGTGGCCAGTACTAGCTTTTTTCACATGAAGCGCCTTGCTAAAGTCAAGCCTTTTCTTGCACATAAGCACTTTGAAACAGTGATCCATGCTTTTATCACTTCACGACTGGACTACTGTAACGCACTTTATTTTGGAGTGAGTCAGTCCTCTCCTGCACGTCTCCAACTTGTTCAAAATGCTGCAGCCCGTCTCTTGATTGGAGCGTGCAAGACGGATCACATCACTCCTATTTTAGCGTCCCTCCACTGGCTGCCCGTTCATTTTACCGTCCGTTTTAAGATTCTTTTTTTTTTTTTTTTAAACTTTAAATGGTCTCGCCCCTCCTTATCTTAATGAACTGCTTTCCCCATATGCTCCCTCTCGGTACCTCAGGTCAGCTGACCCGTTTTTCCACGAGGCAGCGATGTCTAAGCTAAAATGCAGAGGGGATAGAGCCTTTTATGCAGCAGCACCTAAACAGTGGAACACACTGCCCCTGCACATCCGTCAAGCCCAGTCACTGTCCACTTTCAAAACTCTTCTCAAACCTCTTTTTTATTCCTTGGCTTTTAACCAAGTCTAAGATTCTGCACCTGTTTTATTGGGCTGTACGTTTTTATTTTGGTTTAATTAATGATTTTATTGTTTTTATCGGTCTATTATTTGTTTTAGCTAGTTTCTATTCTTATTGCATCGTATGCACTTTACAGCACCTTGTCTCAATCACTGATTGTATGAAAGTGCTTTATAAATAAAGTTGAGTTGAGTTGAGAAAAAGTAAACAATCCCATACATAATGTTTTCAACACTCGAGGCACAACGTTTCAAAGTAATCAAGTTACAAAGCAGAAAAGTTACCATACTCACCTCAGTTGGTCTGGCTGGTCACATTTTGCAGCCTTTCTGAAATGATTCCAAAGACATTCCAAACTCCGGAGTTTAACACCTCATAACTCGGCCACGGCAGGTTGCTCACGCCGCTAGCCAGCTCGGCTGCAGGCCTGGAAAGTTGAGGCATGCGCGACGGCCCAGTCTCACGCGTTATTTTTCTAAAACTCTGTTTACCGATTGCTTTTCTCACAATATCCGGTTCATGCCTCCACAATTGATTGATGTAAAGATTTATAGCTGATTGTTATCAATAAGGGAGTAATTTGCCGGCTAATCTGTATCACCATATCCTCAAACCGGATATTTGGTCCAATTGGTTTGGCTCTACCATCCCTTGGAATGGGCTGTTTCTTTAACCAATCGGATTTCAGATCTGCCTCACAAGGCCAGCTAATGGGCGTACAGTAAAGTCAGCATTTTTCCATCCTTTCATGGGTTTATGTCTGAAAGTCTGTGCCTCACACTCAAAGTTACCAGTGGGCTTGAACAAATGAGCTCTGAATATATTTGATGTTTTATGTGTTTGTCATATTAGAGGATTAGATGATGTTTCAATGTAAAGGTTTAGATTACTATGTTATAGTAATGTTTGTTAAGGCCATAGTACTAATGGAATTTATCCTCAATTCTTCATGTGTTACAATCCCACTTTAGACAGATAGATACTTTATTAATCACCATAAGAAATGTCTTTGTTCATTTGTTTGTGAAGAATAGAGGGGCAGATGCAAAAAAAAATAAAGAAAAGAAAAGAAGACACCTGAGGCAAAATAGGGACTTTACACTTGAAAGTGTAAAGCATTACTTATGCATTAGGTGTGTCTTTGAAGAACCCAAAACATGCATATTCCCAAGTCTTCCCCCCCCAAATAATGCATATAAAATCAATTATTCATTTGTGAATGTTTATTTCACTTCAAAAAGTATGACAGAGGCCTTGATGTCGGGGGGGAAAATGTTCCCATGCACACAATGCCCTCGATGGAAGTTTGTACTTTCCATACAGAACTATCCTTGAGCACGAATTAAATAAGTGATCACTTGCAAACACAGACAGCCCATTTTTCTAAGATAATTGTTATCAGTAGGTATTGGGCATGAGTGCATGTTAGACATCTTTACTACACTTATAAATGTAGTCTAATTGCTTAGTGCATTCTCAGTGTAATTGCATCTCATAGAATACCTTCACGAAAACACACTCACATAGCACAATTAGAGTGGCGCAACACGCACATACTGTATGAGTGATGGACAAATACTGAGAGACACAGAATAAAGTTGTCCCCTGCAATATCACAGTTCGATTATCACTCTCTCATTATGAAGCAATAGAGTAAGAATAATTAATTAATTAATGCTCTTTCATGGTAGACTGTGGTCTATTATTACTTGAACCAAATTGAAAGACAAGTGATATGTAGCAATCTGGTAATAATACTGCATGAAGTCATGAAGTCAGCCATGGCATGTCTAACATGGGTAAAAAAAAAAAAAGTTCACCTCCTATTCAGTGGGGAAGTGGTAATTTTTTGGCTTCTTAAGTTTAGAAGAAATACATTTGAGGCTAACTGGTTAGCTTGCAGGCTTGTTAGCTAGCGGCTGTCTCAAGTCCCTGCAGCATAAGAGCTGCAAAGACATTCCAGTTCTTAACATATTTTCCAATTAACCGCTATAGACGAGAGACGACTAAAGACACGTTACTCTAACTCACAAAAACATAACTCACACCTCTGTAGAAACTTAACTTTCACTTTTTAAGGGGCACTGCTGCTATTTGTAGCAGCATTTGTAGCTATTTGTTAGAAAGTAGATAGAAAGTCTGTGTGCTTTCATTCTAGGCTCCCTCCTTAATCAGTCTAATTCCAATGCTGTAACCAAATATATAGCTCTCATTTCTAATAAATTTGCAAAACCTTTTAAATTCTGTGATCACAGACTAAGTCTCTGATAGCAGCGCGGTCCAAAGAACCAGGACGAAAGGTTAAAGGGAAGAAATAGACTTCACACACATAGTAAGCAAGTTTGTTTGTTTTATTGATAGCGCCATGAGTATTTAGGACAGCTGTAACCTTATTATATTCCAGTTTTTGAAATATTACAGAAAGACCAGTGTAGGAGGCAAGTCTAACATCACAAGACCTTGCTGGACTGAGCTGGCTTATCAAACCACAAACTCCCACTTGCTTTTGCTAAAGCCAGGCTTTAAGCTTCGTATTCTCGTCTGCACGTCGCCATTTGTTGGCATCAATTGCTGGCCAAATTCAAGTGGTAATCAATCATTTTCTACCACGTATCCTGTTCAAGGACACTGGTAAGATGGTGGGGTACATTCTAACAACCGTGCTCATTTACATTCACCCAGTAGTCTCCAGTTAACCTAACGTACTGTACATTTTGGCGACTGGGAGGAAACCACACAAGCTAAAGGAAGAGATAATGCAAACTCCGCACAGAGAGATCCAAGCTGAGATCCGAACCAGAACCCCTTGTATGCCGCGGCAATCGAGAATATTATTTATTTTCACTCCCACCACTGAGCCTTCCATCCGTTTTGTACCACAGACATTAATGTCCAGACCTTTACCCGTGTGTAAAATTCGGACTAGAAGTTCGTGAAGGATGGAGCGTGGGAGTCAAGCCATCAAGCTGTCAACATTCAATCATTACGCTGCTTTAAATATCTGTTCTGTTGCTCAACTCTGCCCAGGAAAAGACTCCTCGGCCTGACTTGCATGTCATTCATTGCTTCCTCCTGCCTCTTCCTCCTCTTGCAAGCTGCCTCAGTTCTGAAGACCTACTTTCCATTCCAAAACGCTCCAGATTCCACAGCACCCGGCTCCAACCTTGCCCTAGGCCGAGGTCCAGTCTTGACAACCTCCCAGCTCATACTATCCCAACTCGTCCAAGAAAAGTTTTCAATAAGAACTATTCAACTTTATTGTTGTCTCCATTCTGTGTTCTGCCATTCTTTGCCAGGCTGGATACATTTGCCAATAACTGCGAACAAATAATGAGTGATATGACAACAGCAGTGATGAAAACCAAACTATTGTTCACATGGCAACAAAGCTTCAATACTAGACAGAAAAGGAAGAAGACTCGCAGCAGACAATCTTTACTTCTCAGTCTGTAGTATTTTGTCTTGGCAGTGTTAGGTAATCTTCTCTGTGTCAAGTCCACAACAATACTGGAGCAATGCAAGCCATTAAGATGTTTACCAGCAAGACGCAAGATTTTTCTCCCCCAAAATAGGCAGTTTTCTCGCAATAACTCATCTCATTCTATGATAATTGATACATGATATTAAAGCACACAATGTAATAATACAACAGGTGTCTGCAACCCGTTGATGGCCATCGACTGGTCGATCTTTAAAACTGTCAATCCTAGAAATCTTGGGAAAAATAAATCCCGAGGAGCAGCCGAGCCACATACCACTGCTAGTCACTTTAGAAAGAGATGGAAGCGGTGCCAGAGGAGATGGAAGTGCGGTTGTCGCGGTAACCTGATGACCAGGCTAAAGGCTAGGCCCTGACTACAATTCTGTCTGTTCTCCTTTCCATCAGCTTTCAATATCATTCATTAACAATGAGTACTTATACATTTACACTGGAAAATGTGCTGAATAAGTGTGTGAGGGATATTAATGGTCTTAGCGATTGTAGAAAATAGGCTTTTTTATGCGTGAGTCTATTATTCAATTGTATTATTTGCTATTCTCGGAGCGTAAAGCCTGTGGATAGCAAAATACTGCACTGGTTTGCTCATTTTATCCTGCATTGAGACACAATACACGAGTCGATAAATAGGTGGATCACTGATGCACCATGACATCAAAATGTACTTGAACTTTTCACCACTAAATTGCACTGACTGATGATGTACCCTTACATGATACCGGCATGTTTTTAAATCTATGACACATCTATTAATTATGACTCCTGGAATATCGCATACAGAGGAAGCGCATGCATCCTCAGATACCAGAGATGGAAATGAAAGGTACATTGCAGCCATAATTACATTCAGCGGGACAGTTCATTTTCCCCGTAAATGTTTCTTTTGACCATTCATCTGAGGAATAAATTGCATCTCAGCCGGATCTTGCGTTGGCCAAAGTGGACTCCCTCCTCTGCAATTTTAAATGACCTCTGAAATAATTTGATCATGGCATCTTGCTGACAGACACATTCATCATGGGAGTGGAGCCATGTAATGGATATTAGCACAGTGCTGGTGACAGAAGAAAAGACTGTTTGAGTGAGGGATGAGGGGTTCAGAAGTATTTTGAAAAAAGCAAAGGAACAGACCCTGAAGCCCACCCGAGTAATCAATTCGCATGTCTGTCATATTATAAATAATGATAAATGGCTCCCCTTTCCATAGCCCCAGTAGATGTGATTTATGTTTTTTAAAGTACCAGCAGTATGTTAACTTCTCTCTTCAAATGGATCCTGAAGGACTACTTCTCCCAGCCAACTCTAAGAACTGATTACATTTATGATCCTGTTGTGGAGAGCCCGGTTCCTTACTGGTATTACCAATTACCCTGCCACTCTAATGCTTTCTGTCTTACTGTTTTTGTTTTCTTGGTGCAGGCCTGCGAGCTTGACACGTTGTTAACGCCGCTGACATCTTTCCAGACTCTGCACAGAGGTCTTTACAGTTACGTGTGCCATAATTCGACCTTGCGGGGCCAATAACAAGCATTTTCAAAATGTCACCTGCGAGGCTGCTCGGTATTATCATCTTCCCATCTTGTTCTGTCGTCTGTCGGAAAATTGGCCGGACTCCACCGGCCGCAACTGAACACAAGAAAGGCTGACTCCGGTGACATTTGTTTGGAGACCTGTGTGAGGTCAGCTGTCTTTCGACAATGGATAGAGGACCAGCATTAACTGCACCGCTGATCGAGACCTTCGCCGGGTAACATGTGCTGGTATTCATCCGCTGCCACTTTTCTATCAATCTTAGCGTTTCTACTTGGAAGGAGAGTGGTGAGTAGAGGGGTATTTACAGGGAAATAGTGCACAAAGGACTGAATAAGATAAAGACGGGGCATTGTCCTAGTAAAACAACTTGCCGGTCAGCAGCCTATGTGCTACTGTAATTAGGTCAGCATGTACTCGTGCTTGTAATGACTGCGAGACTCCTCAATGCAAAGTGAGCTACAAGCAGAGCTGTCACTGGCTGTCTGTGTAATGGTTAACATTGGCCAAAAAAGACGGGCCAATGGCTGCATAGAATCCCCTGCATCAGAGCTTGTGCCTTGACTGACAGAACGCGAAATCGCGTTTAACAAACGTGATATGTGGACGTCTTCCCATTCTCGTTCTTGTCGCTTTAAAATGGCAGGAACGTCTTTTTTTTTTCCCATTTCCACACACCCGATTTAAAACAACCAAGGAGATCTATGATGCACTATTAGGACGACAGGTGAACAAATAAATTAATGCTGTGGCTCTCAATTATTTTATCTCATGCCCCTTCTATTTGAAATACTATCTTATCCTTATCCTCATTAGGGTCGCGCATATGCTGGAGCCTATCCCAGCTGTCTTTGGGCAAGATGCGGGGTACACCCTGGACTGGTCGCAGGTTAATCGCAGGTCAGAGATTCAAACATTCACACTCACCTTCATACGTGTGGACATTTAGAGTCGCCAATTAACATGGATACATGGACTCAAAATCACAATCGCTAGTCTTGTTGCCAAATGTGGTGGAGGTGGACGACTACAACCATGAGTTGAGTACATAAGGAAAACAAGAAGAACAAGAATATTTGGTAGAGGAAAATTTCTGGGAGACTTGGATGCAAGACTTTAAGAAATTACAACAGATGAAGATGGAGATGCCCCTCCGTGAATCACCACCTTACCGCGGTGGAGGGGTTTGAGTGCCTGAATGATCCTAGGAGCTATGTTGTCGGGGGCTTTACGCCTCTGGTAGGGTCTCCCAAGGCAAGCAAGTTCTAGATGACGGGCTAGACTAAGAGTGATTCAGAAGACCCCTATGAAAAAACACAAGAGGAGTGACCGCACCTCGCCCGGACGTGGGATACCGGGGCCTCACCCTGGAGCCAGGCCTGGGGGAGGGGCTCGCAGGCGAGCGCCTGGTGGCCAGGTCTTCACCCGTGGGACCTGGCCGGACCTAGCCCGAAGAAGCCACACGGGAACTCCCCCCCGCAGACCCACCACCTGCAAAGGCAAGCATAAGGGTCCGGTGCTTTGTGATTTGGGCAGTGGTCGAGGGCGGGTGTCCGGGCGACCTGGGCTTCGGCGGCCAAATCTGGTTCTTGGGACATGGAATGTCACTTCTCTGGTGGGGAAAGAGCCTGAGCTTGTGGAAGAGGTGGAGACTCACCTCAACCCACAGTTTGGGCTCTGGAACCAAATTCCTTGAGAGGGGCTGGACCTTGTTCTTCTCTGGAGTTGCCGCAGGGGAGAGGCGGCGAGCTGGTGTGGGCTTATTGTTAGCCCACCGGCTTGGTGCCTCTGTGTTGGAGTCATCCCCAGTAAACGAGAGGGTTATTTTCCTACGCCTTAGGGCTGGGGAAATGGTCCTGACTGTGGTATGTGCGTATGCGCCGAACGGCAGTTCAGAGTACCCAGCCTTCTTGGACTCTATCAGAGGGGTTCTGGAGAGCACCCCAGCTGGTGACTCCATAGTTCTGCTGGGAGACTTTAATGCCCATGTGGGCAATGACAGTGTGACTTGTAGGGGCGTGGTTGGGAGGAACGGCCTCCCTGACCTGAACCCGTGCGGTGTGTTGTTGCTGAACTTCTGTGCGAATTACAGTTTGTCCATAACAAACACCACGAACATAGGGATGTCCATAACTGCACTTGGCACCAGGACACCCTAGGTCGCAGGTCTATGATCGACTTTGTGGTCGTATTATCAGACCTGCGTCCGCATGTTCTGGACACGCAGGTGAAGAGAGGGGCTGAGCTGTCAACTGACCACCACCTGGTGATGAGTTAGATTAGATGGCGGGGGAGGATGCCGAACAGACCTGGCAGACCGAAACGCGTAGTGAGGTTGTGCTGGGAACGTCTGGCAGAGTCTCCCGTTCGTCGAGTCTTCAACTCTCATCTCCGGCAGAGGTTCGCCTGCATCTCGAGGGAGGACCAGGATATTGAGTCCGAATGGGCCGTATTCCATGCATCTATTGCTAAGGCAGCCAGTTGTAGTTTGGCCGCAAGGTGGTCGGTGCCAGTTGTGTGGTGGCAAGCACCGAACCCGATGGTGGACACCGGGGGTTAGGGCTCCTGTCAAGCTGAAGAAGGAGTCCTATCAAGCATGGATGGATGGCATCACCGTGGCTGAGGTAATTGGGGTAGTTAAATCACTCCCCAGTGGCAAGGCTCCGGGGGTAGACGAGTTCCGCTCGGAATTCCTCAAGGCTCTGGATGTTGGAGGACTGTGTTGGTTGACACAGTCAACTACAACAACTACTACAACTCTATAACATTGCATGGAAGTCAGGAACAGTACCTCTGGACTGGCAGACCGCGGTGGTGGTCCCCATTTTTAAAAAGGGTGACCGGAGGGTGTGTTCCAACTAAAGGGGGATCACACTCCTCAGCCTTCCTGGGAAAGTCTACTCCAGGGTGCTGGAGAGAAGGGCACGACCGTTAGTCGAACCTCGGTTACTGGAGATGCAATGTGGTTTTTGTCCAGTGTTCCCCAGCGGAACACTGGACCAGCTCTACACCCTTGCAAGGGTACTCGAGGGTATGTGGGAGTTTGCCCAACCGGTCTACATGTGCTTTGTAGACCTGGAAAAGGCATTCGACCGTGTCCCTCGTGGTGTCCTGTGGGGGGTGCTCCGGGAGTACGGGATTGATGGTCCGCTTCTACGTGCCATTCGGTCCTTGTACAATCGAAGCAGGAGCCTGGTTCGCATTGCCAGCAGTAAGTCGAGCTTGTTTCCGGTGAACGTTGGCCTCCGCCAAGGCTGCCCTTTGTCACCGATTCTGTTCATAATCTTCATGGACAGAATTTCTAGGCGCAGTCAAGGTGTTGAGGGAGTCCAGCTTGGTGACCTTAGGATCTCGTCTCTGCTATTTGCAGACGATGTGGTCCTTATGGCCTCATCAGGCTGTGACCTTCAGCGTTTACTGGAGCGGTTTGCAGCTGAGTGTGAAGCTTCTGGGATGAGACTCAGCACCTCCAAATCCGAGGCCATGGTTCTCAGTCGGAAACGGGTGGACTGTACCCTCCGGGTTGGGAGTGAGGTCTTGCCTCAGGTGGAGGAGTTCAAGTATCTCGGGTTCTTGTTCACGAGTGAGGGAAGGTTGGAGCGTGAGATCGACAGACGGATCGGTGCAGCATCTGCAGTAATGCGGTCGCTGTACCGGACCGTCGTGGTGAAGAGAGAGCTGAGCCGGAAGGCAAAGCTCTCTGTTTACCGATCGATCTACGTTCCCACCCTCACCTATGGTCATGAGTTATGGGTCATGACCGAAAGAATGAGATCGCGGATACAAGCGGCGGAAATGAGTTTCCTTCGTAGGGTGGCTGGACTCACCCTAAGAGATAGGGTGAGGAGCTCGGCCATCCGGGAGGAGCTCAGAGTAGAGCCGCTGCTCCTTCACATCGAGAGGAGCCAGTTGAGGTGGCTCGGGCATCTAGTCCGGATGCCTCCCGGGCGCCTCCCTGGTGAGGTGTTTCGGGCATGCCCAGTCGGGAGAAGGCCCCCGGAAAGACCTAGGACACGCTGGAGGGACTATGTCTCACAGCTGGCCTGGGAACGCCTTGGTGTCCTCCCGATGGAGCTGGAAGAGGTCACTGGGGACCGGGAAGTCTGGACTTCCCTACTGAAGCTGCTGCATCCGCGACCTGGACCCGGATAAGCGGAGGAAAATAAATGGATGGATGGATGGAAGATGAAGATGCAGGAGATACGGGGGTGTATTGCACCACAACCAGACCTTCGGCATTTGCAGTCACAGATTCAACATGTACAATCGCAGAATGACAGTCTCAGAATCAGAAAACTTTTAGAATCAGAAAACTTTGTTGCCATTGTAAGTGAACAATTTACGTACTAGGAACTTTCGTTGGCGACTCAGTGCGACGTAGAATTCTAAGTAAACATAGAGCATTAAATAAACATAGAACTAACTAAACATAGAACCCTGAGTAAAAAGTTGAAATCACTGATTAGTAAAGGTATTTCAGTGCAGGTATTATAAGGTGACAATAGTACTGGTTATAAAGTGACCATAGTGCAAATGGGGAGTGGCTCAAATAGTCCATGTCCAGGGTGGGAAGGGTCAGCAAGTATCCGGCCTGCTTGCCCCCGAGTTCTGGAGACGTACAGGTCCTGGAGAGATAAAAGGCTGCAGCCGATCACTTTCTCAGCGGAGTGCACAATGCGCTGCAGTCTGTGTTTGTCCCTGGCAGTGGCCCCAGCAAACCCCACAGTGATGGAGGAGGTGAGGATGGACTCAATAATAGTCGTGTAGAATTGCACCATCATCATCTTTTGGACAGGCAGGTTGGCTTTCCTCAGCTGCCTCAGGAAGTACATTCTCTGCTGAGCCTTTTTGATGAGGGAGCTGAAAAGATCCAAGGGGTCCATAGTGATGTGATAAACCTTATGGAGGAAAATAGAGTACTGAGCAAAGAAACTAAAGCTCTAAAAGAAGAAATCGAGAAGTTGCAAGATGGAAATGTTGCGTTGTGTGTTGCTTATAAAGAGGTTAAAAACCCTATGGCAGATAATAAAGCACAACACACTGATATCAAAGCTTTGCAGGATAACATAATGCCACTATTGAAAGAAAATGCTGCCTTGCGTGACGGGCGGCTCTCAAGGAAGTTAAAAACCATATGGAAGAAAATAGAGCATTATGCAAGGATGTTAGAGTTCTGCAGAATTATATCAAGACATTATTGGAAGGCAATGCTACCTTGCATGCTGCCCCTAAGAAGGTTAAAAACCCAAAGGAAGTAAATCATGCATTATGCAACAACATCAATGCTCTACAGGATGATATCAGGACACTACTGAAGGATAATTCCGCCTGGCGCACCACTCTGGAAGAAGAGAAAAAAGCAAAAGATAACATCACTGAGCAAATGAAAACTATAATGGATGAGACGGGTCAGAAATACCGAATGAACGATGTGATCCTCACAGGGCTCAGAATTACACCCAGATCTAAAGATAGGGGGAAGCTCATAACAAAGGAGAACCAGATGGAATGAATGTTCATTCAACAAAGCAACAGACTGTCAGCTTCCTACAATCAAAGGAGGTGGATGTAGATATCAATACCATTGATACTTGCATCCCACTGTATGGCAGAAACAACACCACACCTGTCATCATTGTTAAATTCACCAACAGGGAATTCAAAACTGCACTGCTGAAACAGAGGAAGCACTTGAAAGGCAAAACATCTACTTAAATGAGCATCTGACAAAACGCAACGCTGACACATTACCAAGAAAGCGCGAGACTTGAGGAAGCAGGGAAAGATACAAAGTACTTGGAGCACCAACGGAAAAATATACATCAAGCTACATGGAGGTCCAGGAGAAGCAGGAGTGCTGGTTGTCAAAGATATCAATGATCTGGATACATACTAAACGTCATATAATCATGACAATAAGGATAAAGGAGGCTACAAAACAGTAAGGGGGATTACATTCAATAATACGAACATTGATATCAACATTGAAAGATTTGAATTTGAACAATTGAAAGCGCTCAACAAAGGAACTAAAGTACTTACCTTTAATGACACTCACAGTACAACACCAAGACAGCAAGATGTTGATCCGGAAATCAACAGGGGAAGAGGGAAGCAAAAGGAGGGAAAAAAGGGAAAAAAATACGTATTTTTTTAAGAAAAATCTGATATACGCATGTATGTGTATGTATATAATATATACATATATATGTATACATGTATATATATGTATGTATGTATGTATACATTTATTTATTATTAGTTTATTTTGACAGGGACAGTGTACATTAATAGTATGGCTGCAAATGCACCACAATTAGCCAAAAGGCTATTTTTCATCTGTTGTCCCTGGACAGATGGCAAACCTGTCTCCCTAAAAACAAGACAAAACCTATTATAAAACAAAAATTACAATATTCCGTAATGAACCCACAAACAAACAATCATTTAAAACAGCTATGTTAACAGCTGTGTAACATATGAATGTATGTGTGTATGCATGTATATACAGAGTACATATGAGTATGTATTAGTAAATCCTGTGAGAAGGGGGTAGGATTAAATAAGCTCTGCTTCTTCCTACTCCTTGTCGAACATGTAGAACTGAGTAATTGTTTGTACAATGTATGCATGGTCCAAACAAATGAAACCAAACCCATTAAACTTCATCGTGCCCTCCCTGGGGGGGCCCGTCCTACTGTTAGAAAAACACTGAATTCATGTATGTGTTCATTTCCACCAGTTCATTCAATCATCAGATGTTTGAACTTTCAAGTACATTTTCCAACACTGGGAAAATGAATGCCTCGAGCTCACACACTCCATCCCATTACATTTTAATGGTAATGAAGCACCGAATCATAAGAGGGAACTCTTCTTACAAGAGTTTTGGTTGTTAGCTAAATAAGTCATAATCCTCAAATGGCAGACTGCATTTCAGATGACGGTAACACTTGCTTCTGAGGACATGAGAACACCAAATGCTAAACATACTAACAGGTGGCATGTGCCCGTGTGCCCGTGACACACCTCAACTTATTTAATAATACTTGTGTTCATTTATTTTACATTACGCAAACATCTCAACTGCACTTTTTGTTTCTTTGATGTCTATTATTATATAACTTTTATTAATGTCAGTGGTGTGCAGCCAAGGCCGGCAAATAAAATTGTAGTATTTGTTCCACCAAATGGTATTAATTTAGTCCCAGAACTCAATGATATTCATTTTCAGTACCTTTAGGTATTGGTTAGATTTGTGTGTCCAATCAGTATTCAGCGTCTGTGTGATGTCATCTCAATCTAATCCGCCCACGGCCTTCAGAATCAGGAGTGCTGGCCCATGTCACTTAAACACTTTTTGCAATGGAGCTGTTTCCATCCAATCCGTTTTCAGACACAGAAAACAGATTGGTTAGAAACAAACAGTGTCTGAAGCTATCAAACAACCCTGAATGGCTGATGGGGGAGGAGAAATTGACATCTCTGGTGAGTACATGTGTTTTATTTCAAAATCTTATGTTTGTGTCATGTTATTAGATAAATATTGATTCCGAACTGCTCCAGATGATGTCGCAGTGAAGAGGTTTGGAGCTGTCTGAACCCTTAATCACCAAGCCGTTCTATTCATGCTCATTGCCTTTGGCTGAACGCCAAATTTACAAGCACTGGTGATCACCAATGGAAGTTAGTTGCAAATGCTCGAAGTTACTAGCAATAATGTAAGTCAGCTGTGTTTGTAATGTTTTTAACAACGGTTATGTAGCAAACTGGCAGTTATGTATGGTGCCTCTGGATGGGTCGGTAAAGGCGCTGGGGCTTTGTACAACTAACCAATCTGGTTAGTCCCCACAGAAGGCCCAGCTAATAAATGCAACTCCCCACCACTGGTTCATGTTTATTATATCATTATAGTACATTTGCTATCATTTCCTTGCTGTTTGCGATGCTTCATGTGAACCACAAGACACATCGCCTACAGCCAGATCTGGCTTCCCACTGCTGCAGCATGATCAATATTGTGTGAGCCACGTGAGCATCAGTCTTCCCCTTCCCATATGTGCGCAAGTCAATGAACTTAAAAGACAGTGGGCATGTGATGGATCAAGAAATGGGATTTAGCAGTACTGTACTCAAAACAGTGTCCCGCCGTTCTTCAAGGAGAGGAAATGTGTAACCATCAGCAAGTTCCAAAGTACACTGCTCTGTCGTTTGAAAATGGCAATGTCAGTAATTCAATGTGGAATCCTTGGAGATTTTTTGTTTTGAGACCCATGTCTCAAAATGTGGTTTCTTCTATTTAATAATAATACACAATACATTCATTTTACTCTGACATCATCCCAAGTTGGGCATGCACACAATCACTACTGGCCAGTGCATAGATGAAGAGACAAACTAGTTAACAAGCATTCTCACCGGAGCTGCCGGGAAAAAATCCCAGGCCAATGAGGATAATGGTGAGAAAAGAAAGAAAATTCAACCACAATTATGACAGCAGCTACTTTAAATATGGTTTTGTTGCTTTGAGGCATGCTAATGCACTCCCTTGTGTCTTGTGTGCGGGGAGAAGTTTAGTTTTCATTTTGGACTGAAGTTCAAAGAACTATCCACAACTTTTCCCAATGCCGTCAAAGACATTGTTGCCATTCCCATCCAATTACTTGTGTAAGACTGGATTTTCAGTGCTGACCACGACCAAAAGGAGACTGCACAGAAAAATACACACCGCATCAACTGTATCACGCCACACGATTATCACCTTCTCTGTGGTTTGTTTTAACTTGGTGTTTGACCTTTTAATAACATTACATTACCATGAGGTCTGAAGCGCACCTCTCTCTCTTTTTGTTTACACCAGCCCATCACTGGTTTGGCAGAATTGAGCTGATTGATGGGGTCCAATAAGTGGGTGTCTAAAGTGTAGCTCGTGTTCCTTTTAGGCTTTCTGACCTATGAATGTTGTTACAATGTTGTATTATCTTGTTAAACTATGCCATCTTATCAGATAATGAGGGTTGCATTTGGAAGTGAGCCCTAAAAGCCGTTTTCAATGGCTCTGCACACCGAGTTCCACAACCCGGACTTCCTTATATGGGCAACGTTAAGCAACGGCTCCCAGGAATTGTTTTTTAGTGTGTGAGGGAAAACTAATTTTGTTTAGCATGACTGGCGGACCAGTCCAGGGTGTACCTCCCCTCTCGCCCAAAGTCAGCTGGGATAGGCTCCAGCGTACCCGCGACCCTAATTAGGATAAGCGGTATAGAAAATGAACGAATGAATACGAAGCTGGACTATCCTGTTGCTGAAGTCTGACAACTTTCCAACGTTGTGTTGAAGAGTCAGAAGAGCAAGCGGTAAGTAACAATTTATCAGTGTCCTAACTGTGTTTATTTTGTGTAAGTAATGGGACACAGGCGGTTGTCTGTGTAGCATTCTAGAGCGTGCATACACTGTGGAGAGGAGTGAGTGTTACCTGCATGCATGCAAATTATTATTTCACCAATGTCTGGAGCTGCTAACAGCTGTTAAAAGCGGACATTTTAAAAAAACAACTCAAAATTTACTATCAACTCCTGTACTGCCTAGGAAGTGGGTTTTGGCAGCTGCCCTGCAGCCCTCGAGAGCACTTGGGATTGTGACCAATCACAGTGGAGTGGGCTCAGCGGGAGGAGAGTCGGGGGTGGAGTAAATTACACGGACCGTTTGGGCGGGGAGCAGGAAACCCAAGGACTGCAGGAAAAGACGCAGAGTTTCGGCGATCTAGACAGCTTTCTGTTCGGGTTATTGGGTGTAGTTGCCCTACAGGAGTCCAGAACTCAATACAAAGGCCCGAAAATGAGTATAATAGGTCCCCTTTAACTTTTCAGTAAGTAGCCCTTGATGGAAAAAGTCTGGACACCCCTTGACAAGAAGTCGTGTTATTTGATCACAGGATCCCCATTCATAAATTCCAGACACTGACAAACAATATTCTCTATATATCATGCATCTACGTTTCATTAAACCTCAACATTAAGGAGAGACAATGATTTATAGGTCTGCAGATATTATGCTAAAAGGCCTGTTATGTAACATGAGACTGCAGTTTTGCACACAACTCCTACTAATTACTGCATTACATTTTTGGGGGTTTTTTATAACACCAACAGCACTATGCCGCATCTGAGGTGATGTAAAAATTGAAATCCGTGTTGTTTCGTTTCTGTCCAGACCGCAGAAAGACAAACAGCCAAACGTACATCCTAAATTGGCATCAAACAAAACTGCTGCTTAGTTATTAACTGTCTTGTCCAAATTTTCTTTGGCGCTGACTCACCATTTGTATGCCCCGATCTGCTGTACTAGTGAGGCAGAGTGCAAATTGGGAGTAGCTGCTTTATCTAATTAAGAGAGTGTGTATTAGTAGGCAGGCCCTTTGGCAGTGAGCTCTTCATTTATGTGGCAGAAGCTCGTGCCAGCAATATCTGATAGTAAGCACAACAGCTGCACAACAAGCAAGCGAGCGGCAAAAAAACATATTAACCTGTATGATGTACAACGAAGACTATAAACACATTCCAGAACCAGTCACAGACTCACTGGTAACAAGTTCACTGTTCTTTCTTACTTTCATGTCAGTTCCAATTTTGGGGAGAGCTTCATGACCAATTTCCAAGCAAAACCTATGATCTGTTATTGTCTAGCGAACCATCAGTGGTGGTCTTGGTGCAGTGTCGTGTGGTACCCTTAGCGGGCCGGACAGAATTTTTTTCACCAGATACTATGAGAGCCAATATCAACAAACAAACCAATAATGATAGTAAATATGTGCCATGGTGGGGTTTTGAACCAGCGTCTCTCACATGGAACAACAGAGTAGGCGAAATATTGCTGCGATACCAACACGCTATTGAAAATAATAAAAGGCTTCTAAGCTCAAATACATAGCGACTTACATTACTGGTAGTAACTTGACTAATTCCAGATTCATTTGACTAATTTCCACCGGTGACCAGCGGTCAGCCAAATGTTACGAGCAGAGCTTAAATAAAACGCCTCGAGGATTAAAGGTTCAGACTACTCCAAACATCTACACTACGACATCTGAAGCGGTTTTCAAACAATATTTATGTGGTAAGATGACAAAATATAAAACATTTTCAAGTAAATCATCTACTCACCAAAGATGTCAATGTCCTCCTTCTCAGTCAGCCACTGTAGGCTAAATTTACATTGTTGAACAGGTTTGTTCTGCTCAACCAATCAGGATTCGGGGCCTGCTCCTCTTTGCTCCAATCACAACTGGAGGCCTTCAAGCTGACCCTAGAAGGCAAAACAGAGGTCTGATTGGCTAAAAAAAAAAAAAAAACATCCACTTTGCTAAAAGTTAGCATGTGACAGGGACCAGCACTCCTGATTCTGAAGGCCCTGGGAAGCTATCACTGATATGCCAACACATAGAAGGACAGCTTCATAACATGGCCAAAAACACTGCAAAATGAAGATAATAGACTGTTGGGAATAAAGTAATATCATTTGACAAAAGAAATACTATTACTATTACTATACTATTACTAATACAACCCAAATTTAAAATGTAGGTCAGTGCTTCTGGTAATGGTTAGGCCAGCAGAGCAAGCCTTGCTGGCCCTGAATGCACACTACCGTCTTACTGCGGCTACTGTGACAGAGGCATCGCGGTTCTGTGGGTTTTGAATCAAATACACATATTTTCTAACACTTTATCTGGATTTTTGTGTTAATATCCTCTTTCCCACTGTTAAAATAAAACCTGTATCGCTGATGGACTGTTCATGTCTTTGTATGGCGGTGAATTAATCAGTAGGGGATCAAATAATTACTTCCTCCACTGTGCCAAACGGGTACTCTAGACACAAGAGTTGTTGACTGACTGCTCTAGGAACAACACCCGGCACACGCTCATTGTTACCTTTTATTTTCTCCACCCATATTACAATTCTTTTTTTGTCTAGAGAGAAAAATTCTGTGCGTCTTTTCTCAGTACGCTGTCTCGAAGCAAACCACGCGCTCCCACCTCGACTGCTTTTAGGTCCTACAAAGCCTTCTTGACAGGCTTTGCCTTCCACATTCTGTCAGTTCTACCCCGCTATTCTCAATTGCCCCGTATTTCAGTGTGAGTAAATGAAATCCCCTCCCGACAATATTGAATGTGATGAGAGAGCAAGCAATCGAGGCACTTTAATCCCAAAGATAACCCCTGGAGGTTTAGACCCAGCATTGTCACTCCCTGTTCAAACACTCGACTTCCCTACCAAGATGAAAAGGACTACAGCGCAAGCGCTCACACTCTTCTTTTGGTCTCACCCCGACTGTCACCAACTCCCCCATTTTGCTCGAACCACTAAATATCTGAGGCACAGCGAGCAACACATTTGATGGATTATCTGAAACTCATGAGCGCAATAAAAAGCAGAAGATTCAAAAAAAAAAAAACTGACAGTGACCGATGATCCTCATACACCAAGTTCTACTTATACAAGAATACAAATAAGTAACACTGTGTTTATAAACACTCACGACAAAATGCAGTTTTAATATCATTGGGGGGAAAGAAGTGATGAGATTAATCTGTGAGCTGTGAAATTGTGTTGTTGACATGTGCACCATCTAAATGAGAGCGACAGCGAAAGCTGTTTGTGAATAAGAGATTACAAAATGCATTTGCATGCCCGGCTATTTGTATGTGCTTAGCAGGTTATGGATGTGTCATTTTCTGGTGAGGCACGCTACCACTTCTTCTGCGGCCGAGATGGTAATAACGACGAAAATCAATTCATTTTCTCATTCTGCACAAGGCAAACTAACTGAGTTTTGTCACATAATTTAGCATAAAACATTTTGTTCAACAACCGGCCTTTTAAGCACATTATTACCATATGAGTGGCAATATTATCTCGCAATTCTTTCATCGTGTTGTATTCATATTCTCTCTTCAGATTGCAGACAAAGTCCCAGAAGACACATTTAGAACTTTTGTCTCAATAGGCGTGCTTGTTTTTAAACATAATATGCATTTACATAATTCCATTTACACACAAGTAGTAGATAAGGAACCACTGTGAAGCCAAAATAGAAAAACATTTCAGCGAAGACAAGGAGCTGCATTAATTAAAGTGCAGTATGCATAATTAAAGTGGGCATAACCTCGCTTTAACCGCTGCTATGAGTAATCCAAATAGTTCAAAAACAAACCCTGAAGCTCTTTACCTCTCAGAGTGCATGTTGTCTTGAACTGAGGCCTCCGTTTGTGTTTTGAAACATTAAGTGGTGCTTTCACTGGAGGGGTGTTTGGTTTCACTGTGAATGATTTCAGATGGTAAAGAGCAAACTGTGAAGGTATTAGTAGTCATCCATCCTTTCACCAGGCCCAAAGTTAAACGGAGTCTCCCGAGGTTTAGCGCATCTGTCTTTCTGTGAGGAATGATGTTACTCCCACTGGCCCTGCAGATCTCATCTAAGTGTTGATCAAAGTGGACTTTTGCTCCTTTAAAAAAGGGGAAGAATTAATTTTATCAACCACCGAGGGATGCCTGCTGAAAGCTATCAGTATTAGTAGAGTATTAGAAGAGTAGCATTACGAAAAATGATCAAATATACTAAAAGTGCATGTCCGCTATTGATGTTAATGGTTTTAAAGCAGTGATAACATGAAAACGGGACAGTGTTATTTTTTTGTGTGTGTTTTGTCCCATCTCATTTGTTTGCACTCATGTGTTCATGCAAAAAAAGTTAGGACACCATATGGGGCCGTGTATCTGTAACTGTAAAAACAATACTCTATGATGATGATGTATTCCCGTTATTCCAGTTAAATATATCATATTGCAGACACACACAGTGACCTTTGAGAAGTGAAATGAAGTTTTTAGGATTTACAGAAAGTGTGCAATCCTTATTTAAACAAAATTAAGTAGGTGCATAAATTTGGGCTCCCCGACAGAAAAATTACGTCGATATTTAGTAGATCCTCCTTTTGCAGAAATACCAGCCTCTAAACACTTCCAATGTGGGTCTAGATTCTGGTTGACGGTATCGTTTTCCCATTCTTCTTTACAAAACAGTCAGGTTTGCTGGTTTCCGAGTCCGCAACCACAGATTTTCAATAAAATTCAGGCCTGGGGACTGAGATTCCATTCCAGCATGTTGTACTTGTTCCTCTGCATGAATGGCCTTTGTAGAATTGGAGCAGTGTTTAGTTTTGTTGTCTTGCTGAAGTCTCCAGCCCTGCCGCAACTTCAACTTTGTCACTGATTCTTGAACATTGTTCGCAAGATTCTGCTGCTACTGACTGGAATCGGTGCAACCTTCAATTTTCACAAGATTGTTGGTACCTTTAATGGCCACCCTGCCCCACAGCATGATGGAGCCACCACCAAAATTTACTGTGGATAGCGTTGTTTGTCTTGGAATGGTGTGTTCTTCATTCGCCATGCACCGCCCCTTGTTATGTCCAAATACCTCTATTTTAGTTTCGTCAGTCCACAGCACCTTGTTCCAAAATGAAGCTGGCTTGTACAAACGTGCTTTACCATGCTTTACCATTTATAGTAACCTATCAGTCAAACTTCTGGGGTACTGATGTGGTCAGTTAAGTAGCAGAGGGGGTTGCTAATCAGTTTCAGCTCCTTTGTTGTTAATGAAATCAACAACAGGTGCATCAGAGGGGCAACAATGAGAGACACCAAAACAGGAATGGTTTTCCAGATTGAGGTCACTGACTCCTCATTTCTTTTGGCTGATTTTTTACTGACTGACTTTCAACTACTGTAGTTTTTCATTTGGCTTGGATCAACATCTCTGTTGATAGCATGGTGTGGTACCTGGACACTACAGAGGTTGCACAAGTAGTCCAACTCCTACAAGATGGCACATCAATACGTACCGTTGCAAGAAGGTTTGTTGTGTCTCCCAGAACAGTCTCAAGAGCATGGAGGAGATTCCAGAAGAGCGGGACAAGGCCAGATAGGGTCCTTAAACCCTCAGCAGGATCGGTATCTGCTCCTTTGTGCAAGGAGGAACAGGAGGACCATTGCCAGAGCCCTACAAAATGACCTCCAGCAGGCCACGGGTGTGAATGTTTCTGACCAAACAATCAGAAACTGTCTCTTTAAGGGTGACCTGAGGGCCTGACGTTCTGTAGTGGGCTCTGTGCTCACTGCCCAGCACCGTACAGCTCAATTGGCATTTGCCATAGACCACCAGAATTGGCAACGACGCCACTGGCACCCTGTGCTCTTCAGCGATGAGAGCAAGTTCAACCTGAGCACATGCGACAGACGTGAAAGGATCTGGAGGTGCCGTGAAGAACATTATGTTGCCTGCAACATCATTTAGCATGACCGGTTTGGTGGTAGTTTCAGTGATGGTCTGGTGAGCCATATCCTGGAAGGACGCACAGACCTCTACAGGGTAGAAAATGGCACCCTGACTGCTATTAGATATTGGGATGAAATCCTTGGACCCCTTGTCAGAACCTGCGCTGGTGCAGTGGGACCTGGGTTCCTCCTGGTCCACGACAATCCCTGACCTCATGTGGCTAAAGTATGCAGGCAGTTCCTGGAGGATGAAGGAATTGATACCATTGACTGGCCCCCACGTTCACTTTCATTTTTGGGGTCTCTTTGCTTTCTCCCTGTAACGGTGATCATTTTCGGTTCTTTCACATTATGTGGCATCATTTTGTTACTAATACATCACCTGCTTATTATCAGGAAAGATATTCAAGATCATTTTCCCACCGTTTAGATGTGATGTGTTTTCAAAGTGTTCCTCTAATTTTTTGAGCAGTGTACTTCAACAAAAAATTGCATCTCAGCCTTGTGATCTAGGTGAAGAAGAGCATTATTAATATGAATTTTGCACTTTGCTTTTTTTCTCATTTTTTTTATTTAAAATTTTTCCAAATATTTCAACTTTCACCTTAAAATATATTTGTAAATGTTCTTCTTGTAATATTAGAAAGACTTTTTTAAAACATGACAGATTTTTTCTTTGATATTGGAAATTGCAACTGTTTTTCTCTTTAGATTACAACATTATTGTCATAAAAATGACATTTTTGCTGTTATCTTAGTTTAGGCTTATTGGTTTCTATTTTTAGATTGTGCCACAAAATAAAAACATGAAACAACACATGCACCTATAACTCGGCCTTCTTAAATAGTCACCCCTATGTAGTCCAAATTACCAAGTCCAACACACAGTCATCTTTCCTCCTACATCCCAACATCGGCCGGGTTGTGGAACTCACTCCAACCATGTTTCCACAGATTTTTAGCAAAAAAAATTCAAGTCGGCAGTTCATGCACATTTTTGAATGATATAATTTGGGAATGAAACACAAATCGTGATACGGGTATTTATTAGGGACGCAACGATTCGTTTTACAACAATTCGATTCGTATCATGATTCGTGGTTGCCGATTCGATTCAAGGACAATGTTGGTTCATTTAGAACGATGCGATCCGAAACGATTCATTAACTTTAAAATCGATTCAGTAACTTATTTTGCCAAAAATTACAGCGGTCTGACGGTGAAAGAGCTGGGTACGTGACAGTGCAGGTAAAGTTTCCTAAATTCCCGTTGATTTTTGTAAGAGAATCAGGTATACATTAATTATTTTATTTTATTTGAATAAAGTGCGACCAACACTTCAGGTTGATTTACCAATAGAGCATAAAAGAGCTGATGCGCTATTTACGCTTCAATATCAAAGACAAATTCGATATCACAGACAAATTTGCAACTATTTCAGACATTTGGGGCGCTTTGTTCAAAACTGTGTGCAGATTTGGACATAAGTACATGTGCAATTCCATGCCTTACTTAGGAAGAGACCCCGGCCCCCTGGAGAGCGACTGGCAGACAAAGTTGTGACAAGGGTTATGGAACCCTTTTTGGACAGAGGCAGGACTGTCACTATGGGCAATTTTTTCACATCATTTCAGCCATTTTTGTGCTTGACAATGAAAATGTATTTGCTTCAATATGTATATTTATAAAAATAAGACCGTTTTCAACCTCAAACAGCATGATTTATTAATTTATATTTTTGGGGGAAAAACATGACTCAGATAAGCCGCTAAAATTTGAAGCGTCAATGGAATACTGTATGTGTAATGTGAGTAGTGTAACATAATGAAATTATGAAATTTCATCATTCATTGTAAAGAAAGACAATGAATTGTAAAGTGAAATATTACCATGGTTTGTTTGAGTGACTGTCTTTTAAATGACTTTTTCATAGGACCTGCTGGCAACTATCCAAAATCCAACACAACGTTTAAACCAACACCAGGGGGATAAAATGCAAGGGTTTCATTAAAAAAAACAACTCCTTCTTACAATGTCCGCATTTTATCAGAAGTAGGGTTGCAACTAACGATTATTTTCATAATCGATTAATTGTCGATTATTTTTTCAATTAATGGGGTTTTTAAAAGGACACTTTTAATTTTCCCTTCTTTGCAGTAATCCCTTTAAGAATGCATGAATGGACGTTTTTCTTTCAAAAATCATAGCGAAGAGGAAGATCTCAGTCACCAAAATTGAAGTAGCAAAGTATAAACCATCAGTTGACAAACGTTACAAACACTCTACTGGAGTTTCACTGTTCTACCAGTACATTTTGTGTGTATGCATGGTAAGAGATAATGGAGAGAGTGCAGAAATGTAGACGTTTTCCAAAGCACAATTACAAGTATGACATTTACTTTGCATGGGAATGGTTTCACACACGCTCTACGCACACATCTCTGTAGTGGTTTGCTTTGCGAGATATCAAAAAGAGGCAAAAACGCTGATAGCTCTTTTCCAAAGTCAAAGGTGATGTGTGTAAAGTATCTTGTTTTGCCTGAAACACAAAAATTAATATGTCTGCTTTCATGGATCACTAAGGAATTTTTTTAATATTTACATTACATTAGAGTGGCTAAAATCAGGATATTTAAAGTTAAAATTTCAATGAAACGATTAATCGATTACCAAAATAGTTGTCGATTATTTGGATACCTGATTAATAATCAATTAATCGTTGCAGCTCTAATCACAAGAACTGTTCAGGTTTCTCAAATGAGCCATACCGAGCCAGTCCATCGTGAGACAAACAGGGGGACTTGGGTGGGGGTGGGGGCAATAATGTTTCAGAGCTCTAAATTGTGTTGGCTGATAGCGCATGTGCTTGGCTGGATGTTGATGGATATTATTTTCCGTGCTGTTCCCTGGCCTGCTGCGTGAAACAGTGCCTGGTGAAATGAGAGACTGTGTGATGCTCCTCTTAAAATAGTTCAGAGTGGCGTCATTCATCATCAGAGGTACTGCAGCAGCATGCCCGTGTCTGCCAGTCACAGCGGGGTTATTGTTCACTCTGCAATGGGCCACTTACTTTGCAGCACTCTCACATGAGAAACAACACACCCATAGGGGTAGTAGCTCTTATAGAAACTATTTACCATCCGACTGCCCCCCACTCTACATTAAAAAATGTTGCATGGCTGTGATTTATCATGACGTGGCCACAAAGAGATTAAAAATGACAGCCACATTGTTGCGGTTGTTTGCAGGCTTATTGCTGTTGTATAGTTTTCTTAGATTAATGTCCAATACAATCAAATAACCATTTTGGAAACTGCCATTATCGGACCTGCTGTTCCCATTTCACGTTGAGCTTACCTTGCACTTCTTTGTGACTGTGTTTATGTGCGTTTCATAGGAAACAGTCAGCAGTTTATTTAGGGCTGACTGTGGATATTTTGCTTTTGGAGAGCATTACCCAGAACTCTCAAGAGTCATGCTGGTCTCAGCGTTCCTCATTCATATTTCACTCTAACACCGAACATTTGTAAATGACTTTACCTCTTTTTTCAGAATTCAAAAGCTGTACGGTACAGTCTAGCAAGACATCACTCAAGATAATGTACTGTATATCTTCATACTGTGTATGTGTTTCTGGTTCAGGTTTCTTTATCAATACTTGTGTGTGAATTAGTATGCAGTGCAAGAACGGCATTATAAAGATGTGAGTCTTGCTCTTATTGACGACCGGACATGCTGTTAAGAAAGACAATCGCTGCTAGGATAAAACTGTCCTTGTATCTCTTGGTTCTGCATTTTGGGACCACCGGTCTCTGTCCCCGATGGCAGATACTGGAACAGGTGGCTCAGTGGTTGCAGAGGGTACTACATAATGCTAGAGCTCAGACTTTGCAGCTGCTTGGTATCAAGTGATTCCAAGCTTACCTGTGACTGACCAATCCGCTTGCCAGACCATTTGGCAATCTGATTGAGGGTGGTCTTATTTTTTGGCAGACATATTTCCTATCCAAGACAGGAAACAGTAGGGATGGGCGAGTACACCACTATCTGTATCCGTAGCTGTTGACTCATTCAAAGGATTTGTATCACTAGTTGTACTCGGAGTGGGCGGGGCATTACCCGAATGTTTGTGTGGTTTAACTGTAAATGGGTGGGGCTTACACCTGTGCATTATTTTAGGTCTGAAATTGACATGGAATGATCAGAAGTTGCTGTATTTATTTTTAATTTTTAAATGATTTACAGAACAGCCTCAAATTTGAGATTTAAACTGTTTATGTGTGATCTGTAAATTGCTGATTCATGCAAACATTCAGTGATGGCAACCAGCGACATAATCTGTCAGCCTTGTCCACTGTATTTTTCTCCCAAGCAATGCGTTGAGTACAACAAACAAAGTTTTCCAATGGAGTTCATATCACCAGCCAAATAAAAACGTCACGTGCATTACAAAACAACTAACTTTAAATATTACACAAACCAAAATACAGGCGGCATGTCTGTGTGTGAAAGAGACAGAGTAAGGCTCCTCCGCTGCAGCAGTGGGAAGGCAGGGTCTGTCGCTGAGTGTGGCCAAGCACAGTCCGCAACGAATGAATATGAATAAGTAGTTACCCAATAAGAATTTTCCTTGCGCAAGAGCACGGATAATGACGAGCTGTACTTGTTTCATTGAAATGGTTGTAGTGGCTATCTTGGTTTTCCAGCTTCTCTCAGATTTACAATAAGTTATTTTTCCACCCATAGATGGCGCTCCGGTTTTCATGTTATTTTTATCTCTAAATGCAGTCAAGACAGGCAAAACGTATCCTACCCAATCTGAAACTGGTTCCGGACAGCTATTTGATTGAATAAGCGATGCAATTAGACACGTCTGTGCAACAAAACATGTTTCAATACTTTTGCTCACAGGAAAAATTGGGTGGGTTCAAACAAAAGGTGCTATCTTCTAAGTTATGTATGCGATCCAGACGTAAGTACCTGGATATACAGTAAAAGCTGAAGTGTTGCTCTTGGGTCTCGTATTCCTCTTTTGATGTCAAACTCAAAACGTTTTCATTCTACGGCGAAAATAAAGAAATTGCAGACAGCCATTCAATGGGTTTGCCACCTTTACTTGACTAAAGGTTCAGTGGCCTCGACAATGTTTCTCAACTTCACCGGTTGAGCTAGACATTCGCCTCAGTTCTGCTCAAAGTTCCCTTTCATGATGTGTTATTTGTCTCAGAGCGTTTCGATCGTGCAGTGTTCTGGTGGTTGTCTTTGTTTGTGTGTGTGAAAGTGTCATAAGATAGTACGTGAATTGCTGCTATTAAACTGAATTACACAAATTGAAACGGCAGCAGCTGAAGGGGTAGATACTGTCCAACAGACCAAGACAAGCAAGCTCTATTTTGCTAGTGATGACATGAAGTTCATAATAAGCATGACATACTTTAATTGTTTTTTTTATTTATTACCCTGTTTTAATCCCTGCGGGGAAATTACCTTTCGACTCTGCTGTATATTGTGTGTTACAAAATGCGTGCAAGAGATGTCAGGGGGACGTGGCAGCTCAACAGTATGGCACGCTTTCTTGGACGTGCAGTGAGGTTCATGGCTGGTGAGGTCCCGAAAAGTTCGCATGCTTGGTTGTAAAAGGCTGATTTCGTCCCGGTGAGCTCGGATATATAATCCTCAAGCTTGACAGTCAAAGTCCTTGAGTTCATTCAGCAGAGCATACAAATACTTTGCACTTGACTTGCTGATCTCCAGCTGGTGTTGCTGCTGTCAAAAAAAAAATCTCCTCCATGTATGACATTCCCATGTATGTTATTGTCCAATTAGCAAAAACAATTATTATATTATGCATGATATGCAGACAAACAGAAACTAAGCCGAGAAGAGACGCTCGGGGCAGAGTCATCTTGGGTTCCGATCCAAAAATTCAGTTATTTTTACTTTAGAAAATGTTCAAAATGTTGATATTTTTCATAACGCAGTTCTTTGGAAATACAGTAATGCGTGGCGGTTGCAAGAAACACTTGGTGTTTGGTCTCAAGCAGAGCTTTATTTACCAATTGCTCACAACCACACAAAAGATGGAACACCACCTTTATAGCGCTCACACTTGCGCACCCAAACATGGGAAACAAACCACACCCCCGACTTCACCGCCGACTCGGTGAGAGACATGCCCCTTAGTGTCCGCCACAAATGTTCATTTCATGTTATCGTTATTCAATTGTGCAGTTCTGTAACACAAAAAAAATGCAATATTAAATTTCATATTGTTACATCGATCCCCTCGGTCTGTGTCGACTGACCTTTACAACCTAAAGAAGGCTAACCTAAGGTCTAAAGGGAATCTTTGGCCAACCTTGAAATGTATTTTATAATATACATACAGTACAGCATACAGGTATGTATCTGTATACAATACATTATTTAAGAGGGCCAGGTACACCAACACAAAAGAACGTTAATAACGTCAGTCGACACCCACCTCTCCTTCAGTTTGGCCTTGAGCTGCAACTACTTGATCAGAGGGATCTGCGGCATCGCTTTTCATTAAACCTGCATTTATTCCAATTCGAACTTTCTCCTTTTGTCAGAAGTGTAGTATAAACTTTATCTTCTAGAAGATAAAAGCACCATTAGTTGCTGCCTGTAGAACTGTTTCACCGCTTTAAAAAAAATTAATGCGGCATACCTAAGTATCAGAACGCGAATCAGTCGAGGACACACAGACTAGCAGTTACACAACTCTACAACCTAACCTTTCGTGCCCTGATAGCCACCACGGTATATGTAACTACACGCTTTTCATTACAATACTCCATAGGAAGCCAATTATAATGGACTACAGGAACCCCGTTTATCACAGTTAATTGGTAATGGTAATGGTTTAATTTTATTTGAAGTAAATGACAATGGAATACATCCCTTAATACAACTGACAGTTCCAGATGTCCAAAGGGAGTAGGAAGAAACAAAGTTTATTAAATATTACCCTTGTAGGGTCTCCCCTATTTCAATACATTTGTGGACTTCCTGCAGTCACTAAGTTTAAATGCATAAGTAAGGTCATGTGACAGTGTGTCAGATCGTAGTCCTTGTCATGGTAAATAAATGATATTGCCGTCCTCATGAATGATACTCATTATAAATAATAATAATAGTGATGAGTGGTGTATAACAATTATAACAAAACATTGTTGTAGTACAGACAATGTTCTCACTAGGATGAAAAGTTCCTAGGTGATGGTAACAAACATAGCATTGACAGTCAACAGACAGAAGATTGATTCTCCAAGGAATGAAGTAATATGACCTTGGATGTACACAATATTTCACGAGTCTTTTTCCTTGCATTTTGTAAACATCAACTGTTTGTAATGTTTCTAGAAGTCACTCATTGTAGAGCATTGTTTTACTTCTTTACTTCATCCATTCCACAGTTTGATTCCACATACCAAAGTAAGAAATGTTTTTAGTGTTGTTCTTGCATGTTTGTGTTTTAAGTTTAGTTTATTCCTAAGATCATATTTCTCCTCTCTTGTTGAGAGAAACTGTATAACATTCTTTGGTAACTGGTTGTTGTTTGCTTTATGCATCATTTTAGAGGTTCGACGGTTTACTAGATCAGCAAATTTGAATAATTGTGATTTTTGAAACAATGGATTTGTATGCTCTCTGGTTCCACACTGGCCCATAATAAGTGAATTTTCGCAAACTCTGATTTCTTATTTATAAATAGTAAACATGTTTACGACCTTACAAATAAGGTTTTAAGCATTACTGGAGAAGCCTAGACATGAAAAAACACCCCTATAGTCCGTTTTACACTTGCATTACCTGATATAGTAAATCTTAGACATATAGTATAAGACATAACCTAGACTCACATATTAACATTAAGCACGTACTTGTCTCATAAAGATAACGTTACTGACACCTAGTGACGCTGTTTGTGGTTAAGAAGAGACTCGCAATGCACTTCACTCCCTTTATTAACAAGCACGGAACACATACGTGGTGATCACAACTCACCCCAGTCACTGCACTCTCCACACTGCTAACCAAAGACGCTAGATAGATAAGATATGAAAAATATGAAACAGCAGTATGAAATTACCAACGCTTAACAAGCAACACTGTTGTCACTGTTAACAGTCAACATTTTTACCCACGTTGAGAGTCAAAAAAATGAAAACAGACACCACTCAGTTTACTCTCTACTCAACAACAACTGGCTACAACCCCACGACCCACGACCCGGAAACGGAAGTGCACTTGGTGAATGTCTAAAACACCACTGTGGGTCACCACAATGTGTTAATTCCACAACAGAAGATATGTGATGTTACACATATCGGTATTGGTTGATGTCGGAATCGGAAATGGGGAGATGGACAATATTGGCATATCGGATATCTGCAAAAACACCCCTGTAAGCAACAACAACTTTTTAACTGAAGACACGTGTTTCCAGCAACACTACCACTAAATAAAATTAGTCAACTTGTGTAATTTGCAGAGCATTAAGCTGTCTTTAAATGATCTGCTTGCCTCCCTTCAACATTGAAAGTTGAAAATATACACACAAATAAATTGCGTTAATTTTGGTTTAATGTTGCATCTCAGTTGAGCGCATTTTTTTCCCTCCAAGGGTCTGCATCTGACAGCTGCTCTAGCAAAACACTCCGAAATCACAAGATAATTACCCCTAAATGTGTCTACTTGTAGTCTGATTGGTCCTGAACAAAATTGGTGGCCATTTTTTTATTATTTGGAGGACTGTCAGCAGTTCCTTGCAAAGACTCAAAGGTTCTACACAGTCAATCTGCTACATCTTTCAGCCCGCAGGCCAAGGGCGTCACTATTATAAGGTGAAACTATAGAACTGCCCTGTGAACTCAAAACAACTAACTTCACAATAGAACAAACTTCAAAAGGAGTACGAAACCAAGATGCTGTCACAAGTCATGACTTGTTTCATAAAAAGGCACTCTTTTTTTTCCGATTCAGTGGGGGTGAGGCCGCATCCTCAGAAGAGTTATCGCTTTTGATCAGCTCAAAATCTTAGCCAGATGCACAAAACAAGCCCGATCCGATGACCTTCAACTAGATACTACAGGAAACAAATCTTGTAGAAATTCTCCACTCATATTAAGGATTCAGGAAAGATGAATTAATATGAATATAAATGTATTTCACATCATTTTCAGTATGAAGCCTTGCAGACTAGCCAGATATTATCCAGAGCTGGCATCCAGCAAGAATTATTCATAAGCTGCATGATCATGTGAGTTGGAAAAATAATGGACTTGGTGATGTTTCCCCAAAGTGTTTCAAGAGTAAGGGATTTCATTTGTAGTGCAGCTCCTCGCTTTCAGCATGCAATTTGAGCATGTGGGCCCGTGTAGGATGTGAGGGTCATGTGACGCACCACAGGAACATGCGTATTCAGCTGGACTCCACCAGTGGCAGACCTAGGCCTCCCAGTTCTGTTTAATCACCTCTCCAAGGGATACGCAGCCCCACAGAGCCAAGTTAGCTGCAGGCAGGACACACTCGCACGCACACGCACAGAGTTTTAAAAGAATAACCTTTTACCTTTTACATCCAATTTAAACAGTAGGCATCTTGGTGCTCCGTATCTTTTTGGGGAATAGTGAAATTGGCTACATCAAAGTGAAACTGCAGCATAAAATGAACCAAATACAGAAAATGATTGCTTCACCAGTGGTATAATTTCTATATTTATATTTATGGCTGCCTGATTACAAAAAAATTGGCTTCATTTTGGAGAGTAACCTATCTGACCCGGGAGAAGCAATAACTCAAAATACGTGGGGCTCAGGATGAATCAGACGCATATTCAATCTCTGTCGTGGTTTTTGCTTTGCTGTGTTAAAAATGTGAAACACGAAAAAGTCAGAAGTGGCTGGAAGCGTCCGACACACTTGACTATTATCAACTTAGTGCTGCAGCTAATTATGCCATGTAGCAAAAACATGCCCTTGAACACACCATAAAAACTTCCCCCAGCTTATAAATTTGGAAAACTACACTTCTTGGGGAATTTTGCCCCACCACCCACACTTGGCCAAGCCGGAAAACATGGCGCAGGTGTGAAAAGTTTTAATCTTCATTCATTCATTCATTTTCTGTACCGCTTATCCTCATTAGGGTCACGGGGATGCTGGAGCCTATCCCAGCTGGCTTTGGGCGAGAGGCGGGGTACACCCTGGACTGGTCGCCAGTCAATCGCAGGGCACATATAGACAAACAACCATTCACACTCACATTCATACCGATGGACAATTTTTTAGAATCGCCAATTAACCTAACATGCATGTTTTTGGAATGTGGGAGGAAACCGGAGTACCCGGAGAAAACCCACACACGCACGGGGAGAACATGCAAACTCCACACAGCGATGCCCAACGAAGATTTGAACCCAGGTCTTCCAGACCTCCTGACTGTGTGGCCAATGTGCTAACCACTCAGCCACCGTGCGGCAAGTTTTAATCTTGTTTTTTATTTTACCTGTTACAACAACAGTAGTGCAGAGTGCATGTGTAGGCTTCTTTGAAATAATTTGGATGCCCGATATTGGCTTTTTTGCCGATATCCCATTCCAATATCAACCAATACCCATGTGTGTACCACCACATACGCCCTGTCGTGGAATGAACACGTATCTGTTGTGAAGCTAATGGATACAGCACCAGCAATTCGTTTTTGGCGTGGCTGTAAACATTGTGCAACTGTGTGCATTTTCAGCCTGGAAGTCTATACGCTGATGCTAACGCGTCTGCCTGATGCTATTTCCACATTTTTATTTGTTTCTACATTTCCGCTACCCCTTAGACATATAATGAATGATTGGTGCACGAGAATACAGTGTTTGCTACAATGTCAGCAAATTGTGCTCTCAAAATGGTGTCATAATGACCAAACCATGCAGTCTATGGGCCAAATACAATCAAGAGTAATTGTTAGTCTTACCTGTGAACGGTTATACCCTGGGAATTAGTTTGGGCAGCCGTACACTTTCCATCACCGCTCCAAAGTCTATAGACCCCTAAACTTTGCGTAGGAACACGCCCACAAAATGTTGCTCAGATTGACGTTACAGATGTCCGCCACCTCCTGCTGTAAAGTATTGACTACATAAGGCAGTGTATTACAGTGAAACAGCAATGATGTGACTTTGGTGCTAAAAGGGCTGTATTGGTTTCATTATAAAGAGAGAAAAAAACCAGACCGAAATTAGCCGATATTACGTTTTTATGCCAATATTGGGCCGATCGGTGATCCATCCCTAATTTAAACACTGAACTATGTAGGCTTTTTTGAGTCGTTCCCATGTTTGTGTGAAATTAAAAGAACGCAGGCAACATCTTTTTAAAAAGTGCAATTATCCTTAGAATATGTACCAAAAATACTCAATACTTGGTGGAAGTTGTTTTTATAGATCAGCTTTTCAGCTACGACCCTGAGAGAAATCCCATGAAGAGCAGCTAATGAATCCCAGCTTAGGCGCCAAGAGATCTTTTCAAGGGAGCAAGACCAAGGTCTTCGGACAACAATTCTTCATGAAGTATGGAAGTATTCAAATGTTTGTCATTGAATGACTTCCTCATCGGCACACAACAGTTACACAAGTATTTTACAATAACTGAACATCAGAAGGAGCTCTTCTGAAATATGGGTTGTTTCCAGTGACATTCAAGGCGGCTTCATTCAGTCCCTCTAGCATATTCAGGAACATTACAAGGAATATTCACACACATGTACTTGCAGTATTCAAGCACCTATATTTGAATTATCATTTTAGCCATGCCTTTTTGCAGTGAAAATGACATCTTTATTCCACTTATGCTCAAAGTAATAAAACATCCACTCCGAGGTGACCCAAACTAAAACGTACTCTAATCGAATAAAGATTTACAATATGAAATAACGCAAAAACAATTCATCAAATCCCGACACTCAGGAATGTAAACGGAAAACAGTTTTTGGCAATTTTACAGTTCATGTTTTACATACAGAAAACAATTTGGGAACGCGTATAAATGGTGACATGAAAGAGACAAAGGAACATTTATGTCACTTTTACTTCATCCGAAGACTGAAATTGTTGACAAAAGATGGCTCTCTCGTGTTCATGTTTCTTGAATTCCAATCACTACTCACCTTTTGCTGCCACTTGCAACTTTCTTTGGCCCTGTACCTGTGATCAGAAGAAAAGCAGACTTGTGGCGTAACTGTATAAGAACTACAGAGTCAGCTGAGATGAAGGACCATGATTTCCGGTTCGGGTTTTAATGCTAACCCGGTGTTTAGAGGAATGTTTTCTGAATTCAAAATAAGTTACACAATAGACTCACGCAAAAAAATGCTGTATAAAGGCCTATTTATACGGGAAAACCACCGCAGGTATCTAGTAACAAGCTTGCTCACTCCTGACTAGCGTTATGTCTGTGGTGTCTCCTTTGGATATTAAACTTGCAATGTGCAATGACTGCAAAGCATGGTTTAGACAAGGCGCAACCAAGACTTCTTCCTTCAATACTTCCAAATCTCAGGGCCAAAGCCATTCATTGTAAAATCATGCAGTGTATCGCACCAAATAACCAGCCTGTTCCTATCAAGCAAGGCGCATTAGTTTGTGTGGGGTTCCTCGAGCTGCGAACCAGGTTTGCTGGTAATACAAAGGACTCTGCACCCTGTTATGTTAAAGTCACAATATTCTTTTCTGTTTGGAGGGGTATTGTTTGACAGCCCCTTGTGAAAAATATCTGTGTAGTTCTGATTTACGGACTTTGAAAAACCATACAAGCAGCAGCACCTCTGGACTTGAACCTGCTCAAAGACTTTTTGTGGGTATTTGCAGACCTTAGTAGTCCAGTTGGTAGGTTGTCATCATCCGGCATCAACCCCAATTCACATTACAAAAAAAATACAGTTCTTTTGAGGAAAAGGATTTTGAAAGTAGCCATATGAACCCAGTAAAAAAATCCTTTAAATTAGTGATTGTCTCACTGGTTTTCATGTTAGGGTAGGGACCACCTACCCGAGAAAATCAATACACAAGACAGAAGGGTCAGCATTGTGTGGATTAGTTCAGCAAAACACATGCTGTGTATGGGATACAAAATGTTTGCCTACAATTCCACTTGCAAGCACACACCGTCTATCAATAAGAATAACAACTTATTTAACAAAAAAGTGTTTCAGTTTGCAAAAAATCCTCAGTATACGGCCGAGTAGATAGTCCAAGACTGATTTTGAGGTCAGTAAGAGCATCTGTGGACAAATGTGTGTCTTTATGGTTATGGTCCAAGAAACGTGTTCTTCACGTCCATCGGATTTAATGAGGCAAAAACTGCAGTCTTACGGTCATAGGAACTTGTTTCAGAGGTTTAGAGGTAAAAATTTTGTCAATTTCAAAAACCTGACGGCCAGAGTTACGTCGAAATTGCGCTCTTTGATCGCTGAGCACAAGATGAAAGGGACTTTGACCTCCTTAAAAGGTTACTGGGAGGTACTTCAATACCACATGCCAGGGTAATTAGTGCGGTTGTTACACCGGACTCATTTATGCAATATACAGTCATGCCCTTTGGCTTCAAAATGCTCCCGCCACATTTCAGCAATTAAGTGTTTTAGTGGGGATTCGATAGGTACTTTGACGATATCATAGTGTGCGCCAAGACATGGAACGAGCACATTCTTTTTTCTGAGGTTGACTGATGTATATTTGATAATTAACCTTGCAAAATGTGAATTTGCTAAAGCTACGTTGACTTAACTAGGTAAGGTCGTGGGCAGTGACACGGTGAAGACGCTAAAACTGAGGCTTTGTTTGCTTGGTTCCCAGTCCCGTCCACTCGCAGAGAGTTTCAGCAATCTTTCGGATGGCGGGTTATTACCGTTCTTTGTCAAAAACTTCTCTACTTCTCTTCTCTTGGAACATTTGTCAAGCAAGTCCTAAAAATTGCGACTCGAGTCTGACTCAGTACACTGGCTGCCCCAGCATACAAACGCCGGTTCAAGTGGGCGGCTGACGCAAGCGACGTGGGATCTCTCTGATGAGATGGGCTCTCTTTGCCCAAGGATTTAATTTTGTCCTAGGTGCACAGATTTCACGTCGCCGACAGGAACTTTACAGTACTTCCGTCAACAACAGCAGCATAGAAACAGCGTATCTGTGCAACCAGTCACGGCAGACTTTTTGAGATCCGCAGCCACCGACGAGTACTTTTGTACAAACGAGGAACCAGAACATTATATTTGGAGCCTGAATATATGGAGAATGAGCTACATGTCCTCAGGTAAGACACCCCTTCACCCCTCTAGCGCTAGTGCTGAATGTTTCATGGATAACAGTACAAATTTACACCTTGTGGTTGTATATCAAGCAAATAGCGCAGACAAGATTGTGAGGTGCATTCACTGACATCGGGGTCGTTACATAATTTTTTCTAAAAAACTAAAAACAGCGACGCAACTGACTTTTGGATGACGACCCTGTTTTTAAGTTGGCCTGTCAAGGGGTTAAAAAATGTGTGAATCATTGCAAGAAGTTTTATAGCCACCTCGTGATTGACGGTAACAGTGTACTTTTGTCCAAGACCACATGAGGTATAAACAACAGACTATGTTCACACTGGTCTTGACCAAAAATTAAAAATAGATACTCTGTGTTAAGTGTACGATGGTGCTGACGCAAATACATATAGAGTTGTACTTTGAGGTGGCTTTCAGTAATATTCAACTCAGATGGGGTTACCACCTCTCAAGCAGTTTCTTTACAAACTGACATAATTACCAGTATGGACAGCCCATTAATTGCACTGAAGTATTATACGGCATTAGTTTTATTTGTGTGTATCTAACAAATTGAGTAGCGAGAGTGTATGCTAATGGGAAATAACAGTGTGGGCAGGATGAAGAGGATGTTCACACCATTGGCATACCAAGCAGATGCTGATCAGCATAAGCTTTCGGTTTCCTGCATAGACCTTTGATGATGAATGCCAGGCGCCGCTCTGCTGATGGAAACGTCTGCTTCCTGCTCAGCAGACCAGCAAAAACACTCAATTGAATATGAAAGTCGTTATATCAGAGAATGATAAAAATAAAGTATTTTTCAAGTGTTGGTTTGAACAAAAATAGTATTATAGAAAACAAGGAGGTGATTGCTCAAGAGGAATCGTTTCACCCCAATGGAATCTACGCTCTCTACAAAGACACACCTACTGGCCACATCATGGGGTATACTTGGCCAATCAATACATCAGCAGTTCATTCATTACAGTTTTGATATCAGTAAAGTTTTAAACAATTATGTTTTCCTAGTTGTGGTTGTATTTTGGGGCGGTGTAGAATTGCTATGAAATGAAGTTGTTCTCGCGTGGCTAAATAAGGGAACAACTACAAGAATAAACATATTGTTAGATGAATAATGTCAATAAAAAACAAGCTTTATCGTCTTTGCAAAGGTCAAACTGATGATTCAGTTGTTGGTTCTCGTCTGAATATGAGTGTGTACACTTCAATACTGCTAGCATTATATCCTCCTGCTTACAATACACTGACATTAAGTATCATTGAACCAATTACCTATTGTAACAACATGAACAGAAATTGCTCAGCGCCTCTCTGAGACTGCTTTTGTGTGTGTGTGTGTGTGTGTGTGTGTGCGCACCATTGACGTGAATACCAATAGCTTTGCATGACAGACATGAACTGCAGTTATTTTATGTGTACAAAACAAGGATGTAGCACAATTTGTAAGCTGTTTACAGTATTTCATAATTGTGAAAAATATAAACTTTTTATTTTAAGCCAGTTCAGGTAACATACACTAGCCAGTGATGGTGTTCTTACACTATACTGTACCCAACATGAACTTTTCCAAACTTAAAGATAAAAACACAGCAGCAGTGGCGGCAGCTCCAATACGTAAGCTTGCCTTTTGGTAGTGGCCTGAGGCGCTGTGAGCGTGGTGCTGACGCAAGCCAGCGAGTGCGTGGTGTAGCTGGTCGGTGTGGTGTCACTATATCATGAGCGTAGTTCTTAGGTGTAACAATGCTAATGGTAATAATAATAATAACAATGTTGCTGTAGCTCAGTGGTTCCCAAACTTTTTTTTGGAGATAAAATGATTTTACCCACTCTCCCGAAAAATACTGTAATAATGAAACGCGTTTGAAAACCACTGCTGTATGTTGATTGATATGCAGATTACATGATGTAAATGGAGCATTGTTGGCGGTTTTCAAAATGATTTTTTTCAAAAGGTTTTATAGGTGCGTCCCATTACGTGCATTCTTAGCTGCTTCTTTCTAGCTGTTTTATATCTCTAGAAAGCACAGAAAAGAGAGAGGCGTGTGTTCATGCCTCACATAAGAAGCGTGGATGATTGGCAGAATCCCCCCAAAAAAGTGCAGTTGTATTTTAATACGCATGAGTCTTTGAATGCATCACAGCACAATGGTTCACTGTTATGTTGCAGATACTGCTCCGTACTATACTCTCTGTAAAGCAGAGACGGCCCTTTTCATTTTCTTTTAATTCTCTGTTGTTAGCGCATAATTCAGTGCAGGCTTTGAGCAGAACAAAGTGCTACACGATACAATGACAATGACTTGTATCCCTACAGCTGACAGGGAGTAAAAAGTAATAAACTGAAGCGCAGGGTAGTGAATTATTTAGTGTGGGTGCTGGAGCAAAGATCTGACTACTTTCTCATTTCGAAAGATTAACAGTTGAGGCAAATCACTCGGTTGTCAATCTTCCACAGATCTCTGCTAAAGGACTATGAATAAATTGGGCTTCATTTCTCCACTGGGAACTAGTTCTTCCTATTCTTTTTCCTCCGGACAGTACGTCTGAAGATTTGTTAAAAGGACGTATTTCTTATCCAACATAAATGATGGGCCTTTGTTTGTGTTTTGCTCTGTGGCCTTATCGCACTCATTCATATTCGAAGACTATGTTCTGAAACTGTTTCCCTCAGCGGGGAGCCATACATTTCACACAATAAAGACACCCGTATTTCACTGCGACACGGTTCTTTAAATGCCTTACACTCAACTTTAACATCTTTTGCAGCATACTTGTGTGAACCATTAATTTAATTGTTTGGCTTTTTTGGGGTGGGGTGTTTCCTTTAACCCGGTCCAACTTCACTCCTTACCGTGACACTTTTTACAGCCATCGTTTACCAGAGGAGCCCACACCTCCAATGAAGACACCTTCACAGTCATTAATCTGTCACTGGTCACAGCCTTGCCTCATGGCCACAGATATATACGCCAAGGTGAACAGGAACTCTTCCACCTTTTTTTGCTGGCATTCTTTAACGCCGCTTCTTGAACTCAAGGCACAAAAAAAAACATGTCGTCCATTGTTCGTTAAATGGTACAACCGAAGAAGAAACGGATAGTATCCTCGGCTTTAGACAAATAACATTGGTTTTCCTGCAAAACCCAACAAGCTCCATTGCGCAAACACAAACAAAAGTCTGCATCTCAAGGCATATGCCAAAATATGATGGTAATTCTTGATGTATACATGCATAGTGTAGTAGCTTCTAGTAGTGTATGTGTAGAGGATTCCCCTGTCAAGAACTGAACATCACTATCTTTGCAAAGGCCGTCATTTACGTTTCATTACATTTACGTTCACCACTCTTACCATTTGATGATGTTAGGCGTCAAAATCATCAACACCAGTCCAACACTTCCATTCCAACATTCGGCTTAAACTGCTATTAGTCGAGGAGGCAATCTGTCTCACACAAAATGAGACAAGCGCGGAAAACTAACAGCCTTTTTCAAGATGTTCCTCACAAGCAGAAAATTGCCTGGAAATTAAAAGTAATGAGCAATTACCTCCCAAATGAACTTCTATTATCACCGCTTTTCTCAACACAATTCCCTTAAATCCTGATTTCATCACATTTGATCAATTTGAATAAAGAGTAACATTTAGTCAGAGGTGATTACTTACCTAGATGCTCCAAAAAGACTGAATGCAGGTTTGTTTTTTTGTTTTTTTCATATACAGATGTAATTTTTTTCATGAAATTGCAATCTGCCTGTATTCCAGCCAGGTTAAAGCTAGTTACTCTTTTAAAGGGCCTTGTTACCCTCTCCTTGAACTGACTGCTTGCTTCTAATTGAATCTCGCATTCCTGACTGTGTGGCTGGACATGAAAGACCCGTCAACAGCCGGCAGTAATGGCTGAATGTGTTCACACAGAGTAGCGACGTGCAGTCAGGCTCCTTTGGAAGGTTTTTTTTTTTTTTAAATGTCAATACAGGTTGCTCATTAAAAATAAAACTGCACTTTTTGGGGAATTTTGCTAAACCAGCCACAATTTTTAGGTGAAACGTGAACACATATTTATTTCCCTTTTCTGTGCCTTCTATTCTGTAGCTATTTTGACGATAAAAACCCTAAAAAAACAAAAAGCGGCAACGGTGTTCCATTTATATAAGTGACCTGTATATTAATCAAGCTACAGCAATATTATATTATATTATTTTAGCAGCTAACAGGAAAAACTATATTTATCTGGAGGCGTAACATAGCGCCTTGCTAGTCTCAGCATTGCTCACAACACCTCAAGCCACTGCAACGGGACAGATAGGAGAGTGGATGCTACTGGCTCTCAATTTTGCTGGAAAGACTCATCAAGATGCTCGTTTGCCGTCAGCATTTTTACCTGAGGAGTGGAGCACAATTGTTTTGCTGAAAGACGCAGCCATCACAATGAAAGCGGACGTCGTAAGTGTCATCACTGGTTCTGTGATGTTTTTTGTGCCCACCCAAATACTATCGTCAACTGATAATATCTATTTGACTATCTGTACTGTACAAATTGAACATGGTAACCAAAACCAAGAAAATGCAACAAAATGGGGAGCTGTGAAGGGTATTCAAGAGTTATAAGGCATGTTGAGTATAATATTTTTGGACATATTGGCATGTTTACACTAAAACTGAAAGTACTCCCTCCAAAAGTTCCAAAAAAGTACAGTTTTCCTTTCAGAGAATACCGAAAAGAAGAAGAAAATAATTCCCCTTGGTTAAAAACATTTTTCTAGATACTTCTTAGACCCATTTATTATTATTTTTTGTATAAACTGAAAAACCTTTGCGTTCTTACCTTTTATTTGTGCAATGAAGTACATGCAGCCTTACCTTCTACCTGAAAGAAGGTTCTTATACTTTGTTGTAAAGGTCTGATCACCTCCTGGTGAGTTTGGGTATATAATCATCCAGCTGCCAGCTCACACACAACTGACCCCTTGTGGATGCAGTGGTAGTGCAAGCGCCTCCCTTTTGACCTTTCTATGCATTTTATTGTCTTAATAATGACATCATACTGACAAAGAAAAACAGATCTGTCTGTTAAGTCGTAAATGTTCACATAATAGAATGGCATATTGTGGCGTGCACAAGTCCGTGAGGACCAGGCATCTCTTTATTGATCAGGAACCATTCATGAGCTATGAGAAAACTCAGTATAAATAACAAGCTCATCAACCCATCGGAAATAGCAAGAGGTCATTAATCAAAATTACAGTCTGGTTCAGGGTGTAAAAGTCTAATATCACACTCAAAAGGTAGCTAAGAAATATGCAAGACAAGTACCAATGCAAGTTTTAAAAAAAAACGGCAACTCTTTTAACTTTTCCCCATCATGCATTTCTGACCAGAAGAGCGATTCATTGGCCGTGGCTGCTGGGGCGCTGCAATGATTCATTCAGCTGCCTCAAACTTGAGGCAGCAATGATTCATTCACCCTCAAGCCTACTGAGCAGGTGAAGGTTGATGATGTAATGAGAATCAAGTGGTGTCCCATTTCTTAGTGGCTTCTTCCCCTTGGACCTTGGTTACAAGGGGTAGGGAATGAGGAAGGGTCAGGGCTAAGGGTAGAATTGGGATTCAGCCTTAGTTTGGACTTTTGGGATTGTTAGTAGATTAGTGTCTGAGGAATCTGAGAGTTCTGAAGAGTCATACTTTGAAAGCAAAACTGATAAACAGGGTTAAGCCCTGTAATAGCTTTAAAAACAATACACATATTTTTAAATTAATTATAAAAAAGGAGCTAATGCAGAGACTTCTGAATTGGTGTAATTTTATTTATTTATTCGTTTATTTTGACAGGGACAGTGTACATTAATAGTATGACTGCAAATGCACCAGAATTAACCAAAAGGGTATTTTTCATCTGTTGTCCCTGGACAGATGGCAAACCTGTCTCCCTAAAAACAAGACCAAAAATATTATAAAACAAAAATTACAATGTGGTGCCTTTCTGGTTCCAGTGAGTAGGCGAGATGCCGAGTTTTTAAGTAATTGTAGTCGGTTGATATTTATATTTGCAAGATCAGAAAGCAGAACATTAAAATAGTGGATTCTATTTGTGACAAAATTTCGGATCAAAGTCTCTTGGCCTGGGACAGGGGCGGTTTCACTCTAGGAATGTTCCTTAAATGGTAAAAACCTATATTAGTTATGGACCAGATGTGTGGTTTACAGTCAAACTCACAGTCAAATAAAACATGCTCAGTGGGTTTGATGATGAGCCATGAGCCATGGGGCCAATAACCAGAATCAGTTTGTCCTGGTAGAGCTGGAGAAAGTTAGCAGCCATCCAGGATTTTAGACTGTCTATTGGGCTGTATATTGCATGTAAATATTTAAAAGGAATCAAACCTAAAATTTACCCTTGAGGAACACCACATTCCATTTATTTGATGATTGTACCCCTAATGCTGACAATAGATAAATATTTGTTAAATAAGACCATTACAACAAAAAGAAAGACCAGCTATAAAGTCTTCCTTAAGAAAAATGCTAACCATTAGTGTTGAAAGCCACTGTTAGGGCCAATAGAACTAAAACTGAAACTGTGTGATGATGTGTGATGATGTGAAACTAATGATGTTCAGTTCTGTTTTTGTGTCCATATTGGCTCTTCAATCATCTAATACCTTTTACCTGTGCTCTCTCTCTCTGTGCTATGACATCCCTTAAAACCAGACTGGTAATGTCAACTACAGCAGTTGTAATATCTACCCATCACTAGACAATAATTTACAATATAAAGAACTTTTTTGAATATAAATCTATACATTTATTTTTTTTAATGATGGCAGGGTGGCATCTAAAATACAAGTAGCTAGTTTTGACTGTAAAACAACCTTTTAAGGCTCTCAGCATCAACCAGGGCAGATGTTTCAAGTGTTGCAGTGTTTGCAATTTATCCAAATCCTGTCTATCGGTATCTAACTGCTAAAGTAATCTGCAAAATCATCATGGTTAGGATGTGTTATTGAAATGTTGGGGTGATATACAGCATTCACTATTCTGTTTATTGTAGGGAACCGTGTAGATATATTTGGTTTATTGGAATTACCATTTACAATAATTGTCAAATGAGCCATCTTGTCTTGTTTCATAGACATGTTAAATATACAGTATGTAGTTGGTCACAATATACTGTGTTGATATAGATGTGCATGAAAACCTGCAATCTACATGATTCTGAATGCAGACATTGGACATTTTCTGAAAGATTACCACCGCCACCTGCAGATCAAATCTTGTTATGGTTTTTATTTATTATCAGAACGATCCCAATTTTTGTGTAAAAGATGGTTGTCCTAAAACAGCAAATAGTAAGGTCATTTTCCATTTTGTTTTAAAAGCCTCAGGGCTGCTACGTGCTGATTGCCATCTGCACTGCAGGAAAAAATATACAACTGGCCAGCAGGCCAAATTGCTCCTTGGTCAAACTGAGGACCTGGCGGCCAGTACAGATAATGTGTGACAGGAAAAGAAAAATCATGCGCTAATCTCACATTATCAGCACAGTCCTTCCCACGCAAGCTACTCTTTTAGGAACATGCTAGAAAGAGTTGTACTGATGGTTGCTCGTTTTAGCTGCTGTCAGTGTGTAGAATTTAACGTTATTTTAAACTTTGGGCGCTCCTCAGACTAGCCAAATAATAGCGATCATAGAAATGTAGCTGTAAAAAAGGGAGAGATTATTTCATCACAATATGTTTGATTGTGTATGAGTGTCAGGTTAATGCTCACCATGTGTCTTGCAGACTTTGCACAGTACAAAACTTACATGCACCAATGCTGCCCTCTAGCGGCAAGCAGGAGGCCAGCCACAGAAGTGCAGGACTTGTATCATTAGAAAATGATGCAAAATTCCTCTTTAATCCTCACTGCAAAGTCAGAGTCAGCTAGACCTGCCCCGAGAGGAGATTCAAACCCAAGTCTACCAGATCTCCTCACTGTGTGGCCAACACACTAAAACCACTTGGCCAATGTGCAGGCTGCATGGGAACTTTGCGATGGGCAATTCCAGTGAATGGCGCACCCGATTCATAACTTGTTTTACATGTGCGAGTTACTGCAAATGCACGTGACGGGTGACTGGAGTGAATCAAGCACCCGACTGGAGTGAATCAAGCACCCGATTCACTCTAGTGTGTGACTTACAGATAAAAGTCACTACGGTACAGGTCTAGCAAGAAAAAGAAGAGAATAATTCACTTTTGTTTGAAAGTTTTGTTTTCAAATACTTCTTGGTCCTTTTTTTGAAACTGATAAACATTTGAGTGTTTACCTTTTATTTGTATATGAAGTGCATGGGCCCTATCCTTCGCTAGGAAAAGCTCTGTTATCTTGTTGTAAAGGTCTGATCACCTTCTGTTGAGCTTTGACATACAGTATAATCCTCCATCTGCCTCACCCGCCTCTCTGGCGTATAATACAGTATAGTATAATAGCAAGGACATATGTTCTGTATTTGACACTGAAATGTACATTTAGTGAGTCATTTAAAACTTTTTACGAAGCGTTATCAGGTAAATTCAACTCCACCACACCACACATAAAAAAATCCAAAGGAGTCAGTGCCTCACCAATCGGGGAAATTTCACAAAATGACCGAGAGCAAGACCGAGAGCTACTTATTTCTGCAGCATTTATTTTCAAAGCTTATGTCTAGCCAAACAAAGCTGATACGCTTGTTTCTCCGAAACATCAACAAAACGCTGGTATCCACAACGGACGTTTTGTGTGAAAACATCAACAAAACAATGTACATCTGCATTTGATATTCCAGAATGCATTTCTTTCTCATGTATCTCACGTTATTAACCAAAAACCTGCATGAAAAACGGGCTTGCGGGAACTTCATGTGGTTGTTGTGGCCTGCCTGGTGCCCGGGGGCACCGCGTTGGTGTCCCCTGTTCTGCACAATGTACAATCAATAATTTGAAAAATGCCACAATGTACTGGTTTCCCACTTTCTTGTACTCCACTGTGCTCTACCATACTAACATGTATTCCCATGCTATATGTGCTCATTTCTGATCCTGTCCATCCTGGCCACACCCAAATATACAAATATACATCTATCATGCCCCTCATATAAAGGGTTGTGTCAGGAAGGGCGTCCGACGTAAAACATTTGCCAAATCAAAACAGAATCAAACAGAACAAAATGATTTGCTGTGGCGACCCCTGGTGGAATAGGCAGGGATAAGCCGAAAGGAAAAGAAGAAGAAGACTGTATAATAACCCTTTACATCATTACAGCCAGGTGGAGGCGCTGTTCTGCCAGTGTCATTTTCCCCTAACTAGCCTGCATTATAATCTTTTCTATACACTGTCTATAGTAACAAACTACTTTAGCGGATGGTCCTAAGCAATGTATGGGCTTTTCTTTTTAAATAATACGTTTAATCAAAGCTTTTGGTAGAAAAGTGTATCATTTCCCATCTAGTGATACTGCTGTGCGTTTTCCCTTGTCAGCCACCGTAGCAAAATGGCCACCGGGCCGCACTTTGAACACCTTTTCCATCGTATACAGTTGTCTTAATGTAACAATTCTATGCTGACCCGGAAAACCGCAAAACAAGTTGGTCAAATAACCGCTGGTACCTTGAGGCTCCGCGTCCCGCCGAGGTAAGTCAATTTCCTGCTCCAATTTCCTTATTGGGGGGAAACGACGGCCATGTCGACGAGTACAGGTGGCCGCCAAATGTCCTTCGACGTCACCGTAGTTAGCTCATGCTAACTGACGCCAACACACACGTTCACGGGCTCGCTGGTAAGCCGCTGTTAATTATTTTTTCATTATGAAAATAATCCCTAGTCGTTTATGGCGAAACTTGTGTCCGTCTAGCGCAATAGGTATATAGCATAACGCCACAATAGCCAAGCGAATTTGACAAACGGTTGCCAACTTTTCAGTAAGAAGAGTAGCCATTGGCTGTCCTAGAAGTCGCGAAATACGTCATCGTCTAATTTGCATATAAATTGATGTTGTAAAACGCTGTAGGAAAAAAAGCATAAACTCGTAAGAGAGACAAAAACGCCTTAAAGATGGTTAGGTCTACAAATAAAATAGTTATTTGTTAATTTCAAGGGTTACTGATGATTAAGAAACGTTTGAGTACTGTACTGTACTGTACACTGCGCTCGTGACATGCTTTTTGGCGGGGCGGATCTGTCAACTATGGAATCACAGAAGTGCCAAAATTGAAAGGGAATAAAGGTGGAAATATAAAGAGAAACAATTGAACAAAAATATACAAATGTGGTCGTTTTATTGTTACATTTCGTCTTTGCTTCTTTCATTTTGTCACTGCTTTATCTGTATTGTCTTTGTTTTTTGTTTTTTTACATATTGCCGTTTATTAACCTGTTTTGTCTTTGTCTTTTCCATTTGCGGTTTTTACTGCAAATCGAAAAGACCGGGCAGAAAGGCGATACAGAAAAAGCAATGACAAAACGGACTACATTTGTATATTTTTGTATTATTGAGTCTCTAATGAGGATAAGCGGTATAGAAAATGAATGGATGAATGAATGAATGAGTCTCTTTATATTTCCACATGTATTTGCTTTGCATTTCCGCACTGCTGTGATTCCATAGTCAACAGCAGTGACAATACAAAATGCACGAAAATACCAGAAAACCTCCCATCGACGCCACAAAAAGTAGCTAAATTTGTCGCTAGTCGCTTTTGAGAAAATGTGTCGCCAAAGGGGGGTTGGAATCAGTTTGGAACTGAGTTGACACAACACCCGAAAAAAAGATCACTTCCGTTTAGAAAAATGGCATTTTTTAAATAAAACCGGATATTCAGGGTGTTTGCATTTCACACCAAAATGTATATTTTGTGCGTCACTTATTTAGTGCATTCCTTAAAACCCATTAGGAAGCGATATGGTGTGAATTCTACCACACCGCATATATTTTTAACTGGTTACATGAAGACAGATATTGCTAAATTAACAGTTTACTGACATGCACAATCAAAACTGAGCATTTATCTGCGTAAACGCAGTATTTATGGTACATACACTGCCTGATATAAATGACGAGAGATCCCCCACTGTCAAACAACTTTCAGCTATCTGGTTGTTTTGTTTTTACATATTTTGTCAAATGTTGAGTCTTACGGATGGGAACACACACAAAGCGATATTATAAAGACTTCCTCCTACTATGAGGGTGATTCCGGCCCAGATAGAGAGGCATTCTGCTGGGGGAGGCTTGTAATGACATGGTGCACGGGCTGCAGGGGGTTTGCTCTATCCTGTAGGAGATGGAGTTGTAAAAGACAGGATTGCTGTGGCCACCCTCCTGACGGGACTGAGAGGCGATGCTTTTAATGTCCAGGCCACGGCACAGGCAGCAGAACAGCGCACGGAACCACTTGTTTTTTGGGTGTTTCGATTTCTCTCTCTGCTCAGTTGAAGCACTTCTGCACTCAGCAGCAGCAGAGGGTAGGAGGTTGACGCGGCTGCTGCCAGCTTCCATAGGCAGACTCAGGTTGCACTGGCTGCTGTCCCCCTCGTCGGCTTCTCTACACCACCTGTCAGATGTTTGCGCCAACATGTCAGGTTGTGTGACGATCTGCCCTCCCCGTGCAACGTCACATCGTTCACGTTGGTCCACAGCGCTAACAGTGAGAAACCTCAGAACCACCAAGTTAAGAAAAGCTCCAATGACTGTCAGCCCAACCAAGATGTACGTGAAGCTGAAGGCCACATAGGGGGCACACCTTTGGAGAGCATCTTTCTTCTGCAGAGCCACAAAGTCCCCGAAGCCGATAGTGGTGAGTGTGATGAAGCAGTAGTAGGACGCGCTGAGGAAAGTCCAGTCCTCAAAGTGAGCGAAGGCGGCTGCTCCAATACACAATGTGCTGATGCACAACAGCAGACCCACAATGACCATGTTGCCGATGGACACATCTGTCTTCTGTAAACCCAGGCTTTGCTTGGCTCGCCGCAGGAGAACGCGGACCAACATGTTGATCCTCTCACCAAGGCTCTGGAACATGACCAGCGTCAGAGGAATGCCCAAGACGGCATAAAACATACAGAAGGCCTTGCCGGCATCAGTGCGCGGCGCAACGTGGCCATACCCTGCAGAATAAGGAAACATCATGTCAATAATTAAATCATTATCTCTAGAAGCATGCGGATTTGTGGGGCCAATCATATTTAAAGGATTAAGTAAATAAATCATGTGTAAAGGGTATCTAATAGACTCATTTTCGGGCCTTTGTATTGAGATCTGGACTCCTAGAGAGCAACTACACACGATAACCCGAACAGAAAGCTTTCAAGATCTTCCGGACTCGTCTTTTCCTGCAGCGTTCTCTTGGGTTTCCTGCCTCCTGCCCAAACGGTCTGTGTAATTTACTCTACCCCGGGCCCTTTTTTTTAACACTCCCTTTTCTAAATATGTATTAATGCAAGTAAAATGTATACGGGTAGTGTGTACGTACAAATACACAATGTATACATACGGTATACGGTTTAAAAATGCACACGATTTGTACATGTTCACGTCTTCACGCTGCACTGATAATGTTTTTTCGTCAAGTGTTCAGATGTCGCACTTTGTTTGGCGGCCCTTGAATGCTCCACGATTGCTGTGAGACGTGCTAGCCGCGTGACTCGGATTCAACTGTTTTATTGCTCATCGTTGTCATTAATTAGTGGTGATCATCAAGGCATTTTATAATTTGTCTGTGAGGCAGAGTTAGGACTCAGACATTGATTGTGCATTTAGCATTTAGCTTGTTAGCCTCTGTTTTGAATGAACAATGGCAACTGAAGAGAGACACCTCGGGAGAGAGTCATTTTTATTGCAATGTTGAGATTGGTGGAGAGTGTTTGTCTGTATGTGCCCTGCAATTGACTGGCGACAAGTCCAGGGTGTACCCCGCCTCCCGCCCAAAGACAGCTGGGATAGGCTCCAGCATACTCGCAACCCCGATGAGGATAAGCGGTATAGAAAATGAATGAATGTAATGGCATGCACACATTGCAACAAACTGTAATGCCCGTGCTTGTGATTAAGGAAAATGTAGTAATGTAGCAATTCCAACTCCTTCTGATAAGATATAGTGTTTGTGATGAGATTCCGCCACGATCGAGCCGTCCGCCAGGGAATTAATTTCCCACACTAACTTTCCTTCTCAGAATGACAGCGTTTCAGTCATACCGTATTACGCCAATTCCGCGTTTAACTGTAAATTCCGTTTTTATTGGCCAATTCCGCCATAAACACGGGAATAATAGGGCCCTACACTATTCCCTTAACAATATCTCACCCTATTAGAAAATGGTAGCAAATGAACACGGGACCCGAGGAAACTACGAGTAACAGCTGAGACTTGGAGAAGGGGAATTGCAAAAGTGTCAGTGTGATATTCTTGTTTGAAACAACTAAAACCAGTACTACTACCATTACCGGTACAGAATACTTTGTTTCTGTATGATGCAGGGCATTTGCACACCTCAGCTAAAGTACACAGTAAGTGTATCATAGTGTGCAGGTTTACCTAATGAAGAGCTCTGACGTGAGAGCACTTTTGCCGTGCTTTTGAGCATACTCACCAATTGTGGTGATGACAGTAATGGCAAAGTAAAAGGCTCCATTGAATTTCCACTGTGTGCCTGCGCGGTGCGGTTCCGACTGGAGGACCAATCTCTCAATCTCCTTCAAATCATCATCAGCCAAGTTGTACTTCTCTCGCAGCTCACCCAGCTTCTCCTCCAGCGTCTTCTTCTTGGACACCTCGCTTCCGGACTCAAGTGCCTCAAACGAGGCGGCTCCCATCAACAGATAGACGACCACGGAGAGAATGAGCAGGAAGGTCCTGATGTTCTGCCTTTTCATCTGTGAGGGACGCATCGTCATGTCTACCGCCACTTCACGCTTCTGTAAACCATAAAAGTGAGCGGTGCGGATGCTTCACCACCCTGACTTTGGGCAGACAGAAGGTGTGGCTATGTGTTCTGGTTCTTTCCCGACTCTTAAGGGTGCATCCAGTCTGTGGCTAATCGAGGATCAATCAGAGCATTGTGCATATGGTACATTCATAAGACAATAATTCCTTTAAGGATGAATAATAAATAGCAGTTGAATCAAACACACACATTACACAAATTTGTTAGGTACCACCTAACCAGAGAAAAGCATTTTTGGTTGCAAAATGTCATTTATTATTGTCCAAATTAGTGCTCATCTTTAGTGGTCTTAATAAAATACCTTTGTAAACAAAAGTAGTTGATTGGCTTCAGCATGTGGGTTGCTATCTTAGGCTTCTTTGACGTGTCTTTTGTTCTAATTTACCTTCTAAAGCAAACTTTTTCCTCCAAGGGCCACGCACTGAAAAATGAAAGGATGCAAAGGCCACTTTGATGTTTGGTAAAACTGATATTTTGTCAAAATATTTCAAGCAATAACTGCATCTCAGCTTTGTGGTGACGGTGAAAAAGCGTATTATTAGTATGAGCGTTGGTATTTACAATTTCTACTTTCTGCTTGTATTTTTTCCCCACATAATTATTTAATTATTAGTTTATTCCCATGACATTTGATCTTATTCTGGTAACGTTATCCGTTTTTCTGAATCTTTGTTGTTTTGTTTCTCATTATGTTATGGAATTACAAGTAATGATTTGTTTATCCTTAATATTGAAACTAAATGCTACTAAAATGATATTTGTTAGCTTCCAACTTTTTTCTCTTAATGACCTTATTCTTGTAAACCTACTGTTGATTTATCATTTTTACTCTTTTTGTTTGTTTTTATTAGTTTTCTTAGTAAGTGAGATTTTTAGAATGTGCTGCGGGCCAATAAAAGCACAGCCGCGGGCCGCAAATGGTGTGCCTGGAGGTCCTGCTATGTGTAATCAAGCACTAGCTGTGGTGGCAGGGCCGACCTTTATCAAGCACACTTGCTTGCTGGGTGACCCACCAAGCCCTCCTCATTAACTGCACACAGGGCGGGATGTGTGTGTGTGTCATTCGCAGAGTCTCACTTGAGTTTTAGGAGCATCAGATGGGTTTTCAACTCAGTGCCGTGCTAATTGGGCTCACGTCAGAGGATGGGGCGTAATTGGTCATGATGCAAGTCTCCAACCAAATGTGAGATTTACAAATACTCATACTCAGTGTTTGTGTGTGGACGGGTCAAACTGGTTTATGTCATAAATGTGTGACTTTTAACCTAGCAAAAGAATATGTTTTTGACGTCCATGTGTTTGTTTTGTGCAGCCCCAGGCGATAAGACGAAAGATAATGTACACATCATTGTACAGCTACCTAAATAGATAATGTTTTGCTTTGAATTTGACATATTTATGATTCATGCGTTCCCCGTTGCCAATCAGCAAAGTAAGGAGTATACGTCACAAAAACAAAAAATACAATGCAAAGAAATTGTAAAATTCACAATTGCAATTCACGACCACGCAAACTTGAGGTTTTGCTTTGAGGAGGGGAATCACAGAAAACACGCATAAACCCTAAAGTAATAAGTCAAGTAAAATGTATACATTCGATTAATATGTTACTTTATTAGCCCCAAAAGTCAAAATTGTGATGGAATGCGTTGGCCGGGAATCGAACCCGGGTCAACTGCTTGGAAGGCAGCTATGCTAACCACTATACCACCAACGCTACATATGTGTTTTGTAGTACTTAAATATACATATATGAGGTGTGGTAAAAGCGGGAATTATAAGTGAAGGGAGCGCAAAAACTACATAAAAATGAAAACGTTGTGTCAAGCCACCACGAATAAATGAAGTAAGGGAGAACCTGGTATATACTGTGACTTATTTGTGCCGGAAGGCAATATAAGCATTTGCCTTGAAACGTTTTGAACCAAACTACCCGGGGATTAGATCAAAATGTGTGCCACAAAACCAGGCCATAAAGGGCCGCCATGTGGCACGAAAATCCACATGCATTGCACCTACAGTAGATGTTTTTCTGGTCACTAAACAGTTTGAACCATTTTCCTGACAAAGTAAACAAGGTAGAATGCGGATGGGTCTTTTTCTCAACTGCCTTTGTCGTTTCTACATTTCTTAGAATTATGTTGACATTGTTTCTAATCCAGGACCCCAAAAGGACACATCTGAGTTACTCCTCACAGTGCTTGTAAAAAATAGCCTGGAAGTGAATAGCCTTAAAGTCAGAGCATGCATTGTCGGATTTCATGCTGTATCTCGGTGGTTGATTGCACAGGACGGCCAGGGCACCAGCTTATCTTGCACAGGAAGACATTAAGTGCAGGATGTCGACGGGCTGGAGGTGAGGCACTTATCCATCCCGGTGTCGCCCTCGCAGCAAATGAGCTTGGGAAACGATGCATGATGCTATCTTTACACCGATAAGGACAGGTTATGACGGGCTGCATAAAGGTCGTCAACGCCACTGCCTTTGTTTTGCTACCCAATGTGGACTTGATTGGTTAATTCTGTGATCGTTATGACATTTTTGGAGAGCTGACGGAAACCTGACGTGGCTCTTTTGATGACCACATACTCTCTCATAACATTTATTTTTTTCCATGGAGTCTTTTCTTAAAATAGATGTAACAAAAAAGTCACAATTTTACGACAATAATTTCATTTGAATAGCATGAAGTTATTTGGATTTTTTTGTATGTGGCTATATAATGAAAAACAAACAAAACAATATAAAGTTGTAATTTTTGAAATATTGGATTTGGGGGGAAAATAATACAGGAATAAAGCTAAAATATTGTGGGAATAAAATCCTTACAATACAATTAATTATATAATTTTTGTTTTATAACGTCCAGTCCAGGGTGTACCCCACCTCCCGCCCAAAGTCAGCTGGGATAGGCTCCAGCACACCCGCGACCCTTATGAGGATAAGCGGCATAGAAAATCAATGGATGGATGTTTTATAATGTTTTGTTTAATGTGGTTTTGCTGACAAATGAAAGTAAAACATGACAGGAATCACAGTGTTAAAAATAACATTCCAAATATAAAACCTTCTCAGCGCTATTGTATCCTAAAATTGTTGGTCTTGCTTAAAAATGCCCACTTTTAGTTGTAATCATTGTTAAACAAAAATAGGATATGGGACTGTCATGGCTGTCTTAGCCCAAAAGGTTCCCGTCCTGTGCTCTAGGAGAACAATAAAGTCGGTAGAGTGTGTATTTATAGGTGCTTATAAACTGTTTATGCTCATTCAAGGAGGGAAAGCTATTCTATTCTATTTATTTATATGTTCCAAGTCATTTTTAACAAAGACAAAATCACTGGGGATCGCTCAGGTCTGCGAACAGCCAGCTGCCTCATAGACCCCCAGAGACCCTAAGCTAATTGCAGTATTATTACTTTCTTCCCACAATATTTTGGTTCAGGGTTCAAATCTCCGTTGGGCATCTCTGTGTGGAGTTTGCATGTGCGTGCGTGGGTTTTCACCGGGTACTCCGGTTTCCTCCTACATTCCAAAAACATGCATGTTAGGTTAATTGGCGACTCTAAATTGTCCATCGGTATGAATGTGAGTGTGAATGTTTGACTTTGTCTACATGTGCCCTGCAATTGACTGCTGACCAGTCCAGGGTCTACCCTGCCTCCCGCCCAAGTCTGCCTAGATAGACTTCCGCATACCCGCGATCCTAACAAGGAGAATAGAAAATGGATGGATGGACTTTTTTCCCGTATTAATTTCCCTAATGAGAATAAGCGGCATAAAAATTGAATGAATCAACGAATTTTTTCTCCAACAGAATTTTTCCAAAAATTACTTTATATTGTTTTGTTTGTTTCTCATAATATAAAGAATTTTTTTTAATTAAAAAAAACTTAATGCTACTAAAATGAAATTATTTTTAATTCCTGTAAAATTGTCACTTTTTTGTCTTAATATTTTGACTTTCTATCCATAAAATGACAGCAGTTTTTTTCAATGTCTGCTTTTTTTTAAACTTTTTTGTAGTTATGACTTTATTCATATTTTGACTTGATTCTCCTAATATTAGAACATTTTCCGCAGCCTAATTTTCCCAAAAAAATTTGGTGAGATTGATTTTTTTTCTGCTCATATTTTGACTTCATTTTTGTAAAATTACTGCTGATTTTTCAATTTTTTCTATTTCCTTAAAGTTTTTTTGTTTTTTGCAATCCAAGAAATCACTCGGACCGCACTTTGAACACCCCCTGTTTTAAAGCAAGACGTGTTACATCTTTTTTGGGAAAAAACTAAATTAAAATCAATAAATGTTGTGGCGTTAAACGTCTGAGAGCCACATGTGGTCATCAAAACTGCCACATCTGGCTCCCGAGCCGTAGCTTCCCTACCCCCGATCTAATCCATTTTCTCCCACATATCATGTTGAGAGCTGCAAGTGAGCCTGTCCCAGCTGAGGTTGGCCACACCCACCAGTCAACTGCAGCCCTTCAGGGTTGGTCTCAGTCAAACAGAAAGCGAAAGCATCAAAACTCACCTTCCCGATGGCTCTCGTGTTTTTCCTTGCCGCTTGGCGTCGGCTCGTACTGTCATGGCGATGGATTGCGAGACCTGTTTTTAGAGGTCTTTTTAGAGGTCGACTCGGCGCGCCGCCGGATGATGTGACCGAAGACGTCACCCTTGAGGAGTTCGCGGAGGCCAAGCCACATGAGGGTCAAGCCTCCTCACGGGAAGTCACCGTCTCGATTCCGGAGCTTCCCTGCCGGAAGACACAAGCTGATGAAGAGGAGGGGGACGAGTATGACAGGGAAGAGTATCAAGTCGGGACAACGGATGAGTTGTACTGCGAATATGACTCAACGTGGGAGACGGAGCGGAGCCCGGAGGTGTCCGGCGGGGCCGCGACTGCACACAGGTCCACTAGTGTGAGTGTGTATTCATTATAAACTCCACTGTTATGTTATTTATAAACTTTTGTGCAACTTTTCTGAATGCAGCAAGTGACACGCAGAACTACAGGCATGGCTACCCGGTAAGTTAACACACTCTCCCTCTTGCAAACGTATTAGGATCAATGATGTAATACTGCTATTTTTGTACACAGACCACACAGCACGACCCAAAACACGTAAGAGCACACATAATGAAAGGGACTGTCGAGTAAAATCTGTTGCGTGTTGTTTTTCCCGTTGGCAGGAGGACATGGACAATTTTCATTTCTACCTCGGAAAGAGACCCTCACTGCCAGACGGTAAAGCAGGGGTGGAGAACATGTGGCTCGGGAACTATTTTGATGACCATTTTCTCAACACCATAAGATTTATTTATTTTAATTTGTTTTTTTCCTAAAATGTATGTAACATATCTTGCTTTACAAGATTTACTCTTGGTGTAGAGACAGTGCCGCTGAGGAAAAGACAGGAGGCAGAGCTGGAGGTAGCAGAGATGAAGATGCTGAGGTTCTCTTTGGGTGTGACCAGGATGGACAGGATCAGGAATGAGCACATCAGGGGGACAGCACATGTTAGAGGTTTTGGAGATAAAGTCAGAGAGGCCAGACTGAGATGGTTCGGACGAGTCCAGAGGAGAGATATTGAATATATTGGTGGAAGGATTCTGAGTTTTGAATTGCCAGGCAGGAGGCCTAGAGAAGGACCAAAGAGGATGTAGCGAAAGAGGACATGAAGGTAGATGGCGCAAGAGAAGATACAGAAGATACAGGAGACAGGGTTAGATGGAGGCAATTGATTCGCTGTGGTGACCCCTGAAGGGACAAGCCGAAAGGAAAAGAAGATCTCGTTTGAAGTACGGTCCACGTCACAATCTAAAAATACAATTTAACAAAAAACCTTTATAAAAAAAGAACGTCAAAATATTAGGGGAGAAAAGTTGTAATGTAACCAAAAAAGTCAAAATATTACAGGAATAAAGTCATAATTATGAGAAAAGTGGAAAAATATTGGAAAATGTAAAAAAAAAAAACAGCAGAAATGGAAAAAAATGCTGTAATTTTATGAGTAGAAAGTCAAAATATTACAAGAATAAACTTGTAATAGGAGTAAAAACTGTCATTTTAGTAGCAGAGTTCCTTTTTATTTTTTAAATGTTGCAATATTAAGAAACAAACAAAACAGTAAAGTTTTGGAACATTAGGTGGGGGAAAAAATAGTATGGGAATAAAGTTAAAACATTGCGGGATGAAAGTCATAATATTACAATTAAATATATTCATTTTTGCTTTAACGTGTATAATGTTTTGTGGGTTTTGTGAGCAAAAGATGAATATTTAAGGTAAGCTAGCCTTCCCTTGCAGTCTTACAGTAATCACCACTAATCAAGAGATTATTTAAAGATAATTAAATCTAAAATTTAAAACAAGTACGAGTTAATGCTGCTGTTTGAGTCCAAACGTAAACCAGGAAATGTGACCATATTAGTCGTGTACTCGCATCTCCTCACTGGCTTCCTGTTGCCCAGAGAATTGACTTTAAAACAGCAAGTCTTTACCTGCAGAACCATCTTGAGTGGTCTCCAGCGGGTGCAAGAGTCAGGACTGAACACGGTGAGGCTACGTTTCCCTTTTTTGCTGCTCTTCCAGATTGGGACAACTTCGGCCATGTTAATATCCAAGATGAAAACGCTTCCATTCCACAATTTTCTGCCCTGCGATTGACTGGCGACCAGTCCAGGGTGTGCCCCGCCTCCCGCCCAAAGTCAGCTGGGATAGGCTCCAGCATACCCGCGACCCTAATGAGGAAAAGCGGTATAGAAAATGAATGAATGAACAATTTTCCACAAATAAAAGTGTTTTATCTGCACTCTTCAGTTTGAATGACTTTGTGTTATATAACGATTTTAGAATTATTTGACGAATTAATTTGATCCTTCTTTTCTTTAAAGCATACAATTCCATCAACTATTATGGATATGATATCATTTGTGTTTGTTCTCAATCGGTTATATTGTCCATGGACGTTGCTTTAGAAACAGCATTTGTGATGTCACCCCACAAGTTCTCCATTGGATTACCACCCGGGCTTGGGGTGGCCTCTCCATAACATTCATTTTGTTAGTTTGGAACCAAAATTTTGCTGGTTTATTAGTGTGTTTGGGGTCATTGTCTGTTTCAAATTTCAAGGGCATGCCCTCTTCAGCATATAGCATATCCTCTTTAAGTATTTTGACATATGCAAACTGATCCATGATCCCTGCTATGCGACATTATAGTAAAAATAACATGTCCGTATTATGATGCCTGCGATTGACTGGCAACCAGTCCAGAATGTATCCCGCCTCCCGCCCAAAGTCTGCTGGGATAGGCTCCAGCATCCCCGCGACTCTAAAGAGGATAAGCGGTATAAAAAAATGGATGGCTAGATGGATATTATGATGCTTGCACCACCATGATTCACTGTCTTCACTGTGTACAGTGGCTTGAATTCAGAGTTTGGGGGTCGTCTGCGGCCCTCGGACCTTTTCAATTTTACTCTCATCAGTACAAAAAATGTTCAATTTCTCTTGAGGCAGGTTGATGTGTTCTTTGGCAAATTGTAACCTCTTTTGCCCATTCCTTCTTTTTTAAAAGAGGGACTTTGAGGGGGTTCTTGTAAATAGATTAGCTTCACACAGATGTCTTCTGTCACAGTACTTACAGGTAAGTCCAGACTGTCTTTGAGTATCCTGGAGCTGATCATTGGCTTAGCCTTTGCCATTCTGGTTATTCTTGACCCATTTTGATAGTTGTCTTCTGCCACGTATTTCTGGTTTTGCTCTCCATTCAAAGGCATTGGAGATCAGTTTTGCTAAACAGCCAAAATATTTTTGCACCTCTTCATAAGTTTGCCCCTCTCCAATCAACTTTTTAATTAAAGTACTCTGTTCTACTGAACAATGTCTCGAACAACCCATTTTCCTCAGGCTTTCAAGGAGAAATGCATGTTCAACAAGTGCTGGTTGTTCCTTAAATGGGGCCATCTGAGTCACGCCTGTTATTTTTGCAAAATTATTTCCACAAAACTGATTGAATGGCACACTGCTAGCTTTTTAACACATCCCTTTCACACTGCCCAATTCCGTGGTCTTAAAAGCATGCATATCATGGATGCTGGGTTTTCTGTGAATCCCCGTTTTCTGAGAATCTAGTGCAACCTACTGGTAACTTGTTTGCCATGTAGCAATAAAAATATACTAATAACAGTACTTAATCTGGTTAGTCACATTGGACTGCTATTATTTTGAATATTGTCTTCCTAGTTCTTCCTAAATGCAACTAGCATAGCATTTGAAATGCCCTTTTGTTGGAAATTCTATATTTCAGCATTAGGCCAATTGATTTGCAGAAATTGGCAGTTTTTCTGCCAACATGCATTGATGTAAGACTGATTTGCAAAAAGAACAAATACCGTTATGACTATTTGCTTGTGGCTCCAGTGGAGTTTTGCACGATAAAGACCTTTAAGAATTACAGAAACAAAAACGTATGTGATCAAAAATGTTTAATTGGTTGAGCTGAGACAAGTAGATTAGGTACTGTAGATAATTGGGTTTTCTCATCCTGTTCAACGGCCACAGTGCTAAACTGTTTAGTTACATGATGATCCATACAAGGTATATGGCTTTTGTCTACTTAGAAAAGTATCATTAAAAACATCAGTATATACACAGATACATTCATATTTACATTTTGCGTGAGAGCGGATGCAGACTTCCTGTTAAAACGGGTTTGACAGGAGCAATATGTATTAGGACTCAGTAGCAACATAGTCACGGAACTTAAATTGGCCTTGAGTTTTGCTTTGCAAATATGATAAAACAACTTAAGAACCGTGTGTGACAGGAAACACCAACACTGGAATCTATGGAAATGAAATACTGCCATTGTCATTCACAACGGGGAATGCAGTGGTTATAAGTGTCAATGTCAACTAGTGTGGGTAAAACACTAGCAAACGTTTTTGTCATTTTCTGCAGTCTTCTCTCGCTCCTTGGAGGTTTCATGTTTACTGTCCTTTTTGTCTTCTCTCCTTTCTCTGCTTCTGCTTGTTTCCTGGCGGTCCCGATACCTGTCCCGGTCTCTGTCTCTCTCTTTCTCCCGGTCAGCTGACTTCTCCCGGTCTTTTTCTCGGTCTTTTCTCTCTTTGTCTCGATGTCTGTCTTTGTCTCGCTCTCGATCTTTCTCTCTGTCCCGGTCTCTGTCTTTGTCTCGGTCTCTGTCATGGTCCCTTTCCCTGTCTCTCTCTCGGTCCCTCTCTCTCTCTTTTTCTCTGTCCTTGTCTCTTTCTTTCTCTCGGTCTCGCTCCCGGTCCTTCTCTCTTTCTCTGTCCCGCTCCCTGTCCTTGTCCCGCTCCCTGTCCTTGTCCCGCTCCCTGTCCTTGTCCCGCTCCCTGTCCTTGTCCCGCTCCCTGTCCTTGTCCCGGTCCCGCTCCCTGTCCTTGTCTCGGTCCCGCTCCCTGTCCTTGTCTCGGTCCCGCTCCCTGTCCTTGTCTCGGTCCCGCTCCCTGTCCTTGTCTCGGTCCCGCTCCCTGTCCTTGTCTCGGTCCCGCTCCCTGTCCTTGTCTCGGTCCCGCTCCCTGTCCTTGTCCCTGTCTCGGTCCCGCTCCCTGTCTCGGTCCCGCTCCCTGTCCCTGTCTCGGTCCCGCTCCTTCTCATTGTCCTTTTCTTTATCTTTTTCCCTACCCGCCCGGTCTTTGCCCCGGTCCCGATCTCTGCTTCGGGACCTGTCCCGTCTGTTGACTCGCTCATGGTCCTGTTCTCGCTCTCTGTCACGGTTGTTTCTTCCTCTGTCTCGATCGGAATCTCTTCTGTCAGCCTCCCTTTCCCTGCCTCTGTCCTTGTCCTTTTCCCTCTCTCTGTCGCGGTCCCTCCTCTTGTCTGTGTCTTGATTTCCGTGTCGCTCAACCTCTGCTTCCTGATGCTTCTCGGCCTCCTTTCCTTTGCTCCGATCTCGTTCACGGCTAGACTCTCGATTGACGTCCCTTTCTCGGCTTCTTTCCCACTCTCGCTCTCTGCTCCACCGCTTGCTCCTCTCCCATAGTAAGGTCCTCCCAGGGTGAGAGATGTCGTGCTCTCTGTCTCTTCTGTGGTCACCAGAGAGCTCCTTCAGTCTGTCTTCTAAAGATAGGGAGGGACCAGAACTGGATTCTCTGAGGACTGCTTCAAAGTGACTGAAGAGATCTGTGCTTCGAGGTTCTGAGTCCTCTCGGTTGGTGCTGGTTCTCCTCAAAATTTCAGGGGAATGCCGGCGCCAGTAGTCATCTCGTCGCCTGTCTGGACTGTGGCCCCCCTTGCGATTTGGAAGACATATGGGAGCTTCTGTGGGAGTTGGGAGCAGTGGGCCACTGTGACGAATAGGTCTAGTGTCGTCTGAAAACCTATCAAAGCGGTAACGTTCGGATCCGCCAAAAGGGGCTCTACTCTCCTGAAGAGGAGGAGGAAGAGGTATGCGCTCATCAAAAGATCCTCGATGGGGTGGTGAGTGCAGCCTTGCACCCCCAAACGGGTTTAGTGGATTGATGTGTCCACTAATCTCCACACTAGAAGGTTGGCCTCTTGATTCCTCATATTGGGTAGTAGGAAGGCCACGATAAACTTGACCAAGTGATTGAGCTGGGCCGTCCTTAAAAGAATGATGAAGATTTTGATGCTGGTCTACATGTGCGAACAAGTGACTCTCTTTGTTATACTGCTCCCTTTGCCCACGGGTTTGTTCTAGCATTGGTGGTTGGGCTTGGATTGGTGTTTGACTTGCATGGTCTCCATACTGAGATTGAGAGGGACCCCTTGACCCTGGGAAGTGGGACGGAGGAAGAAGCCTGGTATCAAAATGTCCTGGTGGTGGTCCTGAGAAAGGTGGAAGAGGACCCCTGTTCCCGGGGAAACTAAAGGGTGGAGGTGGACCGGTAAATCGTGGAGGGAGCAGATTCTGTGCATCAAAAGTAGGTGGAGGAAGACCTGGAGGTGGGCCTTGTTGTCCGGTATGCTGTGGTGGGATGAGAGGATCAAATACTTGAGGAGGAGGTCCTCTCTGGCCAATTGGTGGGTAGGGTGGTGGTACTCTAGGTGGAATAAGGCTCTGAGGTGGTCTTGGGGGTGGCTGCTGCTGTGGTGGTGCTTGGGTGCGTGGCCACTGGCTTTGGTAGGGAGAGAAAGAAGTGGGAGGAGGACCAAACTGACGGTTGCTATCAGCTTGCATTGGAGGAGGACCGTGTACAGGGGGGAAAATGGATGGGGGGGGTCCTTGCATAGGAGGGGGAGCTGACATTGAAGGAAGACCTTGTATGAGTGGTGGTACTGACATTGGTAGAGGCCTCATCACAGGATTCTCTCCTTGGATCTGTTGGGGCAGGAGGAAATTAGATGGTGGGGGGATGTCGGCTGGAGGTCTGTACTCGTCAAAGCTTGATGCTGGCATGTGATGTCGCACATGATGGGTGTCGCTGACGGCTAAACTGTGAGTGAGTACTGGGATTGTGGAAGTAATTGTAGAAGAGTTTGAAGGCTCATTGCAGGAGCTGGAAATGGCTGTGTCCTGGCTATTGTCGTCATATTCTGAGTCCTCACTACTTCTTAAAATGCTTGCTGCATTTGGCCAAATGCTGTACTTGTCCATCTCTTTTTCAGCCTTGACTGGCTCAGTTTGTTTGCTTATTTCTTCTTCCTCTTCCATGTAGTGGTACTCTGCATCGGGGTCCATCGTCTCTCCCAGTAAAGGAATTGACACCTCTGTCTTCCCAGTGTCCATGAAGGGCAGTGTCTCAGATTTCACTTCCTCCTCTGACGGTGGTGTCTGTGAGTCTTGTGAGGACTCGGGAAGGTCATCAGCGGAAGGCAACTGTGGCTCTTGGACTGACTGTTGAGGTGGAGAAGAGCTATCTGTTGACGATTCCTCTTTTTCCTCAGGTTCATCTGTTGGTTGTGTGCTACAGTCTACCTTGCGAGGCATCTGGCGAGGATCCCTCCTTTGGTTGATTAGCGGTGCAGTCGAAGATTTCACAAGCTCTTCCACTTTTTTGCCAAGCTGCAGTAACTGACTGCTCCCCAAAAGGGTTTGAGGAACCACTGAAGCCCCAGCTGAGCCGGTGGATGGCGTCTGCAGTTCCTCTTGTTTCTGGAATGTCTGATCTCCTTTCTGTTTAAGGCTGTCAAGGATCTTTTCTGGATCCGTTATAGGTTCTCCTGAAACAGTTTCCCCCGAGCGAGTATTGACCTCGTCAAATATTGTGTCGTCCTCAGGGTCATATGCTATATCATCTCCTTCACTCTGTACCGTTTCAGGTTTCTTTTCTACCTCAGCTGTTTTGTTAGGCACACTGTAGCTCGAACTGGGGTCATATTCTTCCTCTGGGTCATACGGCCGGTCATCTTCATCCTCATCTACTTGTTTGTCTTTTGAAATCTGGGCAAACTGTTGCACAATGGGATCTAACATTGTAGCGCGTGGGATGGAATGCTCTGCACCCTGCTCAGATGGAGAGTTAGAAGTTTCTGAGTCATGTTTTTTCTTCCCGAAAAGAGTGTTAAGGATGGTCTGCAGAGGAGTGGCAGCTGCTGCCGAGGAAGCCACGGAGCTGGAGGATGGGGATACCACACCAGTCACAGAGGACGTGGCAGGCGCTTTAACAGATGTCAGGAGAGAAAAGACAGATGAGGTGGGCACAGCAACGCTAGGCATCTCAGAGGAGCTGGCTGGAGGTGACCCTGGAGGAGTTGTGCTGAAGGGGATTTCCAAACTTTGGCGTGTACTTCGCTCCACTTTGACCGAGGGAAGTGGCTTCGGAAGCCCAGTGTCGTCTATATCTTTAATTTGAATCTTAGAACGTTTCTCGTCAGTTTCCAGTGGAGGAGCAGTACGCTTTCTGTCCTTTTGGCAGATGAGGAGCCCCAGGAGCAGGTTGGGCCGAGCTGGTTCAAGTCCTGCAAATGCAATAATTACAAAATGATATACATAACTACATATCTGATAGGTGAGGTAAGTAACCCCTAACCATAACCTTTTTTATTTATAAAAATGTGTATTTGTGGGAATTAAGCTCCATTTTATTCCAGGGACATTAATTAGGGGGAAAAAAGATGCAAAGAATAGAGCACACAGTTAATGTTGCATGGTCAGAGTGCCCCCTACAGTACAAACGCATGAATAAATATTCAAATCCATGAGCACTGCGACTCTCAGTCTAAAAGCTTACCTGGCCCATCAAAGGGTAATAGTTTGGAGGGTAATGGGTCCTTTGAGCTCAATGGAATGAGATAGAGATCTTTGATCCGCCGGTTGCTGTTAGCCACCACACCAAATCTTTTTCTGCTGCTAAAGTAAGAGAATAGGGACACATAGGCTACTTCCTCTTCCTCTGTGGCTGGGTGGAACCGGATCAGACAGAGCTCCTGTGACCAGAGCAATGTAATTACTTACGTTTTCACTACTACTAAAAAAAAAAAAGAAAAAAAGAAAAAGAAATAACATTTTTATACAAACCAACCTTGGACAATGAGGTTTTCAGCTTCCCGACATAGTCCCACACTGTATTTGGAGAGATTCGTCCGCCCACATGAATGGTGTCTGGCAAATCCTGCACAACATTCATCAGACGTGAGGAGTAGCATATGTCATAAAATCTGAACAAATAATACGTTAGAAAAAAAATATTATGGTCTTTAAAATGTACCTCTTTTATGTACTCAAAAGAGCCGGAAACCAGGTAAGCTTTAGTTACAAACTTGGCCACAGACTGCATATTGATAAATCCCTTCCATATCTTCTCTTGACCATGGAGGAAGATTGCTGTCTCCCCCTCAAGAGGTGGATCAGCGGTACTGCAATAGGCAAAGCTATTTTAAAATAATTAAATCACATTTTTTTTAAAGAATAAAGCATTCAGAAATGTTCTAAGATTTACTACTACATCTTCAAATCATCATTAAATACCTTGTTTTCGATGGTTTGGACAAAGCCACTGCGGGGGGTGGTGGTGGAGCAGGGGGCATAGGAAGAGGGCCCTTGGCTGCAACCTCCATGGGAACGGTGGCAGGAGCTGGGAGTGACTCTACCATGTTGTTTATGGGTTTTTCTGGAGCAGTGTAAGTGACGGTGACACCTGAGCTATGTCTGGCCATGCGCGGGTCTCGGCGCGTGATGCTGACAGATGAAATAGTGGGGGTGATGACCGGGGGGGTCTGGACAGGTGGGGCCAGGCTGCTGGGATCCTCTTGGTAAAGCGGTGTCTGTGGGTCTGGAACAACTGGTTCCATGCCAGACTGGTATTGCGGAGGGATGTGCTGTTGGACTGTGGGGACTGTGGGTGGCTGCAACTCTTGTCTGAATGGGTCGGGTTTCTTTGTGTGTTTTGTTTTCTTTGAAGCAAGCTCATCTTCTGTTTTCTGACCTGAAGGGCAATGTACAGGCATTATTCAGTTTGCTTTTATTATAACTTTAACAATTCAATAACCCATTACAAATGCCTGTGCACAGACATGCACACTATGGGAGACATCAAGACAGAACCTGTTGAAATTTCACAATTTTAACCAAATTTTCACATAAGTCTGCATGTATTGTTCTGCCTTCCTATACTGTCTGACTGCACTGTACATAATGTTATTTTTATATCACTATATAAATGATACTTGTATAAACAGAGGATAAGCGGCTAAGAAGATGGATAATTATATAATCAATTACAATTATTATTATACATACTTTACATATTTTATAATCTTAATGACCTAAATTAATAAAATGTGTAATCTGTTGTTTTGGTATTGGAAAATATAATAGCGTGTTAAAAGCCCTCAACTTATTAAATTGCCAACGTCATGCTTTAAACTACAGTATAAGAACTGTGCAGTTCTGTGTAAAGTGTAAAAATACATGATCATTCAGATTACATTTTACCCAAAACTGCATCATAAATCAGGTAACAAGACATCGTTTAATTTACCTGTGCAAATTTTACAGTTGAGGTCAAACAGATGAGTCCTGTGCTCTAAAGTCGTGTCTTTGAGCATGCTACTGAAAATATCTGGCATACTACTGCTCCCCTCAACGGCCGACGGCTGAGTGGCAGCTGAAGGAGTGAGGCCAGGCTCATCTTGGTCCTGAGGGTATAACAAAGGGTTACCATGAAATCCTAATTGGACAGTAACAACTTGCCCGTAATTCAGAGCGAAGTGTGGTGTAAGTAGGTTTTGTGCTTTTTTTGCTAACAAAAGGAACAGTGGAAGAGAGGAAGGACCAGACTACTGTGTTTACTTGTGAAGGTGAAAGAAAAGTGTGAAAGTGGTACAAAGGGTGCCACCACTTACTACAGCAGAAGCCATGCGAGCAGATGAAGTTGTGGCAGAGATACATACATCCGCATCTGATGATGGCGGGACATCCTCCACGTCCATGCTATGGGAGTCATACCTATTTCCTTGTTTGGAATGACCCGAATGAGCCCTTGAGCCAGATGACTGTGCCTAGGTGTTACAACAATGTGCATTGTTAAGACACTTCATCATAAAGTCCGCATGTCATAAGACCGACATGTCTTTGTGGTTTTGAAGATGAAAAAACATTCACCTGAGGTGGATCTGGCTTCTTCCACTCGGATATTTCCTTGGAAACCATTTCTTCAGCGCTCAGCCTTACCAGTCGGAAGGGTGTAACCTCACCTCCAATCACCTTGTAGAACAGGCCCTGACATACATGCACCATTTCATTTACAGCCATTCACAAATCATTGCCATTTTTAAAGTCTGTGTTCACTCACTTTGTTTTTGGGGTCCTTGAGGTTGAACATGAGCGCCCTGTACTTGTTTTTGTACTTGCTGTCTGTGCAAAGGCAGATGTTAAACATCTCCTTTTCAATGGCAAAAGACAGCCGCGCCACTTCACTCTCTGTCATTTTCAGATCGTCGCTGTCACTTACTCTGTGGGCACAAAGTACAACACAGCGGTTGGAAGCAGAATATTGCTGTAGGAACTTAAGACAAAAGCGTTTCGAGGATTCTCACCTCTTATAGAGAATGTCTGTCAGGGAGCGGCGAATGTTCTGTCTCATCTGGTGATTGGGGGGAGGGGGCATAGGCGAGGAGGTGGGTGCCGAGGAGGATGGATGGTGGGGTCTCGGTGAGGAAGAGTGACTGGGGGGAGCCGAAGACACTGGAGATGACGGGACTCTCGGAGATGACGAGGACTGACTGTGGGACGGAGTGTCCTTTTGTTGAGGCTGCTTCTTCGGAATGGTAAAGTTGGACTTTGTAACTCTCAGAGCTCCTGTGACATGGATGGGGCCCGGAGGGTACGGCGACGGGGCAGGGGTGGGCGCCGTCCGCAGTTTTTTGGACTTTGATGATTTACTGGGAGGAGTCGCAGGCCTCTTGGCCGCCTTGGAACTGGTGGACTGAGGGGAAGGCTTCTTGCCCTTTGGTGACACCTTGGATGACCTGGTGGTCATGGTCTTCTTTCCTTTTACTTGGGTCTTGGAATCAGAGGAAGGTTTCTCATGAGTTGGTGCTTCCTTAGCCTGCTTCTCTTCTTTGGTTGAGGCTGGAAATCACAGAAAAGCAACATTTTTTTAAGTATACCACCACAATACAGGTAAAGGTCTAATGCAATGTCCGTTACTGTGCATCACTGAAACCATTTTGCAGTCACGGAGCTTAATCATTTGTGTGTGCGCGTTGATTGCATAACCCTTGTTTATTTGTAGCAACACCAAACATGACATGCTGTATAAGTACATTATGGAATGGACAAGTTTCCCTTATAAAAAATATGCAGTTATGTGATGAGTAAGAAAAATGGCAACGACAAAATATTTGCAATTAATAATCAACAATCAATACCCATTGGGACCTATGGACCTAAAAGCATCGGTGATCACCATTAAGGAAGTTACTCCAGCCTGAAGCACTACTTTAAAGGTAACAAAATTTAGACTACCACTATAAAGTTTGGTTGATCTTGGGAAAAAATGCATCTTGAATGAGTTCAGCAACATTCCCTCACCATCATCCAACTTCGATTATGATTCCTCAAACACACCTCCATTTTCATCCAAACAAAAAAAGGTGTGAAAGCCCTTATAGCAAAATAATTCAAAGCCAAGCAGCAGTCAACCCTTTCCTGTGACTATGGAAAACATGGTTTGATTTGATCACTCATAAAATGTCGACCCAGGTCCATAATGGCATCCAAACTAAGGTGTAACGAGGTTCCACTCAAACGTTTCTGCACTGGAACATAGTTGACTTCTCATGTTGGTCAAATCACAGCCAATCTTCCCAAGTGTCCGCATGGGAACACTTAGTTGACTCCTCGTGTTGCTTCAATTACTGCCCATCTTCAAACATGCCTCGCTCAACTTCTCTGCAGCCTCTCCAAGTGGTCTTGGGCTTTCCTCCGCACCCTGGGTGGGATCTCGTGCTTCAGGCGCTGGTCATGTGAGGCGATCATCTTCACATCAGTCTTCTGCGCGTTGATTTAGCAGATTTATATGCTTGTTTGGCCGAACCCCACAGACTACCCAATGGCAAGCCAACACTGCTCAGAAAATCAATCAATGAAGGCATCCATAAATCTGTCACATCTTTTTATTTTAAGCCAGTTTCCCACGGTCAGTGGTGCATTCGATTTAATGAGTTCAAAGGGTCTTTTAAAAATGCCAGCCTACAGGGGAAAAGAATGCCACTTGGTTGACAAATTCATACATCACAGATGAAAAGGTTACGAGACCTACCTGCTCAGAGGAATTTCAAAATTAGAAATGACCCTCCACAAACAATCCAATCAAACTCATTTAACTGCATCTGGGGGGGATCATAATGTGGTAACGACTTTCTCCACTGTTTTTCTTTTGAAGAGGATGCAGCATCATAGGCCCAACCATCCTCACTTAGCCAACACAAAAAATCAAGATTGACAATTCCCGTCGGGCAGGATTACAGTCACCTCCACATTGCAACCACAAACCCAATGGTCTTGTGGATTTGAACCTGTACATCTTATAGTACGCGCCCCCTGTTAAATGAATCTGATCTGATCTGTCTAGATTGGAGAATTACTTCATAATCACACAAAAGCCTGACCATGCACTTACCTTTTCAGCAGCCGCCGTATCCCATCCAGGGGCACATGCTCACATCATTAAAACCACAACACATAACAAGACATGTTCTAGGTCAACTGCAGAGTTCATCTCTCAGAACCCCCCCTATCATCGCCTGATTGAGGTTAGCATGAAAGGCAGCACATTTAGGATAGAAAAACAAAATACAAGTAACAAGAAAACCCTCAAAGAGATACATACACTTTTTGTTTAACACTGTTGCTGATATGGGTGTAGTCTTTTCTGGTGGTACTGCAATGTAATTATGGTCGCTGGACCAGGACGCAGTGGCAGGCGAGGGCCGCTCTTCCACAGCATGCGCGTCTTCGTCGTCATCATCTGGAACGCAGTTGCCACCTTCATCGCTCTTTGTATCCTCCCTGCTGTCCTTGGGGCTCTTAGTCCCGCTGGCAGCTCCGCTCTGGATGGGATCAAATAAAGCGCACACATTCACGCAGTTTAGTGGCGGCCAGCAGAGTTAACACTGCACTCACAGCAACACGCATGTTTTTTGAGCTTCTACTTGTGCAGTCCTGCAGTTTGCTACCAAAATCTGTCAATGATTAGGCCTTCTGTATGTCCCACTATTAATCCTTTCGCAAACACAGCAAACACTAGGCAGTCAAAACTAACACATTAGACACGGTTGCTAGGAAACACGAGATTTGGACATGGTAGGAATTTAACTTCTCATCATTCCCCATCAATGAGTTCACAGCTTGGCTTGAATGACTCCAGCTAAAAACATATTTGAAAAACTACCAACTGTACACACATAAAATGTGCATTTAGCAGCTGACTAGAGGGCGCCAACATCCCTCTTCCTGCCTTGAGGACACGGACAAAAGACACACGCTCGCACACTAGCTATAGCAATTTGGCAAAGTTTAGCTACTCACACTAGTCATCATTAAATGTATAGCCTTAACATGCATGGAAAGTGTTTATGGCTTCTAGACTGTGTTCGTGTGTGTGTGTGTACGCGCCACGGAATATGAATACCAACAAAGCAGTTATTTTATTTGTGATGAACAAAATGTGAAGACAATTTTTAAGCAGTTAATTGTGAAAAAAAAAAATAAAAAATTTAAAAAAAAATTAATTTGCAGAAATTGGCATACAATCCCTTTCATAAAAGGTAACATGACAAAGACACATGCTGGGACTAATTACTTCATTCCAGCCTCTTATAATTAGAAGTATCCTAAAAGGGTGGTGATGTAAGATTACTCGGAAAGAATAGCCCTTCCCTGAAGATTTGACTTTTGACAATAATCAGTCATGGTAGTTTGCATTTAAGATGCAAAGGCAACCATTACAGAGTCATTAATTTCATTCTTGTAATTCTCTGACTGTTAAAGCTTGTCAAGTAACCAGATGGCTGCAAGTGTGCCCACCAACAGCAAGGCCTGTGTAGCAGGTATCCACCTACCTTTTTAAATAGATGCTTAATAACAAATATTACCAATCAAGGCAGCGATATTTACTTACGAATTACTAATAATGGCACGCACCAAGACATAAGCAGATTGTAGCCTGAACTATGGCCCTTTAAGTGATTCAGTTTGTGAACTTGAGTATCAAACTTGTAAGCTATGATAACATCACATTTGACATCACAAAGTGTTTAAAGCAATTAGTCATATAGCAACAAAAAGATTAAATACTAAAGGTGTAACGATACGTGCATTCAGATTTTCCAGTATGGAGAAGTCACTTGGGTACAGAGTGGTACACATTAAAAGTGAAAGACAGGAAGTGTATTTCTTAGCACCATGCATTTACTCTGCAACTACAAGCGGTCATGAAATGCAAGGTATTCAGACGCGCAGGGCACCTCCACAAGTGTGCGTTACTATCGCCGTCAAAAGCGAGGTGTGGAAGCATGCAGCCCATTCTTTGACTAGTGGGGGTCATAGCTAGCGAGAGTGCTAAAAAGACAAGCCTTGCTGGTCAAATATGTAAAGCAAGGGTGTCCAACCTGAGGCCCAGAGGCCACTTGCGGACCATGGCTTGTTTATTTAACTGACCGGCGAACACAGAAAATACATTTATAAACAGCAAAAGTGAAAAACACAATAAAATGACATAATGCAAGTCAAAATGCTGAAATGATCCTTATAAACATTTCTCTTTAAATATGTTTACCTTTTCAATTCAAGTTTGGACAGCCCTGATATCAATCGACAAAAATAAAAAGATAAGACAAAAGCAGTAGGTTCAGCTACATGCTGGAACTTCAGTCAATAAAGAACATACATATACTAAAAATAAATCACTCACACAGTCCCAATTCTTACTGCTATACTTACCTGCAGTTCCACAAAAAAAGTGTAAATTTATATATACTTTTGCATTAAATAATAGTGTATTATTCTATTAAATGTATAATTTTATAGTTAGCATTTTGTAGCCCTAAAAATGAACTAAACCGTGATCTGAACAGCAGGGTTAACTACTGAATCGTGAGGATGCCATACTTTGACATCCCTACAAAATACTGAAAATAATGTCTTGAGTACCAGTCATGTTTACACAAATGCTCTGTGGTTATGCTATGTTGCACATGTACACACAAAGCAAACAGATGCAAAATATGCAAGTACAATGAGAATAAAGGAGCCGCTATCTCAGCGATGGCATAATTGGCAGTTACAACTTTAGAGCAAAGACAGCATTTATCAGCATCATATATCAAAGCAGTATAAGAAGCCCACAAGATGAACGTTTAAACATAAGCTAAACCACATCTTTTCACAACTTAAGGCAGTCAAAATTACCTTTGACGCAGAGTTGGATTTCTGAGCCGTGTCCTTGGGCTCTTTGACGTCAGTTAACGCCTTCACGGTCACGGCAGCGTGTCTCAGGATGCAGTCGTTTCCACAGTACACAGAGTCGGGCTGGGCGTTGTTCTCACAGCCGGGCCCGATACATTTGGGAAGTGAAGCATCCTCCGGTGCCGCCAACTTTGTTTTCTCATCTGCCGCCGCTGTTGTCACTGCCGCCGTTGTTGTTGTTTTCACCTCCACGTTTGAAGCCACCTTATGCTCCATCTCTGCCGCTTTCAGCTCTGGCGTGGAGGCCACAGACGGCTTTGGCGCCCCCTTCTGGACAGCGGCTGGTAGCACTTGCTGTTGTGGCGACTGCTTAAGGTCGGTACACAATGCAATCAACAACTAATGAGCAAAGCAGTGAGAAAAGCTTTGTGAAGCATCTTAAGAAATCAAACACACTAACTTTCCTGTCATTTGAGACAACAATCATGCAATACAAGAAAAGCATTGCCGACAGGCAAATTTAAATGTTATCCTGCTAACTTTAAATCGCCATAAGCAAGCTCAGATTATTTACTAGGACCTACCGGCTGAAAGATTTTTATCTTCTTTTTCCCCGTTGGGTTTGAGGCTTTCTCAATCCTGCCTTTGATGCCCATGTCCTCGCTCCCAGCAGATGGGGGAGCTGCCAAACTCGGACTCGCCGAGGCACTGAAGTCAGTGTAAGATGCGAAACCCGCGGCCATCTGTAATGCTGACATCTGAAGCGCTGTGCCGGCTTTGGGCTTTCCCATGTCGATGCTCATTGACAGTGTGGAGGTCGCGGGCCGGATCACCTGGCTTTTCTTAGCTGTGCAGTTGGGGCAGACGTAATCCTCGCCATTCCTCTCCATCAGACGCCCCCGAGCCTCTGTGATGCCCACACAGTCTCCATGAAACCACTCTTCACAGCGGTCACAGCAGATCATGAACCTAGTGAGCAAGGACAATTGTCATCAAAATACACAAAGCGAGTATTTGTGGATTTGGTATACAAACTTGATTCTCAATACTTTACATAACATCTTTAGTTTGCCTGTCTTTAGATATATAAATTATGTGCATACGTTGCTTTAATTATCTACAAAAGGGTGACTGTTTAGGAAAAAACTACAGTATAACAAAGATATCAGTTTAAAAGGGAAATAACTGTCACATTTATATCACATCTGGTGTGTAATAGTTGTATAATCAGCTTGCTAGAATTCAGAGAACATTCCAGGTCGGATGAAACAACACCTCTGAACAATGGGGGTGGGGGTTGTTATATTATTAATAGTTCATTAGAATGCATGATACTCATTCTGAGTAGTTTAGAGCAGTGATTCTCAACTAGTGGTTTGGGAGCCAAAAGTGGGATGCAGATCACTATTCAAAAATTACATTTAAATGTGTAATATGCTATTTTTTTTATTTTGATGGGAAAATTAGCAATATTTTAGTCATCTTCCTAATTGGTATAGCCTAATTTCAAAGTTAAGACAAAATACCTCAATTTGTATTTCTACATATGCATATTTCTTTCCATGGAGTTATGGTCCTCCTCATTTCCTTAATAAAATGTCTTAAAAATCCACCTATCCATCTTCTACCGCTCTTCTGAAGCCCGGTCGCCGGATAGCAGCCTAAGCAGGGAAGCCCAGACCTCCCTCTCCACGGCTACTTCGTCCAGCTCCTACCGGCAAATCCCCAGGCGTTCTCAGGCCAGTTGAGAAGAACTCAGTGTTCTGGGTGTTCCCTGAGGTCAGACGTGGGCTGAAAATCTCCCCAGGGAAGCGCTCATGACCGTATGGAAGGGTAGGAACATAGACGGGCTGGTAAATTGAGAGCTTTGCCTTTCGGCTCAGTACCCACTTCTCCTCAACGGACGGATGCAGAATCCGCATCACTGCAGACGGTGCACAATCTCCTTGAGGATCTTGCCTTCCATCCTACCCTCACTCTTGAACAAAACCCTGAGGTACTTAAACTCCTCCACTTGAGGCAGGCTTTCAGCCCAGACCTGAAGATGGCACTCCACCCTTTTCCGGACTCGGACATGCTGGTGTTGATTCTCGTCCTAGCCAGTCAGCGGCTTAAAAAAAAATCCCCAAGAAATGCACTTTGGACAGGATGCTTTCAAAAGGCACTTTTAAAACAAAAAGCGGGTTGTGCCTAAAGACCAATGGAAAATGTGGATGCGAGACCATTTGAGAACCCCAAGTCTTGAGAACTGGCATTATTCACACAAATGTACTTTAAGAGGGGAAAAACAGCTAACTGGAAAAAAGTTGCTACTCGATGTCCAATCCAGCTGACTTGCATTTCCCAGTTCACAGTATTCAAATGTCCATATATGCATTGTCATCCACATCATTTACAGAATTACAATGGCTGCCCATTCCTTTGCGTCAATGACAATCACTTAGCCGTACATTTATACATTTTTTCTATTCATTCTGATTTATTGCAGAAGTTGCACTTGTGGCAATTTGTAAGCATTTCAGGGAGCAGAATGTGCAGATGCTGGTACTGGTATACCCCTACCAGTCTAGAACCAGGTCTAGTTCAAACGCAATTGTACATTTCCATCTGTGCCAGTGTGTTGTATTGACACCAGGTAAAACGTTGTGAGAAAGCATTGAAAACAAACCTTTTGTTGTGTTTCTGCCGACAGATGCAGTAAAGTGCGTTGGGGTCGTAGCCTCCGTCAGACTCGCTGCCTGACGATGAAGAGGAGGAAGAGGAAGATGCGTCGTCGTCGTCGCTGTCTTCCTGTACTTGAGACTTTGTTGTAGGGCCAACAGCCTGCCCAGAGGTGCACCCCTTGGAGCTGTTCACATTGGCGGCCCGTTTTTTATTAATGTAAGTTCTAATTGGTCCGCGCTTTACGGGCAAACCGGGTTTTTCGGCGCTCTCTTCATTTTCAATTTTGCTGTTCTCGTCGTCTCCCGTGTCGGTTTGATTCTTTTCCTCCAACTCAGGCTGGCGATGATCCTTATCGGTGCCGCCCTGATCTATTTTGGAGCTGGTCGAGTCCCCGGGTTTGTCTGCATCTTTTACCTGTGGCTCAGTGCCATCTCTGCTGTCCTCGTTGTCAGAGCTGCCTTCAACTGTGGCGCTTTGTCGCGTCCATCTGCCGCTTCGCTTTGACTTCCGAGCCTCCTGCTCCCTCGTACTGCTTCGCGTTCTCCTATCGGACGGCTCGGGCTTGTCCTCCAGTGTTTTTGTGTCTGCGGTGCCATCAAAGCTGGCCTCGGATGCGGTTTCCGCATCAGTTGGAGTTTGTGAGGTCGGCTCTGCACTTTCCAGGGTCGGGGGAGCGCTCTTTCTTTGAATTCTTTTAGTAGAGAGGAACTCCTCCAGTTTGTCTGTACGCTTGGCCTGCCTGCCGCTGCGGCGTACAGGATAGCGTCTGTCTGTGTTGTCAGTTGCTGCCTCCACCGGCATCTCTCTCTTTGCAACGGTGGACTGACGGAACCCCCAAGTTTTTTTTAAATCACCGCTGCCTCTGGATGATTTCTCTATTGCCTGCTCAACCACATCTTCACTTTCTTTTTGTTTTTGCTCACTGGGCTGCTCTTCGTCACCTGTGGACAGACGATTACAGGCTATGGGAAAAAAAATCACATCACTTGCTACCTGACGCTTCAAAATTTTAAACAAGGGGTGGGAAAAGTGCTCAAAATTCTCTCTTATGTGCCTTCAATTTCCAACCACCGACGTGATCTGAAGATTACAGAATCTTGACACCACAGTTACGCCCAGTACAACGCAGATTTTCCCAGCCTGCATTATTAAAGGAGAAGAAGCTCATTCAAGATACCTTGAGAGCAGTTATCCGTATGGTCCTGGCTCTGTTCTGGCTCAGGAGCTATAGTGAACTCAGGGCTCATATTCTCCTCCATGGATGATGGAGTCAATCACTACTTTCATACTCAATGTCTAAGAGAAGAGCACAACAGGGTCACTAACATATTGCAATTGAGGTATATCATCAGCTAAATGAAAAAAATCTGATTTGTGGCGGTCTATGCTTAAAACCGTCCAATATTAACAGTACCGAGTGTACCGAGAGGAAGCAAGTCAGTGGGTTCCTACAACTCAGATGTTTGCCTTCAAAAGTAACAATGACCACCTTTGCTGTTACCAACATGTGTTCGCACATCTGCAATAAATACACTTGAGTTTGCATCCACGCGTCCTTAGCTGCAACCTGCAAATATGATTCTATAAAGTAATGCTTCTAGTGGAATCTGTATGACAATATTGCAAGGGCTAATGGGGCAAAAAGTTTTTATATATATCTTCATGTTTATGCATGAAAATCAACAGTTTGATCCATTATTCTGACAGTTGGCGTCACTGTGAGAGCACGGTGCGTCATTTCCAACAGTTAACCATGTTAATGCAAATTGTCAACATCTGTGTGGCACAAATGATGAAAAATGTACAGTCAATTTGTCAAACGGCCTCGCAACAACAATCGGGTTTGAAGATCTGCCAGAAAAGAAGTTGCAACTTAAGGTAAGAGCATTTTTTCCTATAGGTATTTTTTTAATTTGTGAGCTCACCCATATGAGCACCCTTATTGTGATCCAGAACGACATACTAAGCACAGGCATTTCCAACATTTTAAATTGATGGAAATTTACCACCACACAATAAGTTAAATAGGTCACCAGTGGTTTTACTGCGTTAATTGTCCCTAAAAACGGATCTTTTTCGGACAAAGTTTCACCAAACAACGCAACACTGACTGCGGGGGATCGAAACGCTCCACCGATACTGCGCCTGTGTCGCGGCACCGATCAAACCCCTGCTAGTACCAAAAAAGGAGGGGAGGGAGGATGCGGATACTTATCGAATTTAGGCATCACAAATATAAACACACAGTAAAGCAACGACGACGCTGTTTTTAATGTGCGAACGCGCCGATGAAGTCGTGCAGAATAGCGCTTCTGCTAGCTGATGACGTAGCCGGCCCGTGCGCTGGGGCTGCACACGGCCCACTTTACTACGCACGATCCCGGGACCGCATAGACCTTAATCACAGCAACATTTACAATCACGTCAAACGCCGAAAAGCTATCGAATTTAACGTTACTGCTGAAAGATATGGGCCCGACGGCGCCACGATCGTACAGATATGGCATTAGCCTCGGTCGGGTAATGCCCCGCGAAGCCATCTTTGCTAATCAGGCTAGCTATCGAGCTACACGGCGCTAGCGAAGTGAAAACAAGCAGGGTGGCGGAGGACGTGACGAGTCAGGGCGTCTTACCCAAAACCAATTGCATCACATCGTATTTACGTAGCACACGATTCGCAGTTGGTAAGATTTTTGGTAATAAGCGATGACGTCGTGGTTTGGTTAATGCGCTTGTAGCGCGACCGTCCGCCACGAGCATGAGCTAGCTAGCTAGTTAGCTAGCCAGCCAGCTAACTAGCTAGCTATACGGTATATATATAAAAAACACTTTAAGAGTGGATTAAAATAAGTTACGGCACAACAGTGGGTCTTTTTTTGGTAATGAACCATCTATACGTGTACTGATTTAACGCGAGTTATTCGGTCAAGTTACCGCGAGCCTTAGCACCCGCAATCTTGCATGGCGTTACCGCAGTAGGCGTTAACTCGCTCAACCCCGCAAATCGTGTGACGGTAAAGGGACCGGTGCATTTCACATACATCAACCAGGAGCGGCTAAAATGACACCCGAAATGTTCTACCCACCTACACGAGAGAAATACAGACGACGTGCCCTCGTTTAGTCGTCGCTGGGTCAAGCCTCCATTTTCCAAATCCTGATGGAGCTAGCTGACTGCGCCAGATGGCTGACAGTATACGGGACGTTGCGGGGGTGGTGACTCAATGGCGCCCCCAGCGGCCTGGAGGGGAAAACCAGCTTGCTTGATTTTTGGTACAGCAAAACAAATCTATATGGAGATACCAGAGCCACTGTGTGTGGGCAAGCAAAGTGAAGGTGAAATTAAAGCCATTTAAAACTGAAGGATGCCAATATCAGACTGAAATTAAAGATATGTAGGATGATTGCGTATTCATTTATACGTGCTCGTGTCAAACTTTACCAAAATGTCACCATGAAAAATACACATTTGTGATCTGGAATTTCTATAAAATTAGTTAACCAATCAACTATGTTCAATATTTCTGAAATATATGTCAGATAATTACTATTTATTAGTGCCATGTGACCAAATGTGACCATGGAAAATACAACTTGACCCAAAATGAATACATCGATCCATTTTCTTTGGCTTATCCAAGGTCAGGTCGCCGGGGCAGCAGCCTAGGCAGGGTGGCCCAGACTTCCCTCTCCCCCGGCCACTTCGTCCAGCCCCTCCCGGCGGATCCCGAGGCATTCCCAGGCCACTTTAGAGACATAGTCTCTCCAAAGTGTCCTCAGGGAAAACCCAAAATAAATATGAGATTAATTAATCAATTAATTGTATTCAATATTTCAAGTTAATTCATAGAAAAGAGTTTATGTTTTTAAGTGTGCAGGAGTAGGGGGTCCATGGCTTCGGGTCAAACGTCTGAAGGGGTACGCACCCCACTGTCAAAAGTTTGGGAACCCCTGCCATTCATTCCAGGCTGAACTTGAGCACAATTCCATCTCTCTCTCCTATCCACAGCTAGACCTGCACTTACACTAGGAAAGACTGGAAATAATATTCCACAAAGTCAGGAAAATTGCAGTAATACAGCAAAATAGAAGTGATAGGAAAAGCACAGTACGATTGGCCGAGGGTGTGTACACTGGTAAGAGCAGGGGGATCCAAAGTGTGGCCCTGGGGCCACTTTTTGGCCGTCAGCTTGTTAATATGCATATTAATAAGATATTACATAATATACAGTGGAACCTCTGTTTGTGTATACCCCGGTTAACATGTTTTTTTCAAATTTAAGTCAAAACTGTACTCCCAAATTTGGCCTCGTTCACTTACATTTTCTGGTTAGCGTGCAACATGACGTGTCTCGCCTTAATACACCGCGTGACTGAAACTGTATTCTCAGGGTATTTTATTTATTTTTGTACATCACAAAACCTCCTTGTTAGCAGCCTTTTAGCACGCTCATAAAACCAGAAACAGGGACAGGAGGTCAGCACCGTCGCCAGTCTACGATGTCATCAGCGGTTGACGCCACAAGTCTGTTCTTTTGATCGCGGCTGCAAACTAAGACCAAATGGCGCAGAAGACCTTGCGAAAGAGGCTACGCGGTCTTTAAATAATGAAATAAATCATGTTAAATCAACCAATGTGGACGAGGAGGATTTCTTATTAAGATAGATTTCAAAACTATTGCTATGTATTCTTTGCACATGCACTCACTTCCGCTGCATTCCTTAAATGCAGATCCCTGGAATACTTGATTTACTTACCTCCAATAAAGTACCTCAAAGTCGTTCTGCTGCATTGTGTGATTTCTATTCTACCCTTTGTCAGCCTGTATCAATCATAACTCTGCAAGGCGTCTGCATAAATCCCAAACTATGTTTCTGCAAACGTGGGCGACACTGTCTGAGTTGATATTGATGGCGGCAATTATGGGAGAGATTAATTGTGAAGTTGTGAAATGAGCACATTAACTGCTTAGTTTTTTTTTTTGTTTTTTTTTTACCAAACATGCAATCCAATACGTCAGTCTTTTTTCCAACCAGAGACGCTCGATTGGAAATGCTGAAAAGAAAATTGCATGCAAAACTACACCTGACAGCCGATACATGGAAAATATGAATTATACATGCACAGCTTATGATGCACATTTTGAACTCAAAAAGATGTCTAATTCACATTAACCCTGGTAAATAATTAGCTTCCTCTACAGCAGGCGTGGGGGGCGGGCCTCAGGAAGTCTGGGCGTCTCCAAATTCCTTTCTTTAAACTTTTAACACGGAAAAAGCAATGCGCAAAAAAAAAGCGATCCAAACAACACAACCCATCAGTTCATATAGTTGTTGGAGCCGGACTACCCAGCATGCCTTGCTGGCATTTGGAAATAACAGATTTAAGTTGACTCGTTATGTTTAGCGCTCAGTTGTGGTTTATCAAGTTTTTTTTTTTTTAATTAAACCTTTATTTCACCAGATAAGACCTATCGAGATCAGGATCTCAGTTATAAGGGCGGCCTGGCCGAGAGGTTGAAATAGAAATTCAGGAAAATTGAAGGCAATGAATACAATAAAGGAAACAAAACAGACAACTCAAAGGCATGCATTGCTCATCGGTTTCTAGTATAAAACGGAACGAAAGGCGGTGCCTGAGACCAGTTCGGACATTTTCAGTTCGGTCTGCATAACCAGCGCTCTTTTCCCCAATTCCGTCCTGACTTTGGGCGCGTTTAAATTGCAAATTCTGCAAGATTGTAGGGCATAGGCGCTCCTTGATTTCTGAAGCTGATTGCATTGGTAGGATGCAACTAAACCAGGGTTATTTTGTCATGCCCCCGCTAGGGGACAGAAATGTTTTCACGCCCCCCCCCCCATTGACAAGCTGATAATGTCAATTTATTTGTCTCAAACTCGAAACTGAAACCTGGAAAATGCAACAAAATGGAGAGCTGTGAAGCATAAAGACAAGAGTCCAACTGCATGTTGAGTATGATAAATTCGTACTCCCCGCCTCTTGTGACCCCCCCCCCCACACACACACTTCACCGCGTCCCACCCAGGCGGGCCTGCCCCACTATTTGCGCAGCACTAAACTATACCGAGAACAGACTTATAAAACAACATCGTCCAACGTGTACACCTCCGGGAGCGCAGAGAGGGCCACTCTGCTTTTGCATAGAGCTCACAGTGATGAGGGAGGCGACCATGATAGACAGCGTCCAGTGCCCGAAGACATTTTAACAAGGCACTTATGTACAAAACATCACCGTAATCAATCAACGGAAGAAAACTCGCAGAGACAAGAGGGAAAAAACAGGATTTATTTCTGTAATAAAATCTAACTTGGGCCGCACGGTGGAAAAATGGGTAGCAAATTGGCCTCACAGTCAGGAAGTTCAGGGTTCGAATCTCCGTTGGGCATCTCTGTGTGGAGTTTGCATGTTCTCCCCGTGAGTGTGTGGGTTTTCTCCGGGTACTCCGGTTTCCCCCCACATTCCAAAAACATGCATGTTAGGTTAATTGGTGACTCTAAATTGTCCATCAGTGTGAATAATTGTTTGTCTTTGTTTGTCTATATGTGCCCTGCGATTGACTGGCGACCAGTCCAGGGTGTACCCCGCCTCTCGCCCAAAGCCAGCTGGGATAGGCTCCAGCATACCAGTGACCCTAATTAGGATAAGCGGCAAAGAAAATTAATGAATGAATGAAAATCTAAGTTTCATCCTTAATCTATGTACCAAAAACAGGAGAAAGCCAAGATACTTTTAACTAGTGACTTGTTGGTTGTAATGGTCTTGACCGGCTGGTCTTGACAGGCTCTGCAGTTTGATGTTTAAGAGAGAATACCATAATCTTAGTTTTCTCCAGCTTCAAAAATGGTAGACAAGTCTAAATCGTATTGAGAGCTATGAGTACAAATTCTATATCCTGGGCAAGCGAGGAAGAGCATCAAAAAAAGGGATTTGATAAGCTATCACACAAGTTGTTCATATAAATAGTAAATAAAATTGGTCCCGAGACTGAACCTTTAAAAAAAAAAAAACAAGTAGTTGATTTATGTGACACCTTAACTTGCTGTGGATGTGTTGTGTTTTTGTTTCATTGCACCGTGAGCAAGTCTGGCGTTCTGTTTGATGCCCCCGACATGCAGGCGGCCCCTCTGCCAGATTTTGGCGGCCCAATGTGGCCCTCGCGAGGCCAAAAATGTGCCCAGCCCTGCTCTACAGCGTGCTCGTAGGCACGTGCGCGTGTATTACACACGCCCGCCGTTAGATGGCACTGTGACACCGCAGCCAAGAGTCTAAAGGTTAGCGTTTCCCCTCAGTGCTCACTCGCTGCTTGACTGTTTGAAAGGTCATCATTTGCAAGCAGAGGACAATCTGATGTAACATTTATGTCGCGGAACGATATCGACGGGCCGCGATGCTGCTCACCACCGCGCACCGTTTTCTCACGCCACCCAAAGTCTCCCCCACAGTGGCACCGGATCGGGGCCCGTCAGGGTATCAAACCCATGAAATCAAATGTCACCGCGCCACCGAGCATATGAGAGCGGATCCGTATTTCTATCAGGCTGCACAGACACAGAACAGGCAGGATAAGATTGCCGAGCATGTTGGTGCATATTTTACTGCGATGGCGTCTTCCCTGACCCACGGAGGATGCGCTACCTCCACGGAGTTGGTGGATAAATGGACAAGCACGCACACACACAAAAAACACACATCCATGGGACATCTACCCCCATTGTGCTTGGCTTGCATCGATCCACCAAGTACATTTCTGCTTTATCTTCTTAATTATTGTCATACACTTCTCAATTATTGTCTCTCGTGGCCCCCAAGCAGTGGTGGCTGCTGCTCATTCAAGGAGGGGGGAGCTCATTTTTTTCCAGCCCACGTCATAAACGCGTTTATTTATTATATGTAAATTCTACCCTCCGTTCCTTTTCAATGGTCCGTGCCAACCAGGCGTCTTTTCCGCTGCTCGTTGGGCAAAGAAGCTGCAAAGTGACAGAAGAGGAAGTCGCTGGGGATTGGTAAAGTCTCCGGATCAGTTCATTCATTCATTTTCTCTACCGCTTATTCTCATTAGGGTCACAGGGATGCTGGAGCCTATCCCAGCTGGCTTTGGGCGAGAGGGGGGGTACACCCTGGACTGGTCGCCAGCCAATCGCAGGGCACATATAGACATACAACCATTCACACTCACATTCATACCGAAGGACAATTTAGAGTCGCCAATGAAGCTAACATGCATGTTTTGGGAATGTGGGAGGAAACCGGAGTACCCGGAGAAAACCCACACACGCACGGGGAGAACATGCAAACTCCACACAGAGATGCCCGACGGAGATTTGAACCCAGGTCTTCCAGATCTCCTGACTGTGTGACACTCAGCCACCGTGCGGCCCGGATCAGTTCAGAACAACGGAACGGAGACTCGCTCAGGGGGAGATTTATACTACAAGATCGCTGATTCGCTCATTTCACTGTCAATCAAAAAGGGATTCCGCCTGCCTGACATATCGACCAATCAACATGCAGAAGCCGAGCGACCAATGGGCGGGACAGAGTCCAGCATTTATCCAATGACCTTGCAGTTTCACGCTGTGGAACGACCCACTCTACGCTTCCCCATTCGAGTCAGTAGATGCTCAGCGTCCGAGCGTGGCTTTGCGGGGTTGAATGAGAAGGAAGACGTGTCAGTTACCTGTGATAAGTAGCTGCTTATGCACAAAAAAGTCACGATTAAAGAGTAATTAAAGCTTCATCTGTTTTGTTTTTCCTGCAATTGAAGAATTATGATGGATGGACGTATGGAGGCCAAAAGCACTATAACTCATTTTAAGTGTTGAGACGGTTTGTCAGTCTTCCATTGCTAATTCCCCCTTTTCTTGCCATTTTTATGGCAACAAATTACTTTCTCCAGTTCAATACTGTTCAACTGATGCTCACGAGGGTACAGTACCACAGGGTGTTCCAAACCCTGCTCTCATGCAGACAGAGGAGGTAGTAAGTACTCCAGAACTTGGTGGTACCCATTTTGTGGCACCTTTTTATATAATTTGGAAAAGCACATTTTTTTTTCAGTTTTGGGTAACCTCACCACGTACCTGTATACCATTTTAAGCTATTCACTGGACTTGAATGACTTTAATTTCAGTAAAGAACTGGAAAAATTGGGGTGACGTATTTGTATATTATTACATTTGTTGGACTCGTTAAGCATTTTGGCAGGACATTTCCGGGACAGAAAGGGTTTGGACCATCCGTTACTAGAAGAATATTCTAATATGATCTACAGGAACTGAGCAAATGTGCTCATCATGTCCTCGTCGGTTTCGTGCTTACGATAGTGATTCAAACACTCGTCCACATTTGCACGTTTCTGCCGGTGTGCAGTGTGCTGATGTTGCCCCGACAATGTAATTCCCCGACAAAGCTCGATAAAGAATCATCCGTCTCCTTCATGGGGCCTCCATCCATTGCACATTTACCAGGCTAGGAAACAAAACTTTTAATAGAAAATGTAAAAAAAAGTCCGTTATAAACAGGTGAGACTGGATAAAGTGATCTATCAATACTTTTGTAATCCATTTTGCAGTGTTGTTCTGATGCGCACACGTCCTCCTCACACACGCGCCTTGACAAATGGAAGTGTCAGCTGGGACTAGGAGCCAAAACAGGAAAGGCGAGTTTGCCTCACTGGTTGTGGTTTATAGATTCTATTAAACTCTTGTGGTATGCTTATGTCTTAGCAAGACTGCATTCAGTGCGTCCTTGTCACGATGACAACATTTATTTATTTGACCCCGCTTGACCTCGCAAGGGCTGATACACTCAGCCGGTACACTCAGGACTGCTCTCCAGTCAGTCAAAGGACACATGCAGGCAAAATTCACACCTTGTTTACATTCACCAATTAACCAGGGCAATTAACCCACCAATTAACCCACCAATTAACCCAGTGTTTCTCTCTGGGGGCGGGAGAAGCAGGGAGTACTTTCAATATGTTATTATTTATATATAATATATAATGTTATATAATATATATTATTTATTTGAGTATTATTTATTAATAACAACAATAATACATAATAACTATATAACAACAAGTATGTGTATATTATATTATTATTTGTTATTATATTTTATAATAAATGATAATGTATTTATCATAATAAACAATTACACTATATTTCAAATACATTATTAAATATATTATATATGATAAATAAAATAGATGGATTACATATTAACATATTTAATATATATTTGTATATTTTATATGTATGTTCAAAAGGTGTGGTCATCTGTCAGGAGAAACTGTGGAAAAAAACAAATCAATGGACTTAACTTACATCAGGGATGTCCAAACTTATTCCACCAAGGGCCACTTACTGAAAAATGGAAGGATGCAAGGGCCACTTTGATATTTCATACAAAGTGATATTTTGTGAAAATATTTTAAGAAAAAAATGCGTCTCAGCTTTGTGATGTAGGCAAAAAAGTGTATTAGTAGCATAAACTTTGGTTATTTGCAATTTTACCCTGTTTTTGCAGTTTATTTCAACATTTCTTTTACAGTTAAAAAAAAATAGTTTTCTTGCAAAATTATATTTTTAGAATGTGCTGCGGGCCAATAAAAACACTGCCACGTGCCATAAACAGCCCCTGGGCCGCACTTTGGACACCCCTGGCTCATATATTTATACCTACTGTATATAAAAAATAAATGAATTACAGAGCGGATTACACGCTTCCTAGACTGATTGTGGGTGAGAATGCTTTACCCTCAGCTCACCTGTCTGGAGTGAGACGGAGCACAGAATCCGACTCCGTGCATCACGGCCAAATTGGTCACATGAATCAGCCGCAAGCGTTGAAGCCATCGGCACCGCTTCTGCAGCAGAACCAGGATGCATCAGGATTGCTTTGTCTTGTCTGCGATCAATCCATCTTTACAGAGCGGGATCAATGAGCTACCGGCAGCTCGTATTTCACCGGTGGCCCAGCCGGGATGAGCAGGCAAAAGGGAAGGCAGGATGATGAGAGGACTTAAGTTTTTGTGGGTCAGTCCACAGATACCGTGGAGCAGAAACACATGATATGGATGTAACTAAAGGTGAAAGGAGAAAGTTTTGGGCAAGGGGGTTTGCTACACGAACGTCGCGCCAGCCCGACAGCTTGTCGATTCAGTGAATCTATAATGAATGTTCTTTTATTCTCCTCTTTCTCCTCCCCTTTACTTCTCCTCTCCTCCTTCCTCACTGTCCCCTTCCCTCCTCTCTTCTTCTTCCCTTCTGCTCTCCTTCCCTGTCACCGAACCCGTGTAGCCCATCACCCTGAGAGCTAAAACAAAGATTTATTTGAAAGGCGCTTAGTTGCATCTCTGCCTGCGCCTGCTGTCGTGGCGGCCTAGTGATGCAAATGTTCCACTGCCTAATGAGCAGCAGTTTGGTTCGGCTCAAGTTTAGTCTCATGAATAATATCTCCGTGTCACAATCAAGATGTGCGTTCCTCCAAACTCACGCATTGCCGCCATTGCAGATGGCGCCTGCTCGAGTTTAAAAAATACCGTGAATGTCCAAAGATGCAACCGGGCTGCCTAAATGAACATTTTAATGTATACGCGACCTGCTTTGACGGAAATAACATGCAAGGTCAGGGAAAAGTTGCAACTCCACCAAAAGAACTAACCAGTGGGCCTCTTAATCATGTAATAAAACCATAGTCAGGTAGTGGAGGAGTTTTCTCAGCTATGTCAGCCCCCCAGAAGTTACAGAACGGGGTCACGGCTGAGTGCTGAGGCGGGCAGTGTGTAAAAATTGCCAATGTTGTGCAAAGTTCCAGACTTCCTGTAGCATTAACATCAGCACAACAACTGTGAGCGTCGTGGAATGTTTTAATATCTGAGCAGCTGCATGCAAGCCTTACATCACCAAGCCCAGCGCCAAAAAAGCCACCGGACTCTGGAGTAATGGAAACGTCTTCTGTGGAGTGGTGAATCAGACTTCCTTACATGCCAGGACCGGATTTGGGGTAATAAGCCTAGTCTAACGCCATTGTGCCTATTGAAAAGCTCTTACCATTAGGCAAACATAGACAATTTTGAGATTTCCGAGGGCCTCCAAACATCCCATAAAAACAGATTTTTTTCCTTTGATGTAAAGTACATATTGCGTAAATCACATGCTTACAACTACAACAAATTGGGCAATCCATCCCTTCTCGTGCAATGGACTAGTCCATGTTACTGCATGAAGATTGTTTCAGGAAAAAGGAGCTAAACAAACTTCTTGGCAAAGAAAGAAGCAAATTTACCCCAGTGCAGAAATGGAGAACATTGTTTTGGCAAAACTAACCAAAGTGTAAACACAGTAGTTAAAGAGAAACTAATAACTGATGAGGAACTAATGACTCAGGCACACACAGTGCATGTTAAGTAATTAGTGAATAACTAATGATGAACTAATGAGTAGTGGTGAGGGTTAGGTAGGTTTGCTCCTCATTAACTACTGTAATTGTAAAGTGTTACCCAAAAGTGTCCACTTTTTTCACAGTCACATCAGACAAGCCCTTCTGTCCGCATCAGCCACGGAGAAAGCAGTAGTGCTAGAGACGAAGCTGTGGGTGACTGTATCGCTTAATGTTCTCATCGGTGATTTGAGTTTTGATTCACTTGTCGGGGAATAATTACCACCCCCCCCCCCCAGGAAAGATTTTAAAGTCTTTTTCTCACTCGGGAAATTGGAAAAATTGGGAAAACATGGCTATGGAACTAGCACCTTAAGCTGACAGACAACTGTAACCCATTTCAGGAAAAAAAGGGCATTGGGGCCCTCTACAAAAAAACTTTTGTAGGGGGCCCCAATGACTGGGCCCCCCAATGACCAAATATGACCCCTGCTCTGTGTGGAGTTTGCATGTTCTCCCCGTGGGTTTTCTCCGGGTACTCCGGTTTCCTCCCACATTCCAAAAACATGCATGTTAGGTTAACTGGCGACTCTAAATTGTCCATAGGTGTGACTGGTTGTATGTCTTTGTTTGTCTATATGTGCCCTGCCATTGAGTGGCGACCAGTCCAGGGTGTACCCCGCCTCTCGCCCAAAGTCAGCTGGGATAGGCTCCAGCATCCCCGTGACCCTAACGAGGATAAGCGGTATAGAAAATGAATGAATGAATGAATGACCCCTACTTGACATCAACCACATCCCCTGCGGGATGACCTCTAGAAGAGTTTAAGAGCCAGGGTCAACGCCAGTGACCTTTGACATCAGAAATATTCTTTCAGATTACTTGGACACAAAATTCCAAAGATACATTTACTATATATGTATATTTAAAACCAATCACCACATGGTGATCAGTTGGTTCCGATGGTGATGCCGGTTAGACCTGGCAGACCCAAACGCATTGTGAGGGTCTGCTGGGAACGTCTGGCAGAGTCCCCTGTCAGAAGGAGTTTCAACTCCCACCTCCGGGAGAGCTTTGACCATGTTCCAAGGGAGGCAGAGGACATTGAGTCTGAGTGGGCAATTTTTCCTGCCTCCTTTGTCGATGCGGCTGATCAGAGCTGCGCCGTAAGGTGGTCGGTGCCTGTCGTGGCGGTAATCCCAGAACCCGTTGGTGGTGAGGGATGCCATCAAGCTGAAGAGGGAGTCCTATCAGGCCGTTTTGGCCCATGGGACTCTGGAGGCAGCTGACATGTACCGGCAGGCCAAGCGGTCTGCGGCTCTAGCAGTCACCGAGGCAAAAATTCGGATTTGGGAGGAGTTCGGAGAGGCCATTAAAAACGACTTCTGGATAGTTTTAAAGAGATTCTGGTGGTGGTCCCGCTTTTCAAGAAGGGGGACCTGAGGGTGTGTTCTAACTATAGTAGGATCACACTCCTCAGCTTTTCCGGTAAGGTCTATTCAGGGGTTCTGGAGAGGAGGATCCGCCGGATAGTCAAATCTCGGATTCAGGAGGAGGAGTGTGGTTTTCGTCCTGGTCGTGGAACTGTGGACCAACTCTATACTCTTAGCATGGTCCTTGAGGGTGCATGGGAGTTTACCCAACCAGTCTACATGTGTTTTGTGGAGAATACTGTGGGTAGTGCTCCAGGAATATGGGGTATCGGACCACCTAATCCAGGCGGTTCGTTCCCTGCATGACCGGTGTCAGAGTTTGGTTCACATTGCCGGCAATAAGTCGGACCCATTTCAAGTGAGAGTTGGACTCCGCCAGGGCTGTGACCTTCAACTCTCACTGGATCGGTTCGCAGCTGAGTGTGAAGCGGCTGGGATGAGAATCAGCACCTCCGAGTCCATGGTTCTCGCCCGGAAAAAGGTAGAGTGCCATCTCTGGGTCGGGGATGAGGTTCTGCCTCAAGTGGAGGAGTTTAAGTACCTCGGGGTCTTGTTCACGAGTGAGGGAAGGATGGAACGTGAGATGGACAGGCAGATTAGTGCGGCGTCTGCAGTGATGCGGACACTGCACCGATCTGTCGTGATTAAGAGAGAGGTGAGCCGAAAGGCAACGCTCTCAATTTACCAGACGACCTACGTTCCTACCCTCACTTATGGTCATGAGCTTTGGGTAGTGACTGAGAGGACAAGATCGCAGGTACAAGCGGCCGAAATGAGTTTTCTCCACAGGGTGGCTGGGCTCTCCCTTAGAGATAGCGTGAGAAGCACTGTCATCCGGGAGAAACTCGTAGTAGAACCGCTGCAGTCTCTTTGTTTTGGTGGGTGAAGGCGGGGCCACTAGCATACACACAGAATGCAGAAGAATGACTTTAGTTGACCTTTAGAAAAGATGTAAAATCTGAAAAACAAAAGCAACACAAACGTTCATTTTATTTGCACACAACAGCACAAAACAAGATGGAAAAAATGAGACTATTTTGGTTTCAGTCGGAGCATGTCAATGGGCTGAGTGACCTCAGTTGACCTTTAATAAATGTGTAATAACTCAAAAACAAAAGCTGCACAAATGTTAATTTTATGCGCACAAAACAGCATAAAACAAGACGGAAAAAATTTGACTATTTTTGTTTCATTCTGACCATGTTGATGGGGCTGAGTGACCTCAGTTGACTTTTAAAAAATGTGTAATAAATCAAAAACAAAAGCAGCAAATGTTCATTTTATTTGCACAAAACAAGGCAGAAAAAAATGAGATTATTTTTGTTTCATTCTGACCATGTTGATGGGGCTGAGTGACCTCAGTTGACTTTTAAAAAATGTGTAATAAAACAAAAACAAAAGCAGCAAATGTTCATTTTATTTGCACAAAACAAGGCAGAAAAAAATGAGATTATTTTTGTTTCATTCTGACCATGTTGATGGGGCTGAGTGACCTCAGCTGACCTTTAATAAATGTGTAATAACTCAAAAACAAATGCAGCACAAACATTCATTTTAACTGCACAAAACATAAAAACATGAGACGATTTTGGTTTCACTTGGAGTATGTCGGGGGCTGAGTGACCCTTAGTTGACCCTTAATAAATGTGTAATATCTCAAAAACGAAAGCAGCACAAACGTTCATTTTAACTGCACAAAACAGCACAAATGCAGCATAAAAGAATGAGACTATTTTGGTTCCATTCTAAGCATGCGAAGGGTTGGGTGAACTTTGGTTGACCTATCACAGAAAAGGTAATAACTCAAAAACAAAAGCAGCACAAACGTTCATTTTAACTGCACAAAACAGCACAAATGCAGCGTAAAAGAATGAGACTATTTTGGTTCCTTTCTAAGCATGCGAGGGGCTGGGTGAACTTTGGTTGACCTATCACAGAAAAGGTAATAACTCAAAAACGAAAGCAGCACAAACGTTCATTTGAATTGCACAAAACAGCACAAATGCAGCAAAAACAAATGCCTCTAATTGACCATAGTTTTGCACGGGGTGGGGGACGAACTTCACTCAGGTAAGTGTGGCGTAGTAGAAACGGAATTAGTAGATTCCAATATATTGTCTTTATTTCCCGTTGTACTTTTCTTAAATGTAATGTTAAAATCTTGTCTTTTCTCATTCCATATCCGGTATTATCTTGTATTGTGAACTGAGTGAAATTTTAAAACACATACAACAATTTCAAAGCGGAGCCCCACATCCTTCGATTCTCAACGAGAGATGTTTGGACATCCCTGCGTTATCATAATCATGTGTATGCATGTTCTTTGTTTAATAGACATTAAAAAACATGGTCAAACAGTGCATACTGTCACTGGAGGTGGGGGGTGCTCCTCCACAGTTTGGCACTTTGGATTAGGCAATTAAAAATACCTAGCCCACCAATATTTTAAATAAAAACATACAAAAATAGTGCAGACATGTGCAATATATACGTTTACATGTCTATTTTTGCATGTTGTACAAAGATATATTGTGTAAATAAAAATACACATAAGGTACAGCAATAATACTTTTGCACTTCATATTTAAAAATGGCATCTTGTGTTCAGTTGTGTTGCATTGACTAATAAAAATACCTCTTCGCACTTCTAATCCTGTATGAATGATAGAAAAGGAGACAATGAATACGCGAATAAACATGAAATAAAACACGAATAAAAACACCACGTTGCAGTCCGTCTCGCTTGCACAAGTTTCATGCCAAACTTCGGACTCAATAGTTAATCCTCACAGTCACCGGCATATTTGCCAATAAAAAAGCAACCTGTCAGCCGGGAGATATTGTGTGCTCTGTTAACACGATAAACACCACAGCTGCTTGCGCTTTTCTCCCTCCCCACCTTGTGGCTTAATCCTCCGCGCTTTGCCCTTCACTTTTTCAAAGACAGCCTGCAGGCTAGAATTGCCCTTTGCTGACTTGTGGCTGCCAGCGAGTCAGTTTCCCTCTCGTTTCCTCACTTTTATCTCTCAGATCTGGGTCGAGATCAATGGCGCTCCCAGCCAATCTGCAAAGGCTCTGGATGCTCCTCGCTGACCTAACACCTCATGCAGGCAGCCTTTGTCTATCATTTTGGAGATGATTTAAAACCACAGCGCTTCCACTGAAAGGCCGTCCAAATTAGCGGGAATCCATGATTTTTTTCAAGTTCATGCGGAGTTCAAACTCAACTGCACTGCCACACTGGCTTATTTTCTCTGATTATTATTACTATATTGGGTAATATGAGTGTAAAGGTGACCGTAGGGGTGTTATTTTATGTCTGAAGGTCTCTAATAATGGTCAAATGTGTATTTAGAAAGTCCTAAATAGTTGGTCTATGTGCTAATTTCTATGCCGCTTATCCTCACTAGGGTATGCTGGAGCCTATTTCAGCTAAGTTTGGGCGAGAGGTGGGGTACACCCTGGACTGGTCGCCAGCCAATCACAGGGCGCATAATCCGTGATTCATGAAAAAAGACTTATGGGTGTGGAACCAATTACCGCGATAAAGGAGGGATTACTCATATCTTCAAATGCTCATGATAAAACAACTCCCACATTTATTCATTCATTGATTCATTGATTTTCTATGCCGCTTATCCTCATTAGGGTCGCGGGTATGCTGGAGCCTATCCCAGCTGACTTTGGGCGGGAGGCGGGGTAAAACCCCACGCACGCACGGGGAGAACATGCAAACTCCACACAGACATGCCCAGCGGAGATCCGAACCCAGAACCTCCTGACTGTGAGGCCAACATGCTACCCATTCATCCACCGTGCGGGCCCTCCCACATTGAATAGCTGCTAAATCATGAAATAGAGACGAATCCCTGGATTGTGCATTATTAATTCACCATAAGACGCTGTCTAAGTGACGGGATGATCAATAACTTCAAATGACGTATCAGACATGTTCTATCAATCCATAAGGTGTTGCTGAGAGTTCCTTCTTCTTAGCGACTGAATTCACAGGAACGCGTGTGAGGTTATTGATAGTAATATCAAATCTGCCCAAACAACCTTGCAACCCAAATAACCAAGAAACTTGCTCCCACACCATCCACGCATCCCCGGGCCCAATATCAAGACAATAAAAAGACCAGAAGCAGAGTATAAACCATGCGGTGTAACCTTCCTCGGGCCTGTTACATATCAGGACAGCCAAACAGAATCCAAGTGCAGATCCAGCTGAGGCTCACTTTCGGAGGGGTCCCTCGGAGACCTGCTCCAACAAGATGGATGACAGGCACCGAGCTTCAAACCGGGTGCACTCAGCCCAGACATCATCAGGTTCGGGCTGAATAAAGAGGTGGCGGCCCCGAGCCTGCTCTTCCCTAATAGGAGACGCTGCCTCGCTGACAGTAGCCCATAAATAACCCCGTCGGCGTGTCATTGGAAAAGAACACGTTCACCTGGGCACTCAACAGCCTCATGAGTGAGAGGTGAGTGTGTGGATTGGCAAAGGTAGGTCACATAAGCACAAGATTTGACTATTTATATGATGAAGGGCTTGATTTGATCTGTATTTTCCTCCATCTCTGGCCAAAACATCTCCATTTAAAGGCTTTTTGTATGAGAAAACACACTTTAAAGGTGTAAGCTTTGATGAACCTTTAGCTTGCCTCTCTCCTAAACCTCCTACCTTCCGTGTGGCTTTGTTGGAACAATTATTCGAGGGCAGGGGTGGGCAAACTTTTTGACACGCGGGCCACATTGGGTTAAAACATTTGGCGTAGGGGCCGTCCATGTACAGGTGGTCCTCAAAGAGAGCGACATATTTGCTCACAGTGCAACGAAAGCAAAACACAACACATCCACAGCAAGTAAACGCATCACATAAATCAACTACTACTACTATGTGGGCGATAAACAACAAATAAGCGGTAAACGTAGCACGTAACTTAAAACAGTCATTTCCAAATGCCCGCAAGGCATGCTGGGTAGTCCAGCGGCCACAACAATATGAGCTACGAACAATAAAATGTTGGATTGTAAGAGTGTGTTAACGTCCCTCCTTGTTTGATTCCTGCAATCAAGCCAAAATGCGACAGACACGGCAAAATGTTGGGAGAAAGCACACCACAACCTACCCAGCATGCCATGCGGAGGGAATACATAAGGTGGACTTTTGGAAATGCCCGGTGTAGGGAGTTCAGCCCCCCCTAATTTGCCTTTTTATTAGTGAAAAAAAGATCGACCAATCATCCTTTTGGTCCAGCATGTGAACCTGATGATAATGAGGACTCTGATGAGAAGAAGCAAGTGAAGCCGGCAGCGACTCACAACCCGGTCATGACCCAGCCCGCCTGGCAGCCTACTCGGAAACGGGCTGAGCTGGAAGACCAGACAGCGAGCAAAGTCAAACTGTGAGGACACAATTGACCTCATCCCTTTAATAAGTTGTGCGGCAATGGGACCAGTCAAAGAGGAGACAGTCAGATCCTCCTTTGGGCATTTGAAGGCTTCAAAGAGTACCCAGCACAGTGAAAAAAGCAGATCCTGTTCACAAGTTCTAAAAAGCACAACAACGACAGCCTCTCTCTACAAGGGTGTCCAGAACTTTTCCACCCAGGACCGCATGCAGAAAAATGGAAGGATTTTGGGGCACAATACATCTTGTGCCTTAAAGATGATAAACCAGAACAGTGTAGGTCAGTATATGATCATCTTTCTGAACAACATCTTAGCTTTGTGTTATAGGTCATAAAGCGAATTAGAATTAATATGTAATCATATATAGAGGAGCCAGATGAGGCGGCTCGGGCATCTGGTTAGGATGCCCCCCCGGACGCCTCCCTGGAGAGGTGTTCAGGGCACAGTAGGAGCCCCCTGGAAAGCCCTAGGACACGTTGGAGAGACTAGGTCTCTCAGCTGGCCTGGGAACGCCCACGGGATCCGCCGGCAGAAGAGGGGCTTCCGTGCTCCCGTGACCCGACCTCGGATAAGCAGAAGAAAATGAATGGATGGTATGGAATCGCTGGACTGCCAAAATAAAAAGGAAATACACGTGGAAATATAAAGAGAATTAATAATACAAAAATATACAAATGTAGACATATTCCATTGTGGTTTGCCTTTTTTTGGTCATTGCTTTTTGTGTCATTGCTCTTTGTTTTTTCCATTATGGCATTTATTTGACCTGCTTTGTCTTTTGCATTTGCTGATTGGCTTTGCGTTTACCGGATGGGACTAGTCCGTCCACAGCAAAGGCTGTAACATCACTATCACGCCACATACGTTGGCTGAACGTCTTACACGATGGAGTCCATGTGGAAGCTGCTGGCAAAAGCGGCTAACAGGCTGGTTGGGGACTAGTCACCTTGGCAGAAGGACCCACCCACAGGTTCAGGAATAGACATTCGCATTTAGCGGCGGGCATCCTGTAAATGCAAGGAGGAAAAGCAAATGGAAAAGACAAAAGAGGAAAATCAACGATAAAATGGAAAGAACAAAAACAGTACACAAAAAGCAATGACAAAATGGAATTACAATATGACTACATTTGTACTGTATATTTTTGTATTACTACATGTCTTTATATTTCTACATGTATTTCCTTTTAATTTTGGCACTCCTGTGATTCCATATGATGCATTAATAATGAATTTACACCCCTAGCCCATAGGAGGGGAGACTTCTAAAGTGATGACATCGTGTGCATTGTTATTTGGGTTCAAAGGGCCCGGAGATGAATGATAAATAAGTGGTGTCAGTTACCTCTGATGATTCCGAAGAAAAGATGACGGTATTTTAGCGCATATTTAGTCGATTAAATGTACACACAGCCATTCATTATTCACCCCTTTTTTTGGACATTCTAGAGAAAGCTGAGCTTCCCTTGCAGTCCTAGAGCAGTCGCCACTGGTGCATAGGCACATTACACAATACACTGTAATTTGCACAATATTTTTGTAAATATTTGATTTAAAATTTAATTATATTCATTATATTAATTTTCATGTATGTATTTATTTATTTAATAAAACGCCCATTATTATATAAAATATACTGTAGCAACCCTAGGTTGCGCTGTTAAGCATGGTTGTGTTCTGCTTGTCTAACTGGTTGGAGTTGCTTTGAACGCACCAGTGAAAAGGGGGCGTGGAAAAAAGTAAACGTTTTTGTGGTGTGGTTACGGCCGACAGTAGCCATTATTTTTTGGATTCAATTACGGTTGTACCACGTTACAATACTTTAATGTATTTCATGTCTTTTATTATATCCGTTGTTTTGACTACGCTGGATATTTTGTCAAAATTACAATAAACGATGTGAGTTTCAAAGTTTAGTCCAGTAAAAACGAGCAGCCTGAGTCGTCAGAACTAGTTTTGGTGTGTCACGTGACTGTGTTACGTCACGACGTAACACGGAAGTCGTGCCGTCAACATGGCGGCGTCCTTGGCAGGCATGTTTTGATTCAGGTTCGCTGTCAAACATGAACGTACACTAGTCGGTTGCTCTTTGACGGACCGCACAGCAAGAAACACTTGGAGCGGAAGATGGAGAGACGAGAGTTCGTCGCGTCCCTTGTGGTATGGTTCACCCGGCGCTTTTAATTCCCCAGCAGTGAGTTTTAGCCTCGTCTCAGAACTTAACTCTTCGTCGGTGGAACTCCGGACATCTGTTTCACAGCGGCTAACTTTAAAGGGACAATCGACTCAGCTGCTAAACAACACCAACGCTGTCTTTGTATTGCCTCGGCGTTATTTGCCAGTGAATCTTGCAGGACTCTTGTTGCTTAACCTGTAAGCAGGAATACTCATACTACACTTAGTAGTATATTTTAAATAGGGACTACATGTCATGCAACAGAATGATTTCAATAGTTGTGTTTACTTCAATACCGTTTTTTTCAATATAACATACAGAAAGTACCAAATTGCAACCGAGGATTAAGAAATAAATAAGTTTCAATAGTTGCCAAAAAAAAAAAATATATATATCCCCAATGGGATGAAAACATAATCTCCTTTCTTACAGTGGAGGAAGTAATTATTTTATCCCTTGCCGTACAAGTAAATGAACTGTATACATTTTTTAATGATAGGAAAGAGTATTAATTTGATTCAAAGTAGGGAAATCATTATTTGACTCCCTGCGCAACCATTAACAAATATTTACCCAGTATCTGCTGCTGAGGCACATTGTCTTGTCATTATAGCACTCCTAAGATTAGTGTGTAGGTTACACTACTTTCTTTTACTTTATCTATTCAGGCTGGAGGAAGTGCAGGGATGTGTGTGGATCTCACCCTCTTCCCCCTGGACACTATTAAGACTAGACTGCAGAGCCAGCAAGGGTTCTACAGGGCTGGGGGCTTCAGGGGAATCTACGCCGGGGTCCCATCTGCAGCACTTGGCTCCTTTCCCAATGGTAAGACAGTGATTATACTGCAGCAAACGCTGTATTGTTCTGTCGAAGGCTGACCGATCCCAGTGGTTTGGGTTTCTTGAGAGTTTGATTTCTGTGGTTGTAACAAAAATTGGACCCTACAAACGGTTCAAACATCCAGTCTGCAGCTTGTAAATTGTGATAATGATAATATAATGTCACTGTATCCATCCATCCTATGGATTCATAGTAGGTCACCATTTTATTAGGATCATTCCAATTTGTAGCTTCCAGCAGTATTTGAGATTTCAACAGACAACCAACCATTGCACTCCATCTTCTCAATGGACGATGCTTTAGAAAAGAAACTCAGGTATAACTGAATTAGTATTTTATTTATAGTACATTAATTATCAATAGAATATTCTCATAGTCCAACGGGCGGACGGTCCAACGGGTAGGAGGCCTCGGGGAAGACCCAGGACATATTGGAGAGACAATGTCTCTCAGCTGGCCTGGGAACGCCTCGGCATCCGTTGGGAAGAGCTAGACAAAGTGGCCGGGGAGAGGGACCTCTGGGCTTCCCTGCTTAGGTTGCTGCCCCCGCAACCTGACCTCGGATAAGCGGAAGAAAATGGATGGATGGATATTCTCATAGTTGGAGCATAGAAACCTGCTTATGGCCTTCTGAATGTGGATTTTAACATTATTTGAGCCCCTAGACATTAAATACCATTGTTACAGTCATCTTGTATAGACATAATCTGAGAAAACGAGTCATTTAAGACATGACCCTTGCTTGCTTGCTTAGGGAGTTGACTGTGTGATAGACAGGAAGTGAGTTTTAGCTTGGTGTGGGTTATTATTGGGGCTGTTGTGAGATAATTCAAACCTGCAATAAAAGCCTACAGAGAATAAGGGTAAAATCACTCCATAAAATCATTCCATAAAAACATAAAATAATTTAAAAATCATTGCATAAAATTCCCAAATCATTCCACAAAACAAAGAAATTAAAAATGAAACGTGCAGATAAAATAGAAAAATTCTCTTCAACATGCAGTTGAAAGTTGAGGATTGTTGCACATGTTCTCAAAGACTGTTCCAAAATTTGCAGGAGACAAAGACAATGATTTCAGTTTTTGAGTTTAGCTGGAGAAAGTTGCTTTGCATCCACACACTGATCTGTTTGATGCAGTGACAACGTAAATATGCAGGGCCATGTTCACCTGCCGTCAGTAACACGTATATCCGAGTGCCGTCTTCATAGTTGTTTTAGGACACTTTGCAGCTGCGTATTAGCTGGCCTAGAAGAAGCATGTACAGATTGAGCAATAGGGTACCCAGTATTGACCCCTGGGTAACTCCGCAGGTCATAGCCATTTGGGCTGAGACACGGTTACCAATTCCAACAACGTACTTCCAACAACGTACGATCCTTTTGTCCTCCACACAGGACTTGAACCAGTCCAGAGCAATACCAGACGTTCCCACCCACTTTTCTAACCTCTGTAATAAGATCACATGGTCAACTGTGTCAAAGGCAACTCTTAGGTCTAGCAGAGCTAAAACTGAGACTGTCTGCATCTGCGTTCAGACGGATATCATTTGTCACACTGATCAGAGCTGTCTCAGTGCTGTGGTGGTCTGATTGGAAAGTATCAATACATTGTTAGAGAGGAGAAAGTCAGTAATCTGTTGGTATACAACCTTTTCTAACCTTTTCCCAAGAATGACAGGTTTAATATGGACAGATAGTTTTAGTACTGTGGCATCAAGACTGCTCTTCTTCAGAAGAGGCCTAATGATGACAGTTTAGCCTTTGGAAATGTTCCAGTCTGAAGTGAGATGTTAACGAGATGAGTGAGTTGTGGTGCTCAGCACAGACTTGAGGAATCTAGTGGGTAACTCATCAAGGCTGCACATTGATGGACTCAGACTGCAGATGATTTCTTCAACTGTTTTGTCAATACCAGGTGCAAAATGTATCAGCTCCAGGTTTGGCTGATTCCTTTGCTGGGTCCTTGGATGGCGAGACAGGAGTTCTTCTCTCGCTCTTCTTCTTGTTTCTTGGTGGCTGCACAGGATCTGGTCAAGGCTCGTTGTGATGCCTCAAAGCTTGGAGGACGTTATCTGTCAGTCGTCTCACTGCACCTCTGTTCAGGTGTGGGCCTTTTCCTTTAAACAGCTTCTCACTTTGCCAGAAGAGGTTGAAATTCTCAATGTAGTGCAGTCCTCAGGAATTACAGCCTTTGGACAGCCAGCCAGCTGAATTTGTTCATCCTCCTGTCAATGTTTGGAAAAAAATCCACTGACAATGTTAGTATTGCCACTTTATCCAGACTCTCAATTAGTTTGTTAAAGTATTTTTTTGAAGTTTCACTGTTGCTTTCCGACATCCACTTCACCTACATGAACAATGTTTCACTGCTTGGTGTTTTGCCAGTTCCTCGGTGATCAGTTTTGTGATGTCAGAGACAGTGGCACTTGGATAGCCAGATGTGGCTATGCCGTTTATGTTGAGTATCTTTGACCTTGACAGTTTTTCGGTCCGTCTGTCGCTTTGTGCTGACTTCATGGTGACTGTTCTCCCCGGCGATTTTAGAGTTTTCTCTGTGTTTTTTTATAAACAGTCATTTTTTGGCTCCTACAGTGGTAAACATCTGTTTGTTAGCTTTATCGTGTGTACAATTACCTCTCCATAGATGCCGACATCTTCACTTGGCTTCGACTTAGCACCAAGTCCATTAGATAGGTAGATATGCAGATACATGTGTTTTTACGGAGTCTTGGAAAAGACACAGTATCATTTTGGCTCTCAAACTCGTGCCATGAAGGGCCGAGTCAATGCGGGTTTTCTCCTCAACCAGTTCTTTCAGCAGGTGCTTTTCATTTATGAGCTCCTTCCCTCAAATTGAAGGAGGTGTTGATCATTAAAATCACCTGCTTTAGTGACCGGCTGGAAAGAAAAGCTGCAGGGTCTCGACCCTCCATGGCACGAGTTTGAGACCCATGGTTTAGGTTGTACGTAACAGTTTTTTCACCTTTTACTTTGGTAGAGTTTCATGAAGTTTCTCAGGCAACAATCCTTGCTTATAGGGCACAAATTTCTTCCTGATTTATTCAGCAACTTTTTCACAGAGACTTTGTTTGACTCCGCCGGGCACGTTGAGAAAGTTGTCGTTGCTGGCTCATCAGATACGTTGGAAAAACGTAAAAATGATCCAAAAAGTCTTGGTTCACTTAAAAGAAAGTAAATTAAACCATGTCAGAGACTTGGGGAAGAAGTCAAATGATTTAAAAGTGAAGAAAGCGGAAAGCCGCAGGAGCAAGCAGAGACACATCTGCACCTAACTTGCATATGCGCCTTCCGAATGCCTTTATTTCAGTAATAGTAGTAGTAGTATTTTAGTTTATTTGGCTATTTATATGCTATGCTTCTATTCAATTCAATGGATGAATTTGAGTTTGAATGGACTCCACCTCATAGGTTGTTTAATTGCATTTGAATTCCTGGAAGTGGAATTGAATTCAGTGCAATTCAGAGAAATTCATTCTCATCACATACCACATAGCATACCACTTTTAACATACAGTACATGGAAGTACACACACTAACATTAAGCGTACTCCTTTACGTTGGAAAGTTTAGCAGTTGAAACAATGTTTTTGTAAAGGCGATAATCATCAATTTTAGGTATTTTACAGGGTGAACAGTTCCTCAAATGTTTTGCCACTGAGGCAGCATCATTCTGGTCTGAGCGTCTTGCCTGCAACCCTAAAGATCCTCTCAACAGGCATTCTAAAGACTTGGATAAAGCAAGGTGTTCTGGGAGATGAATTGCCATTCCATCCTCCTATCAGACAATTTAAAAAGTTTTTTACAATTTTAACGATCTGTTCTATCTGAGTAGGTTTTCAGTGTTAAATTATGATAAAAAAATATTATACTTAAATCTGTACTATAAAAACATTTGCGTTTTAAATATGTACTTTAAAGCTTCATTGTTACAGACACCTTAGTAATGTGTTGTGGATTTCTTTGAATGCCTCTGCTTACTGCAATTTGAATTTGGATGGCAATTCCGCTTTTTGTTTGCAACCACAATTCAAATTTGAAAACTGGAATTGGAATTGAGAGGTCACGCTCAATTCAGTTCTGAAATGTGTACATACAGAATGTTGTACATGCAGAATAGTATTTCAAACCATTAGAGGAATCCTGGTGATCTTTATGTTTCTGCATGTTTTCAGCCGCTGCCTTTTTTGTCACCTACGATTGTGCAAAGTCCCTTCTTGGCTCTCGTGGAGTGCTAGCAGAACCATCCGTGGCCCCGCTTACTCACATGCTATCCGCCTCCTTGGGTGAACTGGTAAGTGCAACGCTGATCCTTTTTGTCTCTACAGTACAAATGTCGTTTTTGTGTATGCGGGGTGTATGGCTTGAGGCCATAGTGTCCTCCAGCTGGGTGAGATGAGTGGGCTTCCTCCCGACCAATCCCTGCATTTACCCCACCAGCTGGGTTAAAAAAAAATCTATTGGCTCATTTACTTATGCAGCATAGGCCTCAGACCCTACCAGGGACTGAAACCTAGGAGCATTGTAATTTCCTCCCCCAGTCACTCTCAGTGGGCAACTGGTATTCATGTTGGCATGAAGCGTAGAAGTAGAGGGACAGGGGGTACAGAAAAGAGGCTGCCCCCCGCTATACCGCAGTACGGGGTTTTCAGTATTCATGGCTTTTGGATTGAAGTTATCTTTGCATGTTTGCGAAATGGGATTGTTCCTTGCAGGAGGGTCTACAGTCTTTGTCTCTGCAGTGCCTCACTGTTGCGTTCACGTTACTGTCACATTAGTGCAAATTTAGTCGGCAACAGCACTTTGACAGACACAGATAAGTGTGAAAGGTGAGGCCGAGGTTGCGGCTTGCTTTCACCAATTTCCCGTTGCTCTGGATTTGGGTACATGAAAGACTCAAATCCGGAGTGTTGAGCGGACCACATTCTGTATCCCTCTGGGGTCTGAGAGTAATCTTTGGGCTTAGCCATGAAACAACTACCTTACGATTGCGATGTAACCGAGGCCTAAATGTTGGCTCTATTACGCAACCACAACCGCATGTTACTTTGCTGTGAAAACCCATGGAACATTACATACACATGATGTATTGTTCTTGTTTTATGGTGTTATGTTTTATTTAAATTGCACTATCTATCAGTAAACCATGAGATGGCTCCACACAACTTATCCTTAACTTAACTAAACTGAATCTACTCCACTGCACAGTCTGGTAAGTATAAAAAGGAGGGACGTTCACAAACTCTTTAATAGTCAGTGTTTTATATTTCCATCCATCCATCCATCCATCCATCTTTTCCCACTTATCCGAGGTCGGGTCGCGGGGGCAGCAACCTAAGCAGGGAAGCCCAGACGTCCCTCTCCCCGGTCACTTCGTCCAGCTCTTCCCAGCGGATGCCGAGGCGTTCCCAGGCCAGCTGAGAGACATAGTCTCTCCAACGTGTCCTGGGTCTTCCCCGAGGCCTCCTACCGGTCGGACGTGCCCTGAGCACCTTCCCGGGGAGGCGTCCGGGAGGCATCCTAACCAGATGCCCGAGCCACCTCATCTGGCTCCTCTCAATGCGGAGGAGCAGCGGTTCTACTCCCAGTCTCCCGGATGACATTGCTTCTCACCCTATCTCTAAGGGAGAGCCCAGCCACCCTGCGGAGAAAACTCATTTCGGCCGCTTGTACTCGCGATCTTTTCCTTTCGGTCACTACCCAAAGCTCATGAGCATAGGTGAGGGTAGGAACGTAGATCGACCGGTAAATCGAGAGCTTTGCCTTTTGGCTCAGTTCTCTTTTCACCGCGAAATCAAATTATCACACATCCTTTATTTATGCACATTCCGAGTTTCTTATACAGTAAAAAAAAAACAAACCCTGTAAAATTCAATTTCTTTATTGAATGGGGTGAGGTGGCTGAGGTTTATGGTCCTCCCGAAAAAGGGACACAATCACATATAGCGGATTGTATGACACATTTACAGATAAAATAAGACAAATAAGGATTGTTAGAATTATATGCGTAAAATAGTGTGCGTTTATCAAATATATAGTCTTTTGTCTGCCCACCCCTGCCTTAGAGCAACAACATTTTTTCATCGTCCCCGTCTTAAAATTCTAGTGAGGCCCTGATAATAATTATTTTTTTGTACAAACCACTGTATGAGTTGCTGGCACAAGCATTCTACATACCCCCTGACTACTTCAAATCATTATTAAAATGAGCTTAAGCAACTTTCCGGGACTCCATACTGCTCATTAATTTTTTTGTTTAAAAAAATGCTCATTATTCCAATACTTCTTAGTCATTTATTTATTTCGAAACTGAACATTTGTGGTCCCAATCCTTGTCCAGGAATGTTATACCTTCCTTTTTGAAGTTTTTCATTTTGAGCCTCCCCTGACCTGCATGCATTCATGAATTATCCGCAATAACTGTGTGCTTTTTTTAAATAATGGCCTACTTATATGCTCGTTTAGCATATAAACAAAAAGTGTGTGCTTAAGAGGAAGTTATCCGGAGAACATTGCATGGGTCCAAAACAATGACAGAAATCCCGCCCCCCCCCCACACAACCCCCCACCATCATTGTCTTGATGTTTGTGCGACGGTGGGACGCTCCCATAAAGAATGTGTAAGATGATGGTGGCTGTCAGGCTCTAGCAGGCTGTTATCCAGCCATTAGATCAGATTTATCTTCATTCCCATTCGCTCGACGTCTGGCGTGAAAGCTCATTTGTCAAAGCCAGGCGGCGGCCTTCTCTTGCATCCATACGCCCCTACATCACCCCTCTGCCTCCCTCTCCTCTAACTACACATCTGCAGGGGGGGTGTACTGGAAAATGTAGTGCGACACGACGAGGTAGGGAGACAGTGTGAAGGCGGGAGCAAGAGGGAGGGTCCTTGGCGGTAAAACTGGCAGCTACTTGAAGTTGGCACTGAAATCCGTGCCTCGGAGCGGCGCCGCTCTCTGTGATTTATTGGCTGTTGTTTCAAAGTTGAGAGATATGCACCGTGCCTTTTTTTCTCCGTGACCTGCTTCTTATGTGCCACTTTCTTCTCGGCCTTTCTTGGATTCCGGCATTCTGCCTGAACGTCCCGAGAGGTCATGAGAATTGGTGTTTAAGTGATGAAAAGTGATGAAAAATTGGAGTCCAGCCAATAGAAGTGTGGAAAAAGTTGCGAAATAATAGACATGGCGAGTGAAAGGCTGATGGGTTGATTGATTGTTGCTTCATGTCACAATTCCACATGTCTGAAAAGGAGCACGAAGATGCAGAGCTAATTCAATCCCCCTCATAGTTAAACCTCCGTGTCCCTGTATGGTAACAAAACATTCTGTTTATATCAAACAATTAAAACAACAATGTTCTGAAATGGCTTTTTTTCGGGACCCAGACTTTTCCACAGCTTAACCCCACAAACAGACAAAGGTTGGCTAAAAATCGGGGAACAATTTTGTGTTTTAGCACCTAACCTCTGTCTTTCTCCTAATTATGAAAAATAGATATTAATTCTCCTTTGCTCCTTTACAACTAATTTTACAAATTCATTTTACTAAAGCATTACTTTCAAGATTCCATGGCCGATATTGGCATAAAAAGCAGATGATGCGTCAGCCTTTCTTCCGATTTTCATCCCCAAACTGCACCATGCGGCTCGGAATTACTGCATTTCCAAGCTTTGCCTTTGTATTGTAAATATGCAATTCGCAACAACCGTGAAGCTCTATTTATGCAAGTGGGGGGAGTATGGCGTCTTTCTAATCTAATATAACCCCCTTTTATCTAACTTGTATTGCACATTACCTGATCTATCTTATGTTGTTTAGTGTTTACTTATCAGATGCATCCAGTCGCATCACGGTAAAAGAAGCGTAATGTTACACCAGATGTGACCAGACATGAGTTTGAGAAAAGACCTGATGATAATATCGATACTGTATCTGTAATATAAACATGGGATATTGCAGTATTTGTCCTGTTTTGTAGAGCGTTTGTTTGTGAAATGCATTCAGGTGCATCACAGTAAAAGAAGCACAACAAAAGTGCATTCATTACATCAGATGTGGCCAGAGATTAGTTTGAGGAAAGAGCTGCTGGTAACATCAGTGCTGTGGCTGTAATAATGTGCTGGACGATATCTGTGTCCAATATTGAGCATCCCTAGTAATTACTCGTCGTTGTATTTTTATTTAGTCACCATACTTCGATCCTTTGGAGAACATGTTCAGGGAAAATGTATTATAAATTGATTACCTCAGTTGGAGTGCAGCGTGGATCAGGGGATTTAGCAGGTGGGGTTTCGGCCACTTGGTGGTGCTATTGCTCCATGGATGACTTGGTCAACATCCATTCATGTAGTAGTCTATCTCAGTAGATTCCCCCTTGAAACTTTTTCTGATTTTCAACATAAAAAGGTTAAGGTTGATAAAACTCGGCACACTGACAATGCAGTGCAGAACTATGTTTTGATTCTGACACACTGTGCCCACGTCTGTGCGACAGATGTAAATGTTTGCCCGTGGTTTCACACACCTCATGCAGTAAGCGCAGTCCTGCAGCTAGGTTGTGCTTGGTGTATGGCAGGATCAGTGGTTTACAGGTTTGAATAACAGCTGTGGTAGCCTTTACCCACCCCCACATGAGAGCAGCACCCTCAAGAGACCACTCCTCCAAAATATTTTGAGGCCTGAATCTGCATCAAGAGATGGATCAAAACTTTTTTTTAAATTTTTTTTAAAAAGCTCGTATCTCATTTTTATTTCACTTCCTTGCTCACTCCCCTCCTACTTTGTACTGTGGTGGGAGTGACACTGGCAGAGTCACAGCAGGGAGGCGGCTCGCCAGTGCCACCCCCGCTCAGACGCAGGATAAGTGGAAAATCAAGTTGCCAGTTGGGCAGCTTCACCTGCCATCAGGGTGATGGGAATTATGACACCTAAATATTCATGTCTGTCTTTGCTAACCGTTGGTTGTCTGGTTTTTTTGTGTTAACTCCTGGCTGATGAGATGGAACTGTGGGACTTGAGATGTGTGTGTGTGTGTGTGTGAGATGGCAGCACATGTTGTTTGGATCCAGACACAGTATGCCTGATGTACGACCCTTTTACCTGTTGCTCAGGTGCCATGTCTGCTGTTTGTTCTGCCATGTTAATTGGCTAAAATATGGCACATAAACACCTGTTTGCCTGCTGGCGCTTGTAACTATTCCCTTTGTTGGAGCCCCCTTCCAGGTGAAAAAAACCCATCCCCAGCCTATCATCAGGTATTGCAATAGAAAAAAAGAATGCGCCCTGTGTACCGTAATGTATATGTTAAAAGCCCTTTAAATGCCAATGCAGTTTGAGTTCAAAAGTGACATTTTGGAAGAAAAGAAGCACTATTACAAACGCTAAAAGTAACATAGCTTGTACTTCAAGTACAGCAACTCATTTTCTATACCGCTTATCCTCATTAGGGTCACGGGGATGCTGGAGCCTATCCCAGCTGGCTTTGGGCGAGAGGCGGGGTACACCCTGGACTGGTCGCCAGTCAATCGCAGGGCACATATAGACAAACAACCATTCACACTCACATTCATACCGATGGACAGTTTTAGAGTCGCCAATGAAGCTAACATGCATGTTTTTGGAATGTGGGAGGAAACCAAAGTACCCGGAGAAAACCCACACACGCACGGGGAGAACATGCAAACTCCACACAGAGATGCCCAACGGAGATTTGAACCCTGGTCTTCCAGATCTCCTGACTGTGTGGCCAATGTGCTAACCACTCAGCCACCGTGCGGCCCAGCAACTTGTTGTTGGCAACAATCGACTTCCTAGACAATGAGTTTCAGTTAAATTCATCTCTTCTTTCCTGCAGGTAGCGTGCCTGATCCGAGTGCCCACAGAGGTGGTAAAGCAGAGGACCCAGGCTTCTCCCTCATCCAGCACGTACCACACGCTTGTGGTTACGCTACGAGAAGAGGTACAGCACTTGCCAACAAGAGGCACTTCAATTTTTACGTTTTTTATTCTCCTAAAATGCTAAACTCCGTGTCAACAATCTCTCAATGCACACAAAGCCTTAGTTCAAGTCTAGTTTTCTGGTGGGGGTGTTAAGACCATGTTCACATCAGCTGTGAGTCAGGAAGGACAGATACAGGTGTTACATGAATTAAGGTTCCATTCCATTGGAATTACCTGCCAGCAAATTTTCATTATCATGCTTCACTTAAAAAAATCATTGAATCGCATAGAATTATGGGAAAAAGAAAAAAACTACCGAGACCAGAGCGCAAAGGCCGAGGTACAAAGCATAACATGGGTTATTTGTATTGTTGCATTTAGTTTTACACGTTTTGAACACAATTTTCCCAGGTATTTCTTTAAATTCAAGTGTCCAAATTCTAATGAGCTTGAAATAGTGCAAAGGTAAGTGCTGAAGTGCAGTTATGGTTACCCAAAAGTGAAAAATCTCCACAATATAAAAAGGCCTGTTTCAGAGACGACAAAATGGGTCAACAATTTAAATCTGTTCTGCAGAACTGGAGGTGGATCAAGCCTTGGCAGTTGGTGCAATTAATTCCTACAGGTGTTCCAAATTCCGGAGTACTTACTACCTCCTCTCTCTGCATAAAAGCAGCGTTTGGAACACATTGTGGTACTGTGCTTTTGGGAACATCAGTTGATTTGTTGCTACAAAATCTACATATGTGTTGCTTTTGTTTTTCTTCCTTGGTTATTTTTCTGTTTTTTGTGTTCATGTCTATGTTTTTGAGGTTCAAGGACCACCCGTATGAACATACTGTACACAGAGAACGAAAAAAGCATTTGTCCAGAACCTGTCACTATTTAGGCGTACTCTTAAATACCCACAAGACTGCACTTAGGAGTTAGTAACAAACAAAAAGGTCAGCCCGAGTCATCACATTGACGCTACAGTCGTTGCAACATCTTTTTTTTTTTTTTTTAGCTACTTACGTTATGCACGCGTTTCCAGACAAGGATCACCTGAAATGTTGTGTGCACTTGAAGTTAGTGAGCAGTGTGATGATTTGTTGGCATTGCTTTTGTGAAAACTGCAATCTTCAGCCATGCTTGTATGTTTTTTTTTGTCTGAATAAACAGGGTGTTCCGGGCTTATACAGAGGATTCCGGAGTACGCTTCTCAGAGAGGTGGGATCATTTCTACGTTTCCCTTTCGTTCCTTGTGTTGTGTGCCGATCTAACACGATGACAGACGGTTACCATCTCAGTCCATCTCTTGTAAGCTGAAAAGGACAATGTGGCTTTTGGAAATATTACAAATATTCATTTTATTTTAACCTCTTGGTTACACAAAGGCCCATATTTATCACATTTCTCAACCGTTTTGGATCAGACAACACATCATCAAGACAGAATGCTTAAATCATTGGGTTTTTTCCGGTTTTGGTCTGCGTCCCGCGGTGTGGGCATTTTCCTTGAAGATCCTCTCGGGTGCCAATTTTCAGCTGTCTAAGCGGGTGTGTGTTCGTGTTTCTGCACCGATGGGGTTGATCGCAAACAAGAGCCGGCTCGTTTCGTTGGGAGCCGATTGTGGGCCGATTCGTTTTTATCCTCTTTTTAAAATTTGTATATGTTTTTGTTGTTATTTATTTATTTTTTTTACTGTGTTACGGGTTAGGAAAAAGTCCAAATTGAACAACTCAATAAGGACATTTAGCGTTTTTGGCGCACGGCGCTATGATGCTACGCGCTCGCAGTTAGCGTGCTAGCACGCAAACGTTAGCGTACTAGCCTTTTCGCTACCCTTTCTTTAGAAACACCTATCATGCTAAGTGGTAGCGTGCTAATATTAACATTTCAATTAGTTGTAACACTGGCAGACATCTTAGCGATATCGGGCTCGATGTACCGCGCTAACGTTAGCATCGCTAACATTAGCGCGGTAGCAAATGAATGACATTTTCGTACACAATACCACCCCCACAGCCATTTCACGCCTTCACCCGCGATGTCTCTGGTCTTGCTCGCCTCCAGTTTGTTTACTTTCCCCCTGATATTGACTCTCGCTGTGAAGTGTACTAATCCGTTTCTCCCATTATAAATGCAGCACACAATTGGGGCACGGTTGGCTTTTCCGCCTCCTATAGTGGCGTGTAAAAAGTCAGATCTTACCTAATACCTCCATAAGTTGCGTTCCACAGCTGCTTGCCTGCCGTCCGCCTGAGAAAATAAGAAAGTCTGACACACAGCAAACTATATGAAGGTGACACTTGTCTTTCTGTGTAATCTAGTCCCCTCCTCCGTGCTCGCCTGTACTTATTTTCTGCCTCACTAAACTGATGTTATTCACGTAAATTCCATCTGGACAGCTGGGGGGAAAAAGGACAACAAGACACTGTGATTTCTCGGAGGGACTCTGAATAAATGAATACATTTGTAGGCTGGCGCGCGGCCTGTGTGCATACTAACGCAGGCAGATGAATCGCAGCGTGGCGGCGGGGATGTGTGCCGCGGCAGCAGCAAAGGATCCTGCGTGGTGATTGGCTTTGACGTTTGTCAGGAAGGTAATTCATTTTCTCTGTGCCCACTTCGCAAGCCACCTATCCTCCACTCCTGGCCAAGCGACTCTGTCAAGATAAGTTTGTTTATGTGCTATGGCGTGCTGCCGAACACCCTTGCCCGCCAGCTAAATGGGGTCCTACCTGTGCTATATATTCATTACACAACCTTCAGAAGGCATTTGGGATGGGCATGATGCCACATTAGGGGGAAGTTGAGGTGAGGCAGGACTTAGACGGTGGTTAGGGTTGCCACTGTCCCTTGAAAAACAGAATTGATCGCATATTATGCATCTTGTATTGCCTTGGAAATCTGACAGCAAACTTATTTCCAGACCTTTCCTGCTCTGCCACCACTGAGGAAATAAAACAGCAGAATTTGCCAACTCTTTTTGTTCATTCCTAGCGGTCTAATGGCATGTGCTTTTGCCTTTGGTGGCAGAGGGCGACTGTTTGATCCCCGGTCAGGACGTCCTGTAAAAACATTGTGGTGACCACTAACGGGACGAATTCCAATGTCTTGATACCAGTAGGCCGCGGGTCTTGGCAAAAAAAAAAAAAAAATCATTTAAAAATAATCGATCTATGGGAATGTTTTTTAATGCAGCAAGTTGTGCTCAGTTGTGCTAATTAAAACTACCCTAGCCTAGCTAACTGGACAAAACCAACACGAATCGTTGCAAATGGAACACTCAACACAGTTAAACAACAAGTATCAGAATAACACTAACAAACTAACATACATGCAAAACTCAACCCGCAAGGTATGCTGGGTAACCTTGCAGGAACCACTCTTCCACACATGGTGCAGTAGTGTTCAAAATAATAGCAGTGCAATGTGACTAACCAGATGAATCAGTGTTATTAGTATATTTTTATTGCTACATGGCAAACAAGTTACCAGTAGGTGCAGTAGATTCTCAGAAAACAAACAAGACCCAGCATTCATGATATATACACTCTTAAGGCTGTGCAATTGGGCAATTAGTTGAAAGGGGTGTGTCAAAAATAATAACAGTGTCTGCCGTTGACTATACAAACTCAAAACTATTTTGTACAATCTTTTTTGTTTCTAGGATTTGGCAATCTTGTGAATCACTAAACTAATATTAAGTTGCATGAGCACAGTTTTTTTTGTAACTGCTTCACATCTTTGTGGCGTGGAGTCAACCAACTTGTGGAACCTTTCAGCTGTTATTCCACTCCAAGGTTCTTTAACAACATTCCACAATTGATTAAAATGTCTTGGTTTTGCTTCAGGAACAGCATTTTTGATGTAACCCCACAAGTTCACGATTAGATTAAGGTCCGGGAATCGGGCTGGCCACTCCATAACATTAATTTTGTTGGTTTGGAACCAAGATTTTGCCACCTGATCCACACCCGATTTTTCACAAAATTAATTACTGATCACTGATTGAATGCCACGCTGATCGTTTTTTTGAACACACCCCTTTCAACTAAGTGCCCAATTGCGCAGCCTTAAGAGCGTGCATATCATGAATGCTGGGTTGTTGTTTTTTCTGAGAATCTACTGCACCTACTGGTAACTTGTTTGCCATGCAGCAATAAAAATACACTAACAGTGATTCATCTGGTTAGTCACATTGCACTGCTATTATTTTGAACACTACTGTACTTACACACTGAGTTGCTTTGCACTACTATTTCTATTATTACTATTTCTTTTCATGAAATATAAACATTTGAGACATTTGAGGTGAACATTTTCACAATTTGGGTCACCGCTTGTCATTAAGGGGTTACAGTGGGTTTCTGTTCATATTGCTCCAAAGCATGCATCTAATTCCGGTTGGAAGTCAAATTGTACACAATATGATTTTTGGGGAACCCCCCTTCACCATGTCGTGAGGGGTGAAGACAGTCGTCCGGCCCTGCAAACATTGTGTTCCTTATTTTTTTCAGCAAGTTGGTTACCCTGTGTGTAGCTGTACCTGCAAGCACACATTGAAAACAATGTCATGTATTTTATACTGAAGTCCATTGCACATGGCATAAATCATTTTTATTCCTGCATTTTTTTCCTTCAGAGAAAAACAGTTTTTTGGTTCCGGCTGCAAGAAAAATGACAGGCGAGATTCAGTTTGTCCCACTACATTCTAAACTAGCGGTTCTGAAATATTTCATGCCGCCCCTACCCCCCGATTTGAAATACCAGATCCTGATATTTATTTATCTATTTCTACAAACCGATGCATGAATTGCTGGCATCAGGCATGAATATAGACAGACACCCAACTGACCAGCCAACCTTGGATACATTTTAGGAGTACAGTTCCAGCCGACCACACCCTCCCGACCCACTATTTTTCAGATTTTCTTTCCCAGGAAGACTTCATCACAGTATATGCTTACCTGTCACAAACCAAACAAAAGACAAAATGATGACAAATGCAAAAACGGCACCGACGTCATTCAAGTGATAGTGACTAATAGTTGATGGGGAGTGATTACAAAGACACTTTTGCCTTTTTTGTACTGTTTTGATGGCACCCTGCTACACCACTGGGTGGCAGGATAAGCTTGGTGTTGCCTAGAATGTCCACATCAGATGCCTTCTTTCTTTTTCTTCTCATCTCACCGTGCCACCTCCCAGCACGCTTCAGCTGAGAGTACCAACGAGTAGCAGCCCCTTCAGAGAATACAGACCACCAGCTTTTCATCTAAATCTCTGTAAGGTGGCGTTCAGTTTGATGTAAACTGCACAAATTTGGGTCGGGGTAATGAATCGGAGATGAGTTATTAGGTCGTAATTTGTTGATGTGGCGGGTATGAGGGCTGTGGCTGTAAGTGAAGCTGACAGTGTCTGAGGCACCTTGCGCCACAGCTGATTGACTGCGTAGTGCAGTCCCACACTCTTTTTAGAGACAAGGGAGGCAATTCATAGTCCTTTGTCCCCGGAATTCATCCAGTTTGCTTATATCGCTGGTTAATCTTGAAGGAATGACTGCTTATTGGGTTCTCAACAGACATAACGCCAACATTTCTACAGTTTTGGCAATGTGGGCCCTTCTATGCAGTAGGTGTCTTTAAATCATTGGTTGTAGCACACGGTGACCATATTTTGATGACCGAGACATTCAAAGGATACTTTACTTAAAAATGCTTTCTATTTTCAATGGATTTAAAATACCAAAAAAAAAAAAAATTTTTATTAAGTCTAGCCCAGACCCAAATTCACATAAGCTTTTCAGAGATTGGTGAACATATTTTATTATGCTTAACGTTTCTCAAGTTTCAATGGAGCAAAAATAACTTCAACACTTGAAATGAAACAATGAGATCTTCTGTATCGGAGCATTTGGTGTGTAAGAACATAATGGCTCCCTTTTCAAGTGTTGCTGAACAAATAACAACGTAATATTAGTTAATTTGATGGCAGCCTGATGGAAAACCGTGAAAACCAAGACATTTCCATCACTTTCAAAACAAAACCAGAACGAAACCCAGAGGACCAGGAGAAGGTGTGAAAGCGGGAGATTATATTAAATATATTATTTTATATACTGTAATACGCTGTTATAGCATACAGGAGAAAACAAATTAATTGAAATAATCAAATGAAAGCAAAATAACGCCGCAAAGGTGAGTGAGCCTTTTCGAAAGTGCGGCCACAGCCGTGCAGTGACAGCACAGATGTTGGGGTATGTGTGCTGAGTTATAGCTGTCATGCAGAGCAGTGGGGGGCGGGGGCCTTCCACTTCCTTTGCTTGGATGCTAAAACGATCTCAATCAGCAAGCAGCACCCGAGAGCTGACCCCTGCATGCTTTTTTTTCCCCTCTTTCTCCCAGAAACCAGGCTCTTTTCATTGTTTGTGCCGCACGTTGGAAATTGAGAGATGAGGTGAATCACCCTCATATCCTCTTCTCAGTGTGCACTGATCCTTAAAGGCTTAGGTTTATACACCCCTCATATGACTGAAGACAGCAGGGGGAGCAAAAAGAAATATCAATAGTAGAAATGAGAAAGTCAGGCCGGCTCCTTGCTTTTGTTTTTATTTTACTTCTGCACCACTGTTGTGTTACTTTATCACACTGTTTGAATAGCCCAAAGAGGCCCAAGATGACCCGTGGACCTTTGGTGATTAAGCCCTTTAAACGACGTGACCTGAAGTGTGGTTGTGTGTGTGTGTGTGTGTGTGAGATCTGCAGCAATGTCAAAGAAGTGTCTGCCATCCACGGTGCACACCAAACTGCAGTTTAGGGTGACTGCCACATAATTGTTTTGAGCAGATGCATTTTTAATAGTATTATTCAGAAAACAAGCAGTAGAGAACAGAAGAAATATGTCTATGAGGAATAAGGATCAAAAGTGAGCTAATCATTTATGAATAATGTTATGGCATTGGAGGGTGATCATAGTATTTACACAAACACCCCATGAGCTTGGACTGTCTTTATGCTACACACGTTCCCAAGGGGTTTTCATGGGTTCACATCTTACTATAGTAATCCTTCAAGCAATCCTTCATTTATCGCTGTTAATTGGTTCCAGACCGGACCGTGCTAAGGGAACTTAGGATTCCTTATTTATAAATAGAATATTTTGTAGTTAGGGAATTGCAAACCTGTTTACGGCTTTCTTAACACTGTTTTTAATTATTAAAGCCCTATGGACATAAAATAACACCCCTATAGTCACCTTTAGACTCCTCATTACGCGATAATAATAGAAAATAAGACATTCATTCATTCATTTTCTATACCGCTTATCCTCATTAGGGTCGCGGGTATGCTGGAGCCTATCCCAGCTGACTTTGGGCGAGAGGCGGGGTACACGGTGGACTGGTCAAAATAAGACATATTAGACTTCAATAAAAAAATAACATCGACAGGGAGATTTCCTTATTTTTTTCTGCTGTGGCTATTGTCTCATCAGTGTAATGTAATGGCGGTTGAATGACACCACTTCAGGATGGCTGTAAAATAGTCAGCCTTTTTATTTGAGAAAGACCCAGCACACTATGATACTGGTAAATTCTCATATTTGCATTATGCCTCATATTTGTGTTTTTACCCATTTAGCCATTCTTATGCCTGATAATGCTTAATTTAAATCAGGAAGACTTGCAATTTGATAATAGGCCGTATTCAAGCACAAAGTATTTTGAAAAACCGTCATAGAGTGAAGCTGCAAAATTTTAAACCGTGAAATGGCGATGGACGACTGTATGGAGATGCTCTAACCAGCATTGTAGTCCTTCACGGAAGGGCTGTCAAGGTATTTTTTAAAATCAGATTAATCGTCCTTTTCAACTGTTTTTACTGTATTTTATGAACAAAAAGTCAAACGACAGATGAGGATTATGCACATTTGTATGTCTTCTCGTCTCCAAAAGAACAGCACGTTTAAATCAAGCTGAAAGATACCACACATCTGAAAATGTACAGTATTTGCCCGAGACTCTTTAATACTAGCAGAACATTGGAATGACGCACTTTAATTATGAGCAATGAGGCATCACGTTCAAAAACAAGTCGAGTTCACATGTTTTGAGTGTATTTATGGAAAATTGTACTTCCGTGTTAAAAGCTATGCAGTGCCCATGAATGCATCATCATGGCCAGCACAGTGTTAGGGAGGTCCTGCTCCCACGCAGACAAAGAACACAATCAAGTGAGGTGTTTGTGTGCGTCATATGAACCAATAAGGGAGTATAATGATTACTTTTGATGTTTTGCGTCAAGAGTGAATTACTTTGAAATGTTAGTGATGAGAGTATCTACTTGTTTTTGTCCATCCATCCATTTTCTATACCGCTTATCCTCATTAGGTTCGTGGGTATGCTGGAGCCTATCCCAGCTGACTTTGGGCGGGAGGCGGGGCACACCCTGGACGGGTCTACTTGTTTTTGTCTTTCTGTTAATTCAGGCCACACATAACGGAGATGGTATTGCGATGTCCGGAGTTTGCCGTGTCCCTGAATGCACCTCGCGTGAGTGCGGTGACAATGTGGAAGTGTTTTTTCGAGGAAGGACAGAGTGACCTGTTTGCTGTTTGTTCTAGGTGCCTTTTAATGTAATTAATTATTTTTGTTACCACATTTAACTCATTATTTGGGACAGTCCGACTATAGAAGACCTCTCTGCCCCACTTTATTGACTATCCATTCATCCGCTTTCTTCGCCGCTTATCCTCATTAGAGGCAGGTATGCTGGAGCCTAGGCTTTGTTGACTACAGCGACGGTTAATCAATTGTCCTTTTTAGTGTGACTGGAGACTATTTTAGATTGTTTTGAGCTCTGCCTCACTGCCAATGTCATATTGCGCATTAATGCTGTCCCACAGAGTTGCATTTTGCTGTTGTAGCTTACCTTCCTGTAGAATTTTCTTTAGATTGCGGGTCACTGCATGGGGTCAGTCCTCACTAAGCGAGTATGAATGGTTGTCTGTCTTTATATGTGCCCTGTGCTTGACAAGCGACCAGTCCAGTATGGAGTCCGTCTTTCGCCCAAAGGCTCCAGCTACCCATGACCCTGTACAGGATAAGTGGTAGAGGATGGATGGATCATTTTTGATAGCTCGGGGTGTTGCTTTACCAACATAAACATCCCCAGAGATTTAACACTGTGGCCGACAGATGGAAAGGCCTCTGGTCGCAAACGTACAGCCTCACATGTCATTCACATTAGTGTTGCTCATTGTATTTTTTTGGGTCATCACTGAACCAGAGTTGTGTAATTTCTCCCTCCCTTTCGACCTGCAGGCAAATGAGTTTGTGTCGTGCTTTCAGGTCGCTCATATCCACTCTGGAATAGCGGTTGGGTGTTCGGGATGATGCATTTGAAGGCTGCGCCATTTGGACCTGTGGAAGACATACCTATGTAAAGTTCTTTTCATCATTTGTGGATGTACTTAGCAAAGCATTCGGAGCATCAAGACTTACTACCAGATTGCCTGTCTTGATCCTCGATGCTCCTGTGGTGTTACTGACTTCTGTAGTCCCTTGATGTGCATGTTTGATTGTTGGGGACATTAACTTTCAGGCCATGTTTACGTTTTAGAGTCCTCGGGCACTGTTTTCTTCCTGCAGCTTTATGCTTGTTTGTGCCAATCCATGCAGAAACCCTCTGGGTCCCCGCATGTGTTTCTAATAACTCGCAGATCCAGGCAAGACAGTGAGTGTGGGAGGAGGGGGTGCATTGGTAGTTTTTTGAAACGAGGACCAGGAGTGGATTGGATGTCATGTCCGAGGAAATAAGTTTCAGCAGTATGTCCTTGTAGTTTGAAATCTAGGGCCAATAAACTAGATTGAGAGTGATGCATAATTCCCTTGACAGCAATATGCAAAAATAATGTTTGAATAGGATGCGTGTTCTACTTGAGTTTAGCAGACATTAAAGCTGAACCCATATGGCAGGGGTGTCCAAAGTGCGGACTGGGGGCCATTTATAGCTTGATTTTTATCATGCCCAGGGGATTTTCTATGTATGAAATTAATCATGAAACATTATGAAGTATTAACAAGAGAAAAAGTTGAAATATGGAATGCTTGACATGATACACAGTGAGGGGAAAGAACTATTTGAACCCCAGCTGATTTTGTAAGTTTGCCCACTAACAAAGAAATGATCAGTCTATAATTTCAATGGTAGGTTTGTTTGAACACTGAGAGACAACAATGACAACAAAAATGCATTTCAAAAAGAGTTATAAATTAATTTGCATTTCCATGAAGGAAACAAGTATTCCAAGATCTTTAACTCTACAGGTAACGAGCTGACATTGGCAGCCCTCTCAGCTCGTTACCTGCATAAAAGAGACCTGTCCACAGAAGCAATCAATCAATCCAGATGACTTACTCTGCACCATGGCCAAGACCAAAGAGTTTTCCAAGGATGTCAGGGACAAGATTGTGGACCTACACAAGGCTGGAATGGGCTACAAAACCATCGCCAAGCAGCTGTTTGAGAAGGTGACAACAGGTGGTGCAATTATTCGCAAATGGAAGAAACATAAATTAACTGCTAATCTCCCTCGGTCTGGAGCTCCATGCAAGATCTCACCTCGTGGAGTTTCAATGATAATAAGAACAGTGAGGAATCAGCCCAGAACCACTTGGGAGGAACTTATCAATGATCTAAAGGCAGCTGGGACCATAGTCACCACAAAAACAGTTGGTAACACACTACGCCGTGAAGGACTGAAATCCTGCTGTGCCCGCAAGGTCCCCCTGCTCAAGAAAGTCCATCTACAGGCCCGTTTGAAGTTTGCCACTGAACATCTGACTGATTCAGAGGAAGACTGGGTGAAAGAGTTGTGGTCAGATGAGACCAAAATTGAGCTCTTTGGCATCAACTCAACTCGCCGTGTTTGGAGGAGGAAGAATGCTGCCTACGACTCCAAAAACACCGTCCCCACCGTCAAATATGGAGGTACATAATTAATGTTAATTACCCTTTTCCAGTGGAATATCATAAATAATAATAATTAAACAATTTTAATCCGATTTTGGCCTCCATTGTGGTCACAGATGACGATAGGAAAGGTGTTCCTGTAGTTTGCGTGTGTTGTGACGGATAAAAAGGCCTTTATTTCAAGACACTCATCACCTGCTATGCCAACCCCTCCAACACCGTCCATCTATCAGTCCATACCCGCTCCCCCCCCCGCTCCCTCTACTAGCTGTACCGTCCGCCCCTGTTACCGCCGCCGTAACCATCATCTTCCCAGCAAGGTGTGCAAATGACCCGGCAGCATCTGGTACAAAACACCTGAAAGTCAAGGGCCACGCTGTGATGTCACTGTTTAATGTCCAATGCGAGAAAGAAATATAAAGTGTCGGCTGCGGTGAGAGCATTTACCGCTCCCAACCCCCGCCGAGGTTAGCGGTTCAAACCAATTCATTCCGCTTTCACGGCACAAGCTGAGTGGGAGTTTACGACGGCTGAGGCTTTCCATGTTCAGTATTTGGGCTTGATGATACAGGGCTGTGCAAATGTCAGTTGTACTATAATGCTTTAATGATGTGTCATTATTTCTCTTTATGTTATAATCCGTCCAGAAAGCAAATGGAAACAAAAGCAGGAACAAAACGATAAATGTCACTGGCAAGTATTTACTCCTTTTTAAATTTAATTTGTAAACGGAACACTAATTAATACCGATGTATTTCTTTATTTACCTGTACCTGTATGACTCACATGATACTGTGGTATTTGCTTTTATTCCATCTTAATCACTGCAGGATTTTGGCTTTTTGTGTATTGTGTCCATGCAAAAAATATTGAAATACTACCCTTCATTGGGATGGTTAATCGGGTTGGTTGGTCTGTCAGTTCAGTGTGGTCCAGACGGAAATGTCACACTGACCACTAACATGTTGACGTTTCATTTTGACAATTTTTTTTACAATGTTCAAATGTTTGGCCAAGACCTTTTCCCTTTTATTTATTTTAGACGAGATTTCTGTGTATTCCACGTTTGCCAGTAATAACACAAGAGTAGAGTGTAGTATTACATTGGGCTTTCCTTTTGTTTAGGCCTGCAACAGATTGATCAGGCCCATACATGGTTTTGTTTGACTGACTCATCTGTGTGTGTGCGTGTGCGTCGGTGTGTGTGTGTGCGTGTGTGTGTGTGTTTACTGCCAGTATACACATCTCTCACCAGGTTCAGTTATTTCCAGATGTGTGTGTGTGTGTGTGTGTGCGTGTGTGTGTGTGTATATATTAATAATTGTGTGTGTATATATTTATGCACACACACATATGCAGTATATACTGTATGTATATGTATGCATATACACATATATACATATATACCCATATATACATTTTATATATATATGTGTATATATATTTGTATACAGCACATGCTGAGTGGGATATATACAGTACATTTTTATATATACAGTGGTGTGAAAAACTATTTGCCCCCTTTTGGTTTTGAAATGAATGTTTTTATTATTTAGGGAGAAAAAAAATCCAAACCCAGATAGCCCGGTGTGAAAAAGTAATTGCCCCCACACCTAATAACTGCTTGGGCACCCTTAGCAGCAATAACTGCAATCAAACGTTCGCCATAACTTGCAACAAGTCTTTTACACGCTCTGGAGGAATTTTGGCCCACTCATCTTTGCAGAATTGTTGTCATTCAGCTTTATTTGATGATTTTCTAGCATGAAGCGCTTTCTTAAGGTCATGCCACAGCATCTCAATGGGATTCAGGTCAGGACTTTGACTAGGCCACTCCAAGGTCTTCATTTTGTTTTCCTTCAGCCATTCAGAGGTGGATTTGCTGGTGTGTTTTGGGTCATTGTCCTGCTGCAGAAACAAACTTGTTTTCTGCTTAAGGTCACAAACAGATGGCCGGACATTCTCCTTCAGGATTTTTTGCTAGACAGTAGAATTCATCCTTCCATCTATCACAGCAAGCCTTCCAGGTCCTGAAGCAGCAAAACAACCCCAGACCATCACACTACCACCACCAGATTTTACTGTTGGTATGAAATGCTGTATTACTTTTACGCCAGATGTAACGGGACACGCACCTTCCAAAAAGTTCAACTTTTGTCTCGTCAGTCCACAAGATATTTTCCCAAAAGTCTTGGCAGTCATCGAGATGTTTTTTTTTAGCAAAATTAAGACGAGCCTTAATGTTCTTTTTGCTTAATAGTGGTTTGCGTCTTGGAACTCTGCCATGCAGGCCGTTTTTGCCCAGTCTCTTTCTTATGGTGGAGTCGTGAACACTGACCTTAATTGAGGTGAGGCCTGCAGTTCTTTAGATGTTGCCCTGGGATCTTTTGTGACCTCTCGGATGAGTTGTCTCTGCACTCTTGGGGTAATTTTGGGCGGCCAGCCACTCCTGGGAAGGTTCACCACTGTTCCATGTTTTTGCCATTTGTGAATAATGGCTCTCACTGTGGTTCGCTGGAGTCCCAAAGCTTTAGAAATGGCTTCATAACCTTTACCAGACTAAAAGATCTCAATGACTTTTGTTCTCATTTGTTCCTGAATTTCTTTGGATCTTGGCATGATGTCTAGCTTTTGAGGTGCTTTTGGTCTACTTCTCTGTGTCAGGTAGCTCCTGTTTAAGTGATTTCCTGATCAAAACATGTGTGGCAGTAATCAGGCCTGGGAGTGGCTGCAGAAATTGAACTCCGGTGTGATAAACCACAGTTAAGTTGTTTTTGTAACAAGGGGGCAATCACTTTTTCACACAGGGCCATGTAGACTTGAAGTTTATTTCCTCCTTTGATAACATAAACCTTAATTTAAAAACTGCATTTTGTGTTCAAGTATGTTATCTTCGACTAATAGTTAACTATTTTTTATGAGGAGAAACATTTAAGTGTGACAAACATGCAAAAGAACAAAAAGTCAAGAAGGGGGCAAATCGTTTTTCACACCACTATATATACTGTATACACATGTGTGTATATTTATATACACACGTGTGTGTGCAGGGTGTGTGTGTATATATATATATATATATATAAATATATATATATATATATATATATAAATATATAAAAGCTGGAATATCATGTTTCATTGCTGTGGGCGCAGCTCCCGCAGAACATAGCGTGTTTGTGCTACATGTGTCTACACGTCATCCATGTACGGAAGTGCTCCTTGGCATTCATTTGTAGTGTGAGAAATGATAGGAAAGAAATGATAGTTTCCTCGTCTTTCCTTTCAATGCAAACGCAGATATTTTTTTTACCTAGTGGCAAGCACCACAGATACTGCACTGCCATGACACCACTGAACATCCAAAACAAAAATTAAGCTACTGCTTTTGTGCAAATGCACACTTTTGCATGCACAGATAAAATTCTAAATATTAAACCTGTAAAACGGCAAACAGCGCCAACAGCCAACTACCGTTATTAATGGTGAAACTGGTTGTAGACTGTTGAAACAAGCTTTGCACCAGGGGCTTTTTTTTTTTTTTAAAGTTACCCATGCTAGTTTTTTTTTTTTTTTTTACCGCTGGCTGTGTCAGTTTTGATCATTTTAACAGCATTGGTGCCTCAATTACACACCAACACAGTTGTTGATTTAGTCTCGGCTACATAGGTGTGGTGCCATGTTCTTAATGTTTTTCTTTCACTTAGTTGTAGGAACTGGAATGGTCAATCATGTGGCATTTTTGTGTATGTTTTGAGGGTTGATGGAAGAAGGTAATATTGGAACACCAAGTCAGAACACATTAAAGCTCTGTATTAAGTATAAAATGCATTCTTGTAAAGAAAACAATTACCTTTAAGATAATATGAAAATCGAAAGGTACAAAAATCGAATACATTTTATACATAAGAAACAAAGTAAATAGAATTAATCCATCCACCTATTTTCTATGCCGCTTATCCTTACTAGGGTAACGAGGGTATGCTGGAGTCTATCCCAGCTGACTTAGGGCGAGAGGCGGGGTACACCCTGGACTGGTCGCCACATGTACATGCGCATTCATACCTATGGACAATTTAGAGTTGTCAATTAACCTAACACGCATGTTTTGTTCGGCGAACTGTTTGACTGTACAATAACTAAGACATTGTTTGAAAACCAAGACATATTTGTAGCAGTAATTCTTTTTAAAAACGAAATCCTGGGGTGTTCGACAGGATCAGTAGACCAGCTGATGAGCGTACTCTAGTCAATTGTGCTGGATTTTAGGTTTGAATTGGGCACACAGTGTGTGAGTATGCCCTAAAACAGGGATCGGGAAGCTTTTGGGCTAAGAGAGCCAAGTCTAACATTTTCAAATGTATTTCAGTGAGAGCCATATCATATTTTTTAACAGTGATTGCAACTAAAAGTGTGCATTTTAAAGCAAGTAATTACTTGCTTACAACAATTAGTAATTAGTATCTGAATTGGATGGATTAAAGTGCTGAAATATTATTTCTAACACTGTGATTCCTGTCATGTTTTAATTTAAAATGTCAGCAAAAAAAAACACATTATACATCATAAAACACAAATTATATATTTAATTGTAATATTAGGACTTTATTCCCACAATATTTTAACTATATTCCCATAGAAATTTTTGTAAAATATTTTGACTTTCTACTTGTAAAATTACAGTATTTTTTTTTAATTTTTGCTATTTTTTCTTCTATTTTTTCTGCTATTCTTTTCTTGTAATTATGACTATTCCTGTAATAATTTGACTTTATTATCCTAATATTATAACCTTTTAATATTAACAACCTGCAACCTGATTTTCCAAAAATGACAACTTTTTCTGCTTGGTTTGCAACTTTTTTCTTCTAATGTTTTGGCTTTATTTTTGTAAAATTGCTGCCGATTTTTCCATTTTTGCTGTTTCCTTAAAGTTTTTTGTTAAACTGTTTTTCTGGAATGTGCAGCGGACCGCACTTTGAACACGCCTGTTGTAAAGCAAAATATGTTATATATTTTAGGAAAAGAAACTACATTAAAATAGATAAATGTGATGGTGTTTAGAAACGAATGAGAGCCATATGTGGTCATCAAAAGAGCCACATCTGGCCCCCGAGCCATAGGTTCCCTACCCCTGCCCTAAAAGGTGAATCGTGCACTAACGAAGAAACTGGGCTGGCCCTGCAGCATAAAATGAAGGCTGTCTACTTATAGTAATGTTGTTTTTTATACATTAACGTCTTAAGGAGATTTCTTTACCACTTGTACTGTAGCAGGATCACTAAGTAGCATTCTTCTGTAGTTCTTCATTGCTTTTACATGTAGCCATTTGTAAGTATATTTCCAGGAATCTAAATCCCACACGCCTCTAGAGAACAGCCCAGTGTTTGTGTGCCCACCAAATCCTAGTCTTGTGCAATATAGACTAAGCTAGATTCATCAGTTGATAAGATGTTATTTATGTCTAAGACTCTCAAGCCGTACTGTACTGTTATCGCATTAACATGTTGGCAATTGTCAGAGCCTCAGGCAAGCTCATATCTTTCTACCTGTCAGCAGCTAATTGCTTGAGCCTGCAGGCATCGCCTGTCACGTAATACACACTGATACCATCGTGGTGGTTCTGACGGATCTTGACACTGTATATGTTTTTGATTGGTTTGATTTATGACCGTTATGCAAAATACGATACCGCCGAATGATGTTCATACGCCAGCTGGGCTTGCATAAAAGAACATCTGGTGGTCTGCGATGAATTCCATAAAGTGTGCTGCAAAGTATGAATTAATGTCGGTGTGTCATGTTAGTGTTCTTGCTTGACTGCAAAGTTGCACTGGCAGCGGCTCCCATCAGTTTTTCTCTTTGGGCATCTGCCTGTTCTGCGTCCAACACGTGTGCATATGGAGCCTGCATACAAAAGAACTTCACCAACACAACATAAATATTTGCCAGTGTTTCAAGGAAGCATGTCTCCCTCCCGTCTCCCCTTCCTCCTCAGTCCGAGTTTATCATGAATAATACTGCCCTGTGCTGACATTCATAGGACAGCAGCATCTTAAGATGACTCGGGATAGCGGCAAATCTGATTGGCTCCCATGTACTGTAACTTTTTTCGATCGGCTTGTTTAAATACATACACTCATGCGCACAGACACATTCAGTCAGGTGGAATTCTTCAGCAAGTGCAGTCAGACCCGTTCTGGTTTTTACAGCGCAAGGGAGTTGGAAAGGCTCGGATGAGGGATTGCCAATCGCTTAAGGCTGAACACTTCTCCCGGTTACACTGTCAAGGTCCTTAAAGGGCCCCTTGCTCGTGCAGCTCGGAGGGATGACCTCTAACGTTCCCTCATCTATGACAAATTTGCTTTCAGAGAAACGATCGCTAACAGCTAAACACTTTATACATGTTACGCTTTTGAACGTACTGTATACTCTGCAGCATTTTTTTGGCCTTTTCAGCAAATGGCTCATCATTGGTCACTCCCTGCAATCAGTTCTTACACAGCCCTGGCGCTGTAAATTAGAAACATGAAAGGGGCTCCAGGGAAAGTCGCTCATGGGCTCCCAGAGTCTAAAACTTGCCAATTGTAACGAACAAACATCTTGCAGAAGGAATTCAGTTTGTAGTAAAGTTCACTTTGAAGTGGGGTAAACAGAACAATTGCTGTTTGGTGGCTACCCCCACCCTCCTGTAACCGTAACCATTCTGTCATCTGGGGTGTACCGCAGAAGGGTTCCTGAAATTCAAATACTGGATTTCAGTAACCAGTCAGAGAGAAGTTATTCAGTCTTCACCCGAGGCCTTGCTTCTCCGTCACACTCGTGAAGTGAGAGATTAACCACCCCCCCGGAATGCTGCTGTTGTCTCACGCTATCGAGAGCCTGTGTTTACCATACACCACAAAGAGAGCTCTTGTTGTCTTCGTGGTATCCTCGGTGCAAGCTTTGTAAAATAAAAATATATGGAGACACTCACTGAGACGTAACCTTACTTGTGGATCGAGCATTTGCGTAGTAGGTTTAGGAGCTGTTGCAGTGTCCGTTACAGGAAATGCGGCAAAGCTTTCTCATAGATCAGGTTTTCTCAAACTAGGATCTGGGGAACATGGAAAACCTCGGAGGTCTTGTAAAGGGTCAGTGGTCCCAAAATGTTTGAGAATCAATGTTATAGATTCCAGAACAGAAACAGAATGATCTAGCAGAGGTACTGTATGAGCTACAGCATTTGGTGCTTTCCTTTCTCACGTTATGGATGTGAACGGATGGCGTTTTAAAATTGTGGATATGAGGGAAAAATATCCATAGTTATGGTCGGTTTATTTTAACAGAGACAGAGCGATAGCGACAAAAACAAATCCAGAAAACAACCTTTATTAATAATGGCGTCTTCATTATCGTCCATAACATCCGAGGAGCAATCGCATAACAGTCATTCTCTGACTCGGTTACAGTTGTATCGTTCCGTGCCCTAGCCTACCTCTTCTAATTTTGCCATAGGAGGGGGAGTGTACTGTCCTTGGGCAGGAACGGTGCGCTCACACTACCGAAACATGGCATCTTTAGGTGTGAAGTGGGCCCAAGTACGGCGAGGTTGGCCGGTACGCCCCAAGATCAGCGTTTAATCACATTTGTCATCAATCAGGCAGTCCATCCTTACACTTTTGTGACACTTAAACAATGGAATGCGGGTGCGGCAGAATGCGCGAGTGTGTGTGTGTGTGTGTGTGTGATATGCGTGTCGGCGTGTGTATGCATGCTTGTATTACTTTGCAAGTAAATCCATCTAACAGCCATCTTGTATCAACAGGTAATAAATGTGGACTTAGACTCAGGTGTTTGTGCGTGCGTGTGGATTGCGGTTCACGTGGCCTTCACTCAGTCTGCTTTTTGACAATGGCGACCATGGATGGCTTTCCCATCTGACCTTTTTTCATAGAAACTATTGATGCGCAAGTCAGGTTTTAGGTCTTTTCCTACATGGTTTATACACATTTAAAATAAAGATATTGCTTATAAATGGATCTTTCAATTGTTATGTTTGAGAAAAGTATTTTGGTGTTCATGTTAATGACTCATTTTAAAGACAGGTAATCCTTGCACTGGATAAAGTAAGGGCTTCACTTTGGAAAATGTGTGATGCATTTGGAAAACGACTTATCACAACTAATGTGCTCTAACAGTATAACCATCTTAATCCTGCAGCAATCACAGCATGTTCAAAATCAAGTTGTGTTACTACATTTTATAAATTAAATTTCAAGTTCCTAAATCTGTATGATTCATGTCGTGGTTTCCAAATCCAGGGGCTTTAGGACATTTTGACAGATGGATTTGCAGTGGTCACTGGGTATCAAGTGCTTACACAAGATCCAACAACATTCTCCAGCTCATGAATCATGTGCGCCACATCTGGTGGCAAGTGTGGAACAGACTCAGCACATACTTGTTGGTGATCTATTTTCAAGGTTTGACTACAGCCCCCTTTTCCAGTGCACAAAACCCACACAGGTGGCTGCAGTTTCACTCGCTATGGATGTGTTTCCACTATCACATCCAGGATTGAATGTACAACGTATAATATAATATTGGAAGATGTGACTGACAGGTTTGTTCTGTTGCCTAGGTGGGTTCTATTACATTGCTTACTCAGTAAATAAATAGCACGAAATGTCTACACTCAGTTTCAGTTTGGGTAGGATAGGTTTTTGGACTGCATTTAGAGGTGAAAACAACATGAAAAACTGTGAGCTGTCTATTGGTAAAAAACAAAACAAAAAAAAACAAGCAATTTTGAATCTGAGAGAAGATTGAAAATCAATCAGAACAGTTGCATTAACATTGGTCAGATACGACCATTTGCAATCTCCTGAAGAAGAAAAACACACTGGTGTACTAAGTAACGCACATAGGTAGACGAGTAGACCAAGGAAAACATTCGAAGTTGATGACAAAGATTGTGAGAGAATGTAAAGTAACAACAACTGTTTGACATCAGAAACAACTTGCAGAGCGCAGGAGTGAAGGTGTTGCAATCAACTGTGTCCATAGTCCATAGGAGACTTCATGAACAAAAGTACCTCGACTACACCAGAAGATACAATTCATTAATTAGCAAGAAAAATAGGAAGGTCAGGCAGGAATTTGGCCAACAGTACAGAGATGCAGCTCAGAAGTTCAGAACGTTTATGGACTTATGCATTTTTTATATAATATCACGGTTCAGTTGTCGCTCCCTCAATATATAGCAGTTTTTCAGAAATTACTTAATTAATGACCGTTGTTTTGTGGTAGACTTTGGTCTATTATTGGTTAAAACATTAAAATGTTATGTAGTATTTCAGCCGCTGACAGGAATGGCACACAACATTGAGACATTACCTACTTTACATTACATTACATTACCTTAACGCTGCTGGAATACATGAAGTCAGCCATTAGTGACCATATAGTGAAGAATTTCCCCTCCCATTGGATGTGTAATGTAGAATGTCATAATAAACTTCAACACTTAATCACAACTGGACTTCGTTTTCCCTCGCCCGGACGCAGGTCATCGGGGCCCCCCTCTGGAGCCAGGCCTGGAGGTGGGGCACGATGGCGAGCGTCTGGTGGCCGGGCCTGCACCCATGGGGCACGGTCGGGCACAGCCCGAATAGGTGACGTGGGTCCCCCCTCTCATGAGCTCACCACTCGTGGAAGGGGCAAAGGGGGACGGGTGCAAAGAGAGCTGGGTGGCGGCCGGAGCCGGAGGTCTTGGAGGTCCGATCTTCGGCTACAGAAGCTAGTTGTCGGTACGTGGAATGTCACCTCTCTGGCAACTGAGATGGTGCGTGAAGTGGAGAAATTCCGGCTAGATGTAGTCAGACTCACCTCAACGCACAACGAGGGCTCAGGAACCAGTCCTTTCGAGAGGGGCTGGACTTCATTCCACTCTGGTGTTGCCAGCAATGAGAGGCGATGGGCAGGGGTGGCAATTCCTGTTGCCCCCCGGCTCCAAGCCTGCACGTTGTAGTTTAACCCAGTAAAAGAGAGGGTAACTTCGCTACGCCTTCGGGTGGGGGGACGGGTCTTGACTGTTGTTTGTGCTTATGCACCAAACGGCAGACTCCAAACCCTTTTTGGAGTCCTTAGAGAAAGTACTAGAGAGTGCTCCCTCGGGGGATTCCCTTGTTCTGCTGGGTGACTTCATTGCTCATGTTGGCAGCGACTGTGACATTTGGAGAGGCGTGATTGGTAAGAAGGGCCCCCTGACCTTAACCCGAGCGGTGTTCTGTTATTGGACTTCTGTGCTCGTCACGGATTGTCTATAACGAACACCCTGTTCAAGCATAAGGTTGTCCATATGTGCACTTGGCACCAGGACACCCTGGGCCACAGTTCAATGACTGACTTTGTGGTTGTGTCGTCGGACTTGCGGTCACATGATTTGGACACTTGGGTGAAGAGAGGGGCCGAGCTGTCAACCGATCACCACCTGGTGGTGAGTAGGTTCCGATGGTAGGGGGAGGATGCCGTTCAGACCTGGCAGACCCAAACGCATTGTGAGGGCCTGCTGGGAATGTCTGTCAGAGTCCCCTGTACTTGGATGGGAGACTTCAGAGGAACACCAGGTGCCACAGTGGCAGGAAATAAAGTTTCTTTGTGTCCTTAGACAAGGTACTTCACCGACATTGCCTAGTATGAAAGTGGTGTGTGTGTGAGTGTCGGTGGTGGTCGGAGAGGCCGATGGCGCACACTTGCAGCTTCGCTTCCGTCAGTCTGCCCCAGGGCAGCTGTGGCTACAAAAGTGGTTTACCATCACCAAGTGTGGAGTGAATGAATAATGACCTCAGTGTAAGCGCTTTGAGAGTCTTTGTAAAGCGCATAACAAGTATAAGGCACTGTTATTATATATATATTACATAAATACACATACATGCATGTATAATATTTTCTTAAAAAATAATAATCTTTCCTTCCCTCTTTGCCTGTTTATTTCCGGATCAACATCTTGCTGTCTTGGTGTTGTACTGTGAGTGCGTTTTGTCAGATGCTCATTTAAGTAGACGTTTGTGCCTTTCAAGTTATTTCTCTGTTTCAGCAGTGCAGTTTTGAATTCCCTGTTGGTGAACTTGATGACGACAGATGTGCTGTTGTTTCTGCCATACAGTGGGATGCAAGTGTCAATGGTGTTGATATCAATATCCACCTCCTTTGATTGTGGGACGCTGACAATCTGTTGCTTTGCTGAAGGAACATTCATACCATCTGGTTCTCCTGTGTTATGAGCTTTGAACATGTTCCGAGGGAGGCAGCGGACATTGAGTCCGAGTGGGCGATGTTACATGCCTCCATTGTCGATGCGGCTGATCGGAGCTGTGGCCGTAAGGTGGTCGGTGCCTGTCCTGGTGGTAATCCCAGAACCCATTGGTGGACCCCAGTGGCGAGGGATGCCGTCAAGCTGAAGAAAGAGTCCTATCTGGACGTTTTTGCCCATGGGACTCTGGAGGCAGCTGACAGGTACCAGCAGGACAAGCTGGTAATCACTGAGCCAAAAAAAAACGGAAATGGGAGGAGTTCTGAGAGGCCATGGAAAACGACTTCCGGATGGCTTCAAAGAGATTCTGGACCACCATCCGCCATCTCAGGAGGGGGAAGCAGTGCACAGTCAACACAGTGTATGCTGGGGACGGTGTACTGCTGACCTCGACTCGAGATGTTGTGGACCGGTGGAGGAAATACTTTAAAAACCTCCTTAATCCCGCCGACACGTATTCCAACATGGAACCAGTGCCTGGGGACTCTGACGCGGGTTCTCCTATCTCTGGGGCTGAGGTTACCGAGGTGGTCAAAAAGCTCCTTGGTGGCAAGGCCCCAGGGGTGGATGAGATCCGCCCGGAGTTCCTTAAGGCCCGGGATGGTTTGGTCGTGTCTTGGTTGACACGACTCTGCAGCCTCGCGTGGACGTCGGGGTCGGTGCCCATGGACTGGCAGACCGGGGTGGTAATCCCGCTTTTCAAGAAGGGGTATCGGAAGGTGTGCTATAACTACTGTGGGATCACACTCCTCAGCCTTCCTGGTAAGGTATATTCAGGGGTCCAGGAGAGGAGAATCCGCCGGATAGTCGAATTTTGGATTCAGGAGGAGCAGTGTGGTTTTCGTCCTGGTCGTGAAACTGTGGACCAACTCTATACTCTTGGCAGGCTCCTTGAGGGTGCATGGGAGTTTGCCAAACCAGTCTACATACGTTTTGTGGACTTGGAGAAAGCATTAGAGCGTGTTCATCTGGGAATGCTGTGGGGAGTGCTCCGGGAATATGGGGTATCGGAGCAGCAGGCGGTTCGTTCCCTGTATGACCGGTGTCAGAGTTTGATTCACATTGCCGGCAATAAGTCGAACCAGTTTCCAGTGAGGGTTGGACTCCGCCAGGGCTGCCCTTTGTCACCGATTCTGTTCATTACTTTCATGGACAGAATTTGTAGGCGCAGCGTTGAGGAATTTTGGTTCCGTGGCCGAAACCCCTCGATCGGCCGCAGGCCACAGGCGGATTGGTGCGGCGTCTCCACCGGTCTGTCGTGGTGAAGAGAGAGCTGAGGCGAAAGGCAAAGCTCTCAATTTATCGGCCGATCTACATTCCTGCCCTCACCCCTATGGTCTTGAGCTTTGGGTAGTGATCGAAAGGACAAGATTGCGTGTACAAGCGGCCGAAATGAGTTTTCTTTGCAGGGGGGCTAGGCTCTCCCTTAGATATAGGGTGAGAAGCACTGTCATCTGGGAGAAGCTCGGAGTAGATCCGCTACTCCTCCGCATGGAAAGGAGCCAGATGAGGTGGCTCGGGCATCTGGTTAGGATGCCTCCCAGACGGCACGTCCAATTGGCAGGAGGCCTCAGGACACGTTTGAGAGAGTATGTCTCTCAGCTGGCCTCGGAACACCTCGGCATCCGCTGGAAAGAACTGGACAAAGTGGCCGGGGAGAGGGACGTCTGGGCTTCTCTGCTTAGGTTGCTGCCCTTGCGACCCGACCTCGGATAAGCGGAAGAAAATGGATGGATGGATGGTCTTAATGATAAATGGCAAGGCAGGAGCAATAAGAACATAGAATACGAATAAAAATAGGCAACATAACACCTCAAATTTGTAGTGCAATAATAATAATGTAGTGCAATACATATAGTAATTAGGTTCAAAAAAGTTCAGTCCAGTCCTGTGTTGTGAAAAGCAAGGATGATCTTCTCAGTCAGGCGAGTAGGGCAGTGATAGTAATCTGCCACTGAAACTGCTCTTCTGCTGAGAGATGATTCTATGTGGGAGAGGGAAGTTTTTGGCTTCTTATGTTTAAAAGAAATACATTTGAGGGCAACTGGGTAGTGACCATCTTGAGTTCCTGCAGCATAAGAGCTGAGCAATGTGTTAAGTGTGTGTGTGAGCAATCACGTGAGTGTAAAGTTATACCTCATAGTATAAGGGTGCTGTAATAATGTAAAAAAACATTATTAGAAAGTCATAAACAGATTTAATATGCGCTAACTACTAAACTATTCCATTCATTACCATTTAATTCTATACTGTGGACATTCCATTATCCCAGTTGAGTCTGGAACCAAAAAATCTATAAACAAGAGACGATTATATTGAACATTTAGTACGTTCAGCTAGCTATTCCCGGGAACCAATAGGTAGCGTGTTTTTTTTAATATACTTTCAGGAGTGAGATATTAATAAAAAAGATTAACAATGGAATTGGAAAAGATTAACAACGCCTTTGATTTGATAGTGTGGGCTTCTCTACATTTCACATCCATTGCCTTCTCTCTCTTTCTCTCTTTCGCGCTCTCTCTCTTTTTTTTTTTTTAGAAACTCATCAGTATGCGCAAGGTGTGCGTTGCCCTATTAAAACTCGTTTGTCAAATTGCAGCCAACTGGCTTGTCCTGCAATCAGGCTCATGAGAAATATATTTTGACATGTGTTTTTCCTGCCCTCCACTGAGTGCCTAAGGACCTGTGACAGCCCGAAGCCTCTCGGAATACTAATACAGACTGCGCGTAACGCAGTCGGCAAAGACGCCTGCACAGACGAATACACTAACTGAATTGGTGTCAGCAGAGCAACACAGCACACGTCCCCTATATGAGTGTGATATAGAAGTTGACAGTCATGGCATGTGGCGCTGTCACATTTGATCATCTGCAAAATGTGTCAGCTAGCAAGCAGGCACAACGCTACGTCTCGGACACATACATTTCACAGGCATCCAGTGAAACATGATCAAGTGCACTGACACTCGCATGCAAAAATGTAAGATGCCCCCATGCAGGATGTCAGGTTATTTGGCAGAACCGCTCTTCTGTTTCCCAGCCGTGGAATCCTCTCCCTGCAGGCCAGCTGCATGTCACAGATGTTTGCGGGCTTTGGGAGCAGATGCCGTTGATCTTCTGGAACAAAGTTCTTACTATATAGCCAACCTCCAGAGCCGTATTTTGACAGGATTTTTGCCAGAAAATACGCAGCTCCATATAATTGCTGTACTTTTAAAGATTACCAGTTTTTTACTGTAGTCTATGCCAAGCGAGTATGTAAGATTTGGAGCCAATCCATGATACCCACCCATCTGTCAAGTGTCGGTCTGCACATTACTGGGTTGAATTGTCTCAATTCCTGATTCTGATACCAACCAATAATGATATGGGTAACATCACATATCTCCTGTTGTGGAATTAACACATTTTTGTCATATTTTTGGTTTTGCTCGGCTGACTGTTTTTTTTCCAGTGCCGTCTGTCCCGGTTGCTCACACTAGCGGTGCGGTGTGTTTGTTTCCACGCCATACTACAACCACATGTACACAGTAATTCCAGGGCAAAATGAACATATTTCGCGGCATCAGATTTGAATGAAATTTCATCTGCATGTAGATCTTAAGGTGCATTTATATCCCTCATACCTTTTGTCTTGTCCCGAAGCACCAATCCATGAGTTTGAAAGGCTTGAAATTGGACTTCACTTTCGAAGCACTTGTAGGCATGACTAGAGGTGGTTCAACACTCAGTATAAATCTGATACAAAATTGAAGAGGAAGACGTGAGCCACCTAACAAACATGTACTGTACAGTGCAGGCCAAAAGTTTGAACTCACCGTTTTATTCACTGGGAGACAGATTGAAAGTTTTTTCAATTTACTGGACTGACTGATCTTCATTGCTTACAGTAATGATGTTTCTCTTGACTTGGCTGATTGGCTTTTGCCATAATACAAATTCTATCAGTTGTCCAGGAGGGCTGTCGGCTGTGTACCGACCAGACTTCTGCAGAACTGATGGTCCCGACCCTATTAATAAGGCAAAAAGTTCCACTAAGTAACCTTAACAAGGCACACCTATGAAGTGAAACCCATTTCAGGCGACTGCCTCGTGAAGCTCTCTGAGAGAACACCAAGGGTTTTTCACTCAATCTTTTTCAAATATTATTCCTCTATACCACTCCAACAATCCTATTTGTTTTGAATGCTGTCCAATACAGTAGGAACATATTAACAAAACCAAACCAGGTTTATGTTTCTTTTCCGGTCGAACTTGGTGAAAGAAGTTCAAATCAAAGTCATCCACTGATATTGAGGAAAGACTATATTGACTCAAATAAGGGGTGTCCCAGAAAATGTATACACACATTAAATAATAGTCTTGTGGAGGCTCTCAGTCGTCTAGGTGTTATCTACAGTACTAGAGACCAGAATAATCGATTGGATTGGGTAGTAGAGTTGCGGACGTTTCGTTTCTACTCGCAGAGGCTTTGTCAGCTAGAGTCTTCGGCAAGAGATGTACAACTAAGTCCACAGTTTTGGAGATTTTTATAGCCTTCAAGTTCTTGTACTTCTCTTACCGAAGACTCTAGCTGATGAAGTCTCTGCGAATAGAAACGAAACGTCCGCAACTCTACTACCCAGTCCAGTCGATAATTCAGATCTCTGCTACTATACTTGCCAAACAGGTGGATTGGACGGAGGGGTTTTGCTGAATACCCTCCACGTTCACCAGACCTCACTCCCATGCACTTCTTTTTATGGGGACACCTAAAAGACAAAGTCTCCGCATTAAGACCTGGAGTGTCTGGACCAAAACAAAGATTAGTTTGCGAACAGGCGGTGACAAAACAATGGAATGATTTTTGTAATTTCTTATACATATTGAAAATGAAATCAATTATAACAAACACCTAGTTTACCATTTTTTAAACGGTATCCATTTTTTGGTACACCTTGTATAGACAGTATTCTTTGTAGAAAATATGTTTTACCTAGAAAAATACAGCCAGAACAAGAATGAGAGGATTACTCATGCAAACTAGTAGGCTGTTTCCGCACCCACCTCCAGCGCATAGTTGGTGTGTGCGTCCACAGAACATTCCGCCACACACACAGGAAGAAAGTGGCACAGAAAGCTGCAGCCAATGCGTTTCATCGGTGTGCTCGTTGCTGTAATTCGAACACTGGTCTGTGTCTTTGCTCTGTGGTGTGTTCACATTTGAGCTCAAGTCAACCTCACCATGGTCTCTGTGAATTTCTTTGGTTCGGTACATTCACACCTGCAGAGCAGAGGTTGTTTTCACCAAACCAAACACAACAAGTGTGAACGCATCCGTAGTAAATTATGGAGGAGTCATGGTACAAGTAAGAAATATGATGAACGTGAAGTAGATTAGGATACTTTTCAAAAACAGGTCTTGAGAAAGAGTGGCCATCTTATATGCAGGTCACTGCATATAAGATGCATAGTTTCACCAGAATTCTAATAATTCCACTCAAAGTTTGAAAATTGTTATGGAAATATTCACTTACTTTTACTTTTAATTCACTTTAACTTTGGCACATCCAATATATTCCGATTCCATTTGGGATTTCTGTGTATTATTGCAGCGGCCCCCTCCAATTTCTTTATTTGTCTTTCTTCTTTGCTTGGAACATTGCAGAACTCTTCGGGGTTGTAATAAAATACAGGTGCACTTTTATTCCTTTTTTAAAAGTTCATTCTCATCTGCTCACAGCTGGAAAACGAGGGAACGTCTCATTCCTCATTGTGTAACACTTCATATTGTGTTGGCAGGATACCAGCAGACCTACATGCAATGGGGTTTCGGATCATCTCCAAGGACTAAGAGCATTTTTCTTTAGTCTGCATGGAGAGGACAGAGAAAGGATTAGACTGTTTATTGTAGCCTCTCGTGCCAGCGAAGCTTTAACCACAGAAAACTGTAAATCTTGAGAAATGTTCAATCATTTTGCCATTCTGTGAATATTCCCCAAATAGATAAGTGATGCAAGTAAACAATACAAATTCAATTATCATTACTGTTTCTTTAGACACCATTTGTTATTACATTGGGTTTATTACTTTAGAACTGTGACTGACCTGCTCCTGAACTTGGTTCAGACAGACGTTCATCACAGGCCCAGTACTGAAGCAGAGCAACTTATGAGATTGTTATGCCTACACGGTCCCAATTTAGATACAATCTTTGTCAACTTTGAGTACGACTTCAATTAGTTGTAAATGGTTTGCAAAGCTCTTGGCAATTTGTCTTTTCTGCTTGCAGCGGATGCTGTTGTCACACTTTGAGGTACTGTTTATATGAGGTCAGCTCGTTTTGGGCCAAGCGTTTAATAAGCCCGTTGAACGGCATAAACACAGTTGCGTATTTGTCGTCTGATGAAACAGATTGAAGCAGGAAGCACAGATGGATGAATGATGTCCTCGTGGCTGTGATCGAACACTAATAGCGTCGAATCGGTACAACTTTTTCTTCCTTTATGATTGGATTTTTTTTAGTTCCTTCCGCCGCTCCCACTCTTAAAGTGTGTACATGATTTTGTGTAAGCACGTGTGGCGCCTTGTTGGTGCTTTGCTCTTTGTGTTGGTGTCAACATTAATCAATAACTTCCTGTGTGTGTTGATTAATTGTTTCCAGTGGCAACTCTAGCCATCAGTCAGGCTTCCTCGGTTTTTTCCCTTTCAAGTTGGCTCCTTGTATATTCATCCGGGCCTGCCAGGCCACAGGCCATCTCATCATTAATCATCAGCAGTGGGAAGGAACTCGGCAGTATTCATATTAACACCACCAGAGGAGGTTTTAGCAGTGGCCTATTGAGCTGGACATTAGGTTCAAGATGAAAATCCTGGAACTGCAATACCCTTGCAGGTTTTAAACAAAATGCAACTTTGTGTTTTTCAGATCCCGTTTTCTCTGGTGCAGTTTCCACTTTGGGAATATTTAAAGGTATGTATTACGGCTTGATTCCCTTGTTGCATCCATCTTTTTATTATCATTTGCCGTAACGATGCCCAGTGATTAATACACCGTGGACATTAAAGTTGGCATATTTACAGGAGAGCATCAATTCTATTATGGTGGCAGCAAAATGGTTTTATGGGTTATTTCACCTGCCATTAACCTAGATCATCACGAGCTGTGAGCAAATCCAGTTGTGTATCTGTCTTTTTTCCCCTCTTTCAAATGAAATTATATTTCTTAATGTGTTTCTTTCACCCGTTTCTCAACCCCTCATGCCCCCCCATCCTGTTCCGTTGCATGACACTGGACATATTAAAGGCTGTTTCTCTTTGAAAAGACAGCCTTTTGTTGGAGTGACATCATGTCTCAAGGGGCATGAAAGACGGACAGTCAAACATTGCATCAACGTTGGGGGGCTAATGGCCCTGCTATGTTTGAAAATACGCTGCACATAAAGTACATATGCATTTATACATGTATACGCAAATACATATGTATATGTACTGTATATACATATGTATATATGTGTGTGTATATATGTATACACATGCATCAAGTAAATAATAGTAGCAAAATAATAAACAAAAGCAGTCAAATGTGACTAACAAGATTAATCACTTTTTTATTTTTTTTTGCTGCATGGCAAACAAGTTACCAGTAGGTGCAGTAGATTCTCAGAAAACAAACAAGACCCAGCGTTCATTATATGCACGCTTTCGAGGCTGTGCAATTGGGCAATTTGGGATGTTTTGCAACAATAGAAGTTTTCAGTGATCAGTGAGCATTTTCGTGAAAAAACAGGTGTCAATCAGTTGGCCCCTATTTAAGGATGACACAGCAATTGTTGAACATTAATTTCTCTTTGAAAACTTGAGGAAAATGGGTCGACAATGCCAAGACAAGACATTGTTCAGAAGAACTGCGTACGTTTAATAAAAAGTTTAGTGGAGAACGAAAAAGTTATGTAGACGTGCAAAACATTTTGGCTGTTGAGCTAAAATGATCTCCGGTAGCTTAAAATGGAGAGCTAAACACATGGCAGAAAACAGAAGACAGCTATCAAAATTCATAAAAGAATCACCAGAATGGCAAAAGCCCAGCCAATGATCAGCTCCAGGATGATGAAAGACAGTCTTGAGTTACCTCAAAGTACTGTGACAGTTAGAATACATCTGTGTGAAGCAAATCTATTTGCAAGAAAGCAAAGTCCCTTTGTTAAAAAAAAAGACATGAGTATCAGAGGTTATAATTTGCCAAAGAACACATCAACTGGCTTTAAGAGAAATGGTGGAACATTTTGTGGATTGATGAGAGTAACATTGTTCTGTTTGGGTCCAAGGGCTGCAGACAGTTTGTGAGATGACCCCCAAACTCTGAATTCAAGCCACAGTACACAATGAAGACTGTGAAGCATGGTGGTGTAAGCATCATGATATGGGCATGTTTCTCGTACTATGGTGTTGGGCCTATTTATCCCATAGCAGGGATTGGGGATCAGTTTGCATGTCAGAATACTTGAACAGGTCATGTTGCCTTACGCTGAAGAGGACATGCCCTTGAAATGGGTGTTTCAACAAGACAATGACCCCAAACACACTAGTAAACAAGCACAATCTTGTTATGTTGTTATGTTATGGAGTGGGCAGCCCAATCCCCATAATTTCATCCAATCGAGAACTTGTGGGGTGACATCAAAAATGCTATTTCTAAAGCAAAACCAAGAAATGTTAATAAATTGTGAAATGTTGGAATGTGTGTGTGTATATATATATATATATATATAATATATAAATTTGTATATTGTAGGTATGTATGTACAGTATATATGTATAGTATTTCTGAGCTGGACTTCAGTATGTACAAGTGTCTCTTTGTCCTTCAGTCAAAGGCCTTCTCTCTCCAGGCCATCTGGACACTCCAGGAATCTCGCATCCTTCTTTTTCTTTTAAGCTGGCATTCTTTAAGAATGAATGCAAGGATGTTCACAAGCAAAAGATCATTTACTGTACTTTAAAAAATCCCAGAGAGAAGGGATTTGAGAAATGCATGCGTGTATAACTACAATAATACAAATATTCCTACTTCTACTAGGATCAAACAAAACTGAGCAACGTTATTGTTGCACAACTCTTACATCGGATTTTTGCTCCTGTGTGCAAAAATGGGGAAAACGGCAAAAGACACGCACATGGTCTGCAAAGATTTTGAAACCTGCAGACAGCATGCAAAGCCCGTAGGAAGAAAATTGGGATGCAAAAACCTTGCTCGCAAGGGCAAGACAGGGGAGAAGTGCCTGACCCTTGCATGTGTCACAAGTTGAAGAGTACATCGTGTACATTGCCCGGCCACAGCAGCACGCGACACCTCCAGCTCTACACTCTCCTTCTCCTGACCTCCGTGAACTCACCACGGCTGCTCACATAGCGTATCCGATATTAATGCAGCTTGCCAGGCCACGGTGGACGGCTTTTCTCGCTGTACACTCTTGTTTTTCCGGTACGATACCTATTTTTATTGTAGCATATACTGTTGGTAGAAGATGGTTCAAGATGACAATAAGCTGAGAAGGGGAGGTTGATGGAGTAGCGGAGTATGTCTCCAGACCTGAACCCAATCAAGGCGACCTCAAGTGGAAAATGGATTGTGAGCTGTCTTAACAACCACCTGCTATGTGATGTCATCATAGAGTGGTGGAAAAGGGTTCCAGTACCAACTTGTGCAGCTTTGGTGAATTCCATGTTCAAGAGGATTAAGGCAGTGCTAAATAACAATGATGTGCAAACACAATGTTTACATAATTTGGATGTTTCCTATCATTTAGCCATATATTAAGACAAAAATGGCTGTGTTGAGAAATTTTCAGTGGGCATTAAATCTATAATAAGGCTGTACCCTGACTAGTCTAAACTATATCCAAGTTTAATTTCTAAATATTGTCCCTTGGGAAGATGATTTGGATGGGGGGTGTACTCTTGTGATATGCTGTACTGTATTTACAGTGAGTGTGTTACATTTACACTCTTTTGCTACAAACCGAACAAAATATATACTGTAATATTGGTCTTTATTTAGTAAATAATACTAAATACTGTATGTGATTTGCACACAGACCTACCAACTCGCTCATCTGGGACGTTGGCCAGGTGTGTAGTCTGACACTGACATAAAGGTTCAAAGGTCAAAGAGTTTGTTTTCCCAGGTTTGCCCTTCGATATTTATTCACCCAAGTGAAGGCCGGAAGAACCTGCACGAGCAAGAGGAGGAATCCTCCAGCAATGACGCCTTTTGATTTTGGAATTGATGTGGGCGTCTTTTTGTGTTTACCTGTTTGTGTTGTGCACCTACACCAGTGCTTGGGGAACACATGCTCTTTGTGATGGCAACATGTGTGTGAAATAGGAGGAGATAACATGCAGCAGATTAACCTTTCAGAAGTAAGGTTGGGGGGCAGGACTGACAAAGAAAATAGCTTTAATCGCTCCATGGTCTAGCTCGCTTGCTCTCCCTGACACATAATCAGACCTCACAGTGCCCAAGGCAGCCCAGCTGTCCACGTGCATTTTGCAACGAGGTTAAACTTCCATAGACCACTGAAAGTTCAAGTGTTATAATTCAGTAACCATTTGCATCTTTTGAGGCAGCAATTATTGACTCAGAGTTCAATTTCAGAAAGCAAAAGGAAATTCACTCAGCAAACACAAGCTGGTATACCTGGCCAAAGCTATACTGAACATTTTACCACTGCAGCCATAATGAGCACTCATGGGAGTGCTGTGGACTGGAGGTTAAATAATGTTAATATAAAAATTCTCTATCCACTATCTTCCAAATCCTTGCTTGATGTCACACCCCTTCACAAAGCTTTAGGAAAATCACTTTGTGGAAAAGTTCTGTAGAAGCACAGGCCAAAACAGTCGTGTTGTGATTTATGCTTAGTTCTTGGGTCTTAGTTGAGTGTGTATCGTTACCTTTCCCATAAGTGAAAAAGAATGGGCTGTTCTGTTAGTCCATTATTCCATTCCATTCCCACATGGTGTCTTTGGATAGTGTGTTTGTGACCGTATACACTATGTTGTATTGATCTGATAAGCACTGGGGGCCCATCAAGCCTGTACAGGTTGTCCTCGGTTTACAGTGCTTTGTGTTTTGTGTTACATATATGCTCCCAACTTAATTAAATAAACCGAAATGTCGGCCGAACCACGCCAAAGCATCAGCACACACACACAGTCACTCTCATGTCAACTTCACGGACACTCGGAAATTGCAGAGCTCTTTACACTACACATACGGTAAATATCAAGCAGCATAGTTGTTATATTATTGACACGGAAGTGTTGCTAGTGCTTTGGATCCTATTTTTAAATACTTTTACAGTCATCTTTTGTTTATAGCAGTACCATGGTTCCAGACCCGACTGCGATAAATGTCTTGCCGTGATATATGATTGAATTATTGGACTATTTTGTAGTTGGAGCAAAGAAAACATGTTTATGACTTTCTAAATATATATTTTTTAACATTGTAATTTTTTAACCCTGTTGGTGACCCCTGTCCGGGACCCCAATGATATCTCGGCTAACTAACATGACCCCTCTTTCTCCCATTTCCCTGCTCTTTCATCATCACCCTCTCTCATCAACTGGCTCTTGATGTTTCTCAGCGTTTTGCTCTTCTCTTCCAGACTCAGTGGTCACAGCGGCAAGGTCACACGCTCCACTCTTGGCAGGCTGCAGTATGCGGAGCGTTTGCAGGTGCGGAGGATTACAGTTGCTGCTTTGGGAAAAGGTAGAAGGGAGAGGGATGGTTTGATAGGTGAAAAGGTGGTCAGGAGGACAACACCCATGTAGATAAACTGGGTGTCCATGGAGGTGAGCTCTGATGGTAAAACTCACCCTCACTCACACAGCAAATCCGCTTAAGACAAATGGAGGGACAAAACAAGAAAGTAATTGCAGAAAGCATTACATTGGAAATGTGCACTACAGCAATTTTGCATTGTTGTCAGGAGGGGAAGATGTCAGCCGATGAACAGCATACCAGGTCGGACTTTATGGTCCTGTCTCAGCCTGGATGAGTGTCAGGGGAGGGGAGAGAGGGGCCGGTTCCGGGGAATGGGTCCCTGCAGCTGTGCGACCTCCTGAGCACTGGGGCTTGACGTGGTTCGTGGAAGACATACTAGTAAGGGTTTGGCTAAATAACAAGATGAACATGGGAATTGGAAATTACACAGGGAGGAGTATCCTAAACATTGCAGTGTGTAAAGGCACAATAAATAGGTCATTTTAACTTGTAGTCGCATGCCTTGTCCACACGTAGCAGGGTATTTTTAACAACGCATATTTCTCCCTCTCTGTTTATGAAAAAAATGGTGTCCACACGACCTCGTATTTGAAAAAAAAACAAAAAAACAAAAACGCATCCTCACGTAGCCGCTTATGTGCATTGAGAATCGCAGTCATAAGCATGCCAAACCTGTAGGCGGCAGTAGTTACTAAAATCAGAATCATCCTCTGTCATCCCGTCACTTCTGCAAAACATCAAACATGGCGCCCGGCTCGTTCTTGTGGGCTGACAGGAAGGAAGGATTATTTCTAAACGTTGATTTAGAATACAAAGTCAACAAGACGCAAGAAAATACCATCAGTTCTGAGGGCGTTCAAGTTGTTTCTGATGTAAATACAGGTCGGGGGTGTGACATCACCGCATACGTTGTCGCAGGAAAACACAAAACTCTGATTATTTGCGTCCATACGCAAACGTTTAACCAAAGTTTCCTCCAGATCCACACTTTGGCCGCAGCTTTGAAAACCTTTTGAAAACCTTTGTTTTTAGTGCCGTATATCTGTGGACTCGTGTGGATGATATGCAAAAACGTGGAAAATACCTTCGTTTTATGAGACACCCGTCTATGTGAACATTTTTAAGGCAACATGTGATTTTTTTTTTGTCATTAAAATTTATGTTATGCTCTGCATAGATGACCAAAGCGAATATTAATTCATTGTTAAAAGTGGCAGATCAACCTAAGTGAACACAATTGCTTCCAGTCTTTTTCAGTTTATATGACGAGAGCAGTGGCGATTCCTCTAAGACTGCAAGAGAAGCTCAGCTTCCCCTAAAATGGAAAAAAAGGTCTGGAAATATGTACTGCTGTGTGTACATTCATTGACTAAATATGCACTACAATACCTTCATCTTTTGTTCAGAATCAGCTACTTATCACAGGTAAATGACACGACTTCCTTCTCATTCATCCAGCAGAGCACAGAGGTTTTTCACAGTCAGACGCTTCACGTCTACTGACTTCATTTGAGAAGTGTAGAGTGGATTGTTTGTGTGAAATTGGATGGTCATCGGACGCTCGGGATCTCTGGGGATCTATGGGACAGTGGGCTGGTCTGGATGCTCGGCTTCTGCATGACGATTGGATGATCTGTCTGAGGCGGAATCTCTTTTTGATTGAAAGTTAAACGAGCGAATCAGCGATCTTGAAGTGTTAACCTCTAGCGGAGCATTTCTCAGGTTTTTATTCCGTTGTTCTGAACCGATCCGGAGGCTTTACCAATCCCCGGCGGCTTTGTTTTTGGTAAAAATCACTGGTAACGCAGGGTAGAATTTACATGCAAATAAATGAACGGGAAGGGAAAAAATGTTCATGGTTAGGGATGCTCTCCCACAAATTAATTTGAAACGTGAATTTTGGTCCGTAGACACAAAACTTACTCAAGATCCAGTTAGAGTGGAAGAAGACACTGTGTGGTTCACTCGCTAAACCCAAAACTCGACTCTTAGGACCATCATTAAGGATAAAGATTTTTGTACGGTCTACCCAGACGTTGGGAGGATGACAAAAACCTCTTTTTTGCAAAAAGAAAACAGGCTACTGTCGCAACCACGCCTAAACAAACAACATCAGCAAACTCAACAGAACTCTGTGCGGTTGCAGTTGTACTCGACTCGCACTTCACACACACACACGCAGTCGGGACTTGGCCTGTTACGTTCAAAGACAGACGGAAATCACAAAACACTACACATGTATGGGTGTAAAAGCATCTTTTCGTATGAAAGCAAAGAAGAAGCATAATCCTGCCCCGTAGGACCGGAACTCATTCGTAATCAGAGGACGAACTGTATATTTATGTGCAATAATTTCACACTTGATTGCTCTCTATTAAATATAAAATGCACTCTTAAAAGAAAGGCACAGGGCCACATGCTGGATCTGATCGGTGCACTTGTTCCTCCGCCACAAGTGCCAAAGATACCACCGCTTAGTAGTCTAGCATAGTCTTTGTGTCTAGTTAATAACATATCAAGTTGTTACCATATGTATTTTGCAATTATTCAAGATGTTTCGTAAGAAGTTTGCAGCTGAGTGTGATGCAGCTGGGAAGAAAATCAGCGCCTCCAAGTCCGAGTCCATGGTTCTCGCCCGGGAAAGGGTGGAGTGCCATCTCCGGGTCGGGGATGAGATCCTGCCCCCAGTGGAGGAGTTTAAGTACCTCAGGGTCTGTCTGCTGAGTGAGGGAGGGATAGAACGCGAGACAGACAGACGGGTTGGCGCGGCTTCTGCAGTGATTCAGACTCTGCATCGGTCCGTTGTGGTCCTGGGAACTGAGCCGAAAGCCGTCCCCTCTCAATTTACCGGTCGATTTACGTTCCTACCCTCGCCGAAAGGACAAGATCGTGGGTACAAGTGGCCGAAATGAGTTTTATTCTCCATTTAGAGGGTGAGAAGCATCCAGGAGGGATGCCTGCCTGCGGAGGTGTTCAGGGCACATCCGACTGGCAGGAGGCCTCGGGGAAGACCCAGGACACTTTGGAGAGACTATGTCTCTCAGCTGGCCTGGGAACGCCTCAGGATCTGCCAGGAGCTGGATGAAGTGGCCGGGGGAGAGGGAAGTCTGGGCTTCCCTGCTTAGGCTTCTACCCCGGTGACCCGACCTTAGATAAGCAGAAGAAAATGGAAGGTTAGATGGGTTTAGTAAGAAGACTTTTTTCTGTAACCTCAAAAATGTCACTTTCATGAAGAGGATAAAAAACATAGTCGCACTGGACTATAAGTCGCGTTTATTTAGAAATGTATTCACAAGATTTGAGGCAAGTTATTCAACCACACAGAACAACCGTCTGAGCAATAACACATCATCAGTAATTCAGTCGTTTAACTGTGAGCAGGCCAGAGAGGAAACAGAGAAATAACCATGAAAAGTGTTTGCCTGACTGAATGTATCACACGGGTGAGCTCCCATGCACAAGGCATCTTCAAGTTTTTCCCCTTGCATCCAACTTCACACTCACTCAGGAATAAAGTGCTTGACAGCGGAAATGCTTACACATGTTTAATAATTCTAAGTGGAAGGCCTGACCCTACTTGAACTGCCTCAGCCTCAGATTGGATTACCGACGTGGGTTTAACTTTCACCTTTTCTCTGCTTCATGCCAAAATTCAGAGTACTTTCAATAGAGTGAGCTGTGAGACCGCCTCATTTATAGTCCTTGGTGGCCAATATGGACGTTTACTTAGAGCGCATGCCGCACACACACACACGCACACACACACACACAGCATCTGCGCTGGGATGCCGCTCGATCATGTGCGTGAGCATGTGTTGCTCAAGGGAGAGATGAGCCAGTTAAATTAAAAGTCTGTTTTTTGTAGCCTAATAATTGAGGAAGCTCCCAGATGGAGAATATGATCACTTTTAATGAACCTAATTAAGGAGCTCCACTGATCCACTACAAAACCACCAAGAAACGTCTACGTCTGAGTGCATCTTATGCTGGGGAGTTTTTTCCGAAATTTGTGATATGAGCAACTGGCTCGGTCCCCACTGCCACAAGGCCATGGTCCTTCAGACGTCCAGATGCACTACTGCTTTTATGGCCATTCTGGACTAAATCTTTGTGTTTCTCTGTAGGTGCGGTGGCTGCATTGGTGACCACTCCTCTTGATGTGGCAAAGACTAGGATCATGCTTGCAAAGGTGAAAGAGCACACACACAAACACACTCGCCATTTTTAAGCTCCGCTGTCAGGTGATGCCTCGCAGGCCGAGATCTGAACGAGTCTGCAGCCCAACACAGCAGCGTGTGGGCTGGGGTGGAACGGGGACACGGGGAAGGCAAGGCATGCACCAGCATCCATCGCACCATCTGACTGCAGACAGTGCTGGGAGACATGTTTGCGTGTGAATGGTTTGTGTTAAAGGGGCGGGCCGGTGAGGAGTTTCCATCTCAAGGCTGCTTGTCTCTGAGAGGTGAACCAGAAGGTTCCACAAGTTAACTCCTCTTCTCGTTGGTCATCCACTCACTCGGGACACACACACACACACACACTCTGGTAGCTTCCCTTTTTTAGTCTCCTCGTTCTTTTTTCCTGCTCCTCTTTGGACTTTGGCTTCCTCTCACCGTCTGGCTTCTCTCACTGTCTTCTGTGTAAGCAAGGTAGTGTGTTCTGACTTTAATCAGCACCCCCTCACACACACACACACGTATACACAAACTCACACTCTCACAGATGCTCCTTGGAGAACACAGCGGTCCAAGCTTTCCACCCCCAGTCCTAATTAGATACCGGAATTAACGTAACACTCACAAGGTTTTGATGTCTTCCAAGAAGCCAGTGACTGGAAGTGGAGGGGCTCGCTGTCCTGTAAACAATATTTGAAAAGCAGATGCAGCAATTACCCACCAGCACAGTGATCTGCCGTTTAACGTTGCGTTTTTGATGTGCTTTGGGGTTTGATGGCGGTTTTAGTCTGAAGATCACCATACTGGCTCCTTTGTGTGATAGGTTGCTGCTTTTTTGGTTTATTCATGTAAACATCACCTATTAAAATAATTATTTCTCAAACAACAATCAATTATAGAAGCGCTTTTTGCAAAAGTCAAATCCCATCTTTATAGGGACTGTGCTCGGTTACTTCCTAGTATTAAAATTAGGGATGTCCGATAATATTGGCATCAAAAGTGATATATTGAGTCATACAGTGTGAACGTAGTTTTTTCCGCTGATGATGATACCGCCATGCGCGTAATGACCAACAAGCCCAGTATGTCCTCGGTCTGAAATTATTTTTCATACATTTTGTTACCAAATATAAATATGCAAATTGCACTTTGCATATTTGCAATTTGCTTATATCACAAAGAACGCTGCACATGCTTTCCGGCGGCCTAAAGCAGCTGCACATCACACCAAACACGAAATCAAAATATGAGCACAAAACAGGGAACAACGTAAAAACTAAACTAAAGTCCAACGTACTATACAGAACATGACACAGTGCGCTATTTATGTGAGCGGATAGTAAGCCATGTTCTTTCAGTACTTTCTAATCTAATATCACCTCTTAAAAAGAATCACTCAGTCACATGCAGCATTTTGGCACTTTTTTCATAACTTTTATTGCATATTCATCATGTTCTCTATGTTGGGTGATACAAGTGTAAAGTTGGCTATAGGGGTGTTATTTCATGTCTAGAGGGCTCTAATAATGTAAAAACACGTATTTCGAAGGTCAAAAACAGGTTTTCTATGCTCTAATTACAAAAATTGTTTATAAATTTATAAATGAGGAATTCTGCTTCACAGAAATTCACTTATCATGGTCGGGTCTGGAACCATCCAGCTATCGGTTTTCTATGCCGCTTATCCTCGTTAGGGTCGCGGGGGTGACTTCAGGCGAGAGGCGGGGTACACCCTGGACTGGCTGCCAGTCTGGAACCACAATAAATGAGGGATTACTATATTTGTCTAATTTTTTTAAAAATGAAATACATCCAGAGGTATCACAGCACAGTAAAAATAATTATGCGTTCATTACATGACGTGCATTTGTGGGAAGAACTGCTGCCTTTTTCGGTCTTAATTGATATTGCTATTGTTAATCAAGTCTAGGATGATGTCAGTATGAAAAAAATGCGAAAAATCTCATCTCTAGCTAATAATAATGAATAATAATTGACATATCACAAAACAACAGGTGAACATATGATGAATTCTGTGCATGGCATCTGTTATATAAAAATATATTCCCTATCATGGCAAGCCACATACTGAAAGGATGCAGCCAATTTGAGACTTTGTACACCAACACATGTACTGTAGATATGCTTAGAAGTTACACTGCAGTATATATGAAGAAAAAAAACCTGCATCTCAGCTTTGTCTTATAAGTGAATACACTACTGGTCAAAAGTTTTAGAACACTCCAATTTATCAGGAGGAGAAACCTACATTATTAAGTGTTAAGATGTTCTGTCTCTCTTCCATTGTTAATTTATCCTTTTTCTTGCCAATTTTTGTAGCAACAAATTACTTTCTTCACTTCAGTACTGTTCAACTGATGCTCACAAGAGTATAGTCCAGGGGCAAACTTTTTGACTCCTGGGCCACATATGGTTAAAAAATATGTCAGAGGGGTCGTCCACAGCAAGTTACCCCTTAAATCTAAAAGCTATTACTACTAGGTGGGGGATAAACAACAATTAAGCACTAAACATGACATGTAACCAAAAACTGTTATTTCCAAAAGCCCACAAGGCATGCTGGGTCGTCCAATATGAACAATTTTGAAAAGGGATATCAACAGTATGTTAACTCCTCGTTTACATATCTGACAACCACCTCAACATACTGTATTTTGCAATCAAGCAAAAAATGCGACAAACACGGCAAAATGGTGGGAGAAAGAGTACCACAGGCTACCCGGCATGCCTCGCGGCGGGAATACATGGGTGTTTTTTTGGTATGCGTGTAGATATTTATTTTTATTGAATTTATTTCTGTTTTCTTGTTAAATTATTTTTTTAGACCAAAAAAAGAAAAGGATATGCCGGCCACAAAAGCCCCCGGGGCTGCACTTTGGATACCCCTGCTTTCGTGTTAGACCTGCTAGCGGTGGCTGGCTGGTGTTCCAGTATACAGGGTTGCAGCATTACTTGATCTCGGTATGACCCCAGTATGACTTCTCAGTTTTGTGAGACAAGTAAATTCGACACAGAACGAAAAAGCGAATTAATAACGAGAACAAACGAATTAATAAATAAAACGTGTGCTTAGGGTGTACCCCCGTTGTCAGTTCCTGAGATCCTAATTCTGGGATGTGTTTGTCATCCCTCAGCCACCTGTCTCCACACCATAAGGATTTTCTCTTTCCTTTCGGGCATTCTCTCACATGGATGAAATGTGGGAATCTTTCTTTCGTTCCACCCGATCTGGCCGTCAGGATTCACAGCAGATGCTTCACACTGTTTCCTTCATGCTTAGTGAGCCACACACACGTACCGACTTTGTTTCTTTGCCATGTGAGCTGACTTCACCCCCAAACCTCCTTGCTGGGATCCTGCCGGCCTATCCTGCGGGTCTTTGCCATCCTACGGTGATGGACTCTCTGTTGGGCTAAGCCTTATTGTGTCAATAAGAAGCACCAGACTGGTGTGTGTGTGTGTGTGTGTGTTTGGCTGAGCAAATGGCTGGCTGGGTTGCTGAATGGGTGCCTGGGTGGGTGTTGGAGGTGTCACCTGCGCTGACACAGCTCTCCATGAGGAGAAAAGGCCAAGAAGGTGGGGGTTGAAGGAGACTCAGCTGAGGAAGACTAAACAGTGTCTCTCTCTGAGGAGCAGGAAGGGAAGCAGACCGTTTTATCCGTCATCACACCTCTATTTTCTTTCTCTTTCTGTCTGTTCAAGGCTGGGTCCACCACAGCGAGCGGCAACATCCCGCTGGTGCTCTGTGACGTGTGGAAGAGTCGAGGGCTTACTGGGTGAGTTTTTGGAAAAAGATGCGTCCCGTGGCGGTTGCGTTATTTTTAAGAGCAAATAGTATCCCCAAGCGCCTTTCATCCCACCGTTTAGATAGGACTTCTTTGACGTGACTTGATCTCCCTTGGCTGCGTCCCACACATACGCCAGTCTAGAGACACGAGTGCTGCTGTGAGAGGGAGGGAAGTCGAGACGTACAAAAGCTTTTCCTGGCAAGTCTCATTGATGAAGATGTTACAAAAGCGCAACTGAAAGGCTTTGTGTGAGTGTTTTGATGGGTTTCTGATGCCAGCTGAACAAAAGGCCAGGTTTGATGGGATCACGCGACGCTGCCAGCACAAAAAGGGAACCCCGTTAACTGAACAATTGGATTTTACATGATCTAGAGATGATATAGGTTCATTTAGAGCAATGAAATCCTGAATGATTCATTCATTCATTCATTTTCTGTACCGCTTATCCTCATTAGGGTCACGGGGATGCTGGAGCCTATCCCAGCTGGCTTTGGGCGAGAGGCGGGGTACACCCTGGACTGGTCGCCAGTCAATCGCAGGGCACATATAGACAAACAACCAGTCACACTCACATCCATACCGATGGACAATTTAGAGTCGCCAATTAAGCTAACATGCATGTTTTTGGAATGTGGGAGGAAACCGGAGTACCCGGAGAAAACCCACACACGCACGGGGAGAACATGCAAACTCCACACAGAGATGCCCAACGGAGATTTGAACCCAGGTCTTCCAGATCTCCTGACTGTGTGGCCAATGTGCTAACCACTCAGCCACCGTGCGGCCCTGAACGATTCAGTAACTTAAAATTGATTCGGTAACTTTTTTGCCAAAAATTCAACCAGTCTGACGGTGAAATAAATATCTGGATACTGGACAATGCAGGTGAAGTTTCCTAGATGCATTCACATTTTATTTGAATTAAGGGCAACCAACACTTCAGGTTGAATTAACAATGAATTAATTAACAAATTAAATCTGTGATTAACTCCATTCCATTTTATTCCACTTATCCGGGTCCGGGTCGCGGGGGCAGCAGTCTCAGTAGGGAAGGCCAGACTTCCCAGTCTTCCGGCCACCTCATCTAGTTCCACCGGGAGGAGGCGTTACCAGGCCAGCTGTGAGACAAAATCCCTCCAGTTTGGCCTAGGTCTTCCCCAGGGCCTTCTCCCGGCTGGGCATGCCGGGAACACCTCACCATGGAGGCATCCGGACTCGATGCCCGAGCCACCTCGACTGGCTCCTCTCGATGTGAAGGCGCAGCGGCTCTACTCTGAGCTCCTCCCGGATGGCCGAGCTCTTCACCCTATCTCTTAGGGTGAGGCCCGCCACCCTACAGAGGGAACTAATTTCCGCCGCTCGTGTGCGCAATTCCGTTCTTTCGGTCATGATTCAAAGCACATGACCTTAGATGAGGGTGGGAAGATAGATCCCCAGCAAATAGAGAGCTTTGCCTTCCGACTCAACTCTCTCTTGACCACAACGGTCCGGTACAGGGACCGCATTACTGCAGGCGCTGCGTCGATGTGTCTCTCTCCAGCCTTCCTTCACTAAACACAAGTAAATACAAAATGCAGTTTTAATGTTAAGAAGGGAGAAAAAAATCCAAAGCTACGTTGCCCTGTGTGAAAAAGTGAATGGGTTAGGCCATTCTTAGCAGCAATTGTTGTAATTCAGCCACATTGGAGGCGTTTGCAGCATGAAGCACCTTTTTAAGGTCATGCCACAGCATCTCAATAGGATTCGGGTCAGGACTTTGACTAGTCCACTCCAAAGTCTTCATTTTTTCTTCAGCCATTAAGATGTGGACTTGCTGGTGTGTTTTGGATCATTGTCCTGCTGCAGAAACAAACTTGTTTTCTGCTTAAGGTCACAAACAGCTGGCCGGATATTCTTCTTCAAGATTTTTTGGTAGAAGAATTCCTGGTTCCATTTATCACAGCAAGTCTTCCAGGTTTTGAAGCATCAAACGAGCCCCAGACCATCACACTACCACCACCACATTTTACTGTTGGCATGATGTTCTTTTTCTGAAATGTGCCGTTACTTTTACGACAGATAAAATAGGGCACACACCTTGGAATTCTGTCAGGCTGGCCATGTTGGCCCTCCAAGTGTCTTTCTTATGGTGGAGTCATGAACACAGATCATAACTGAGGCAAGTGAGGCCTGCAGTTATTTGGATGTTGTCGTGGGGTCTTTTGTGACTTCCTGGATGAGTCGTTGCTGAGCTGTTGGTGTAATGTTGGTGTAATTTTGGTTGGGCCGACAACTCCTGGGAAAGTCCACCGCTGTTCCATGTTTTCGCCATTTGTGGTTAATGGCTCTCACTGCGGTTCACTGGATTCCTAACGCTTTATAACTGGGCAGGGGTGGATATATACATATTTGTATCTATCATGAAAACATGTACGGGAATGAGATGGGAATGAATGAATTGAGAGATAAAGGAGAGTGTCCTAGGTCTTATAGGGGGGCGTTGTTCTGCAGGGCCAAAGGCCTGGTGGTTGCGCTTGGGCATGCCTGATACAAATTGCTGGACCTTTAAAGCAGCAATTATGTTAATAGGCCCAATTGCAGTGCAGTGAAGCTCCAAAGTGCTTCCATGTGCTCACCAGACCCCAGAGACCTCAGGCAAGAAAAGGAGCAGCACGGCACGGTTACATCAGCAACCAGACTAACGTTGTCATTCCTTCTGCACCGGACTGTGTCTCTTCGGCTTCCCAAGCCCCGCTTGTTTCAATGCGCTGATAACAACAACGCAAACATAATTAATAATAGATAGATAGATACTCGGTCAATGTCCAAGAGAAATCATATTTCCAGCAGCTCTGCAAAAATATCACAACATAATACAACCGAGGCGTAAGATAAGATGTAAGAAAAACAAGAAAGAATAAATAAATACAAATATAACATTAGTGCAATAATACAAAATTGGCTAAGAAAGTCCAGTCCTGCGTGTGTGTTGTGTTGGAAAGCCGCATGGCATGGGGGTGAATACATGTTAATTTACAATAATCATATTAATCTGTAATAATATACATGTGTTTATTATGAAATACAATGATAATGATTTCAAATCTCAAATAAGATATTAAAGTAAATGTACCGGGGTGAAGAGTCGATTAGGTCGGGCCCCTGAAACTCCTCCTCCTTTCTGCGCTGGCGACTATTCTTTCTCGGGGTGAAACCCTAGAACTATATTTAGGCCCATTCCTCGGGAGAGGTGATTGGGCGATCAGTCGGGGAATGCCAGAACGCAGCAGCGGGCCAGGTTGTGATGTCACCGTGAGTCAGGTCACACGGGGGAGCGGAGGGAAATATTTAAGCTCTGACTGGCCTCTGACGTCTGAAGTCTCAGGTGGGCCCGGTCCCAGACAGGAAATGTAATGCTAGCTGAGACAAAACAAGATCGCGGAGTTTAAAATTAGCCAAAAAAAGTTCATAGCTGGGGGTGAAATATTTTGCTGTTTGCTTGTTTAGCTGCTTCTTTTGCTTTCTTTGCTGTTGTTGGCTTCGGGCCTGTAGTCTTGTTTTAATAAACTTGTGGATGAGTAAAGATAAGTGGACCTGCTGATGTTCTGCAAAGTACGAGACCATCTAGAGGAGGTGCTCTCTAAAGGAACTGGGCATGGTTCTGTCGTAGTGTGAATGCAGTCCCAACTGGCAGATGAACCGGTGAACCCATCGGGTAGACCCTAAACAGCATAATGTTGAGGTAATCACTGGTAGCAAAGCGACGACTTACCAACAAAGCTTCATCTCCAAGCAGATGAGACTTGGAACATGTTAAAGGCCGGCGGCACACTCTAAAAATGTAATTTAACTAGGAAAGAAACAAGAACAATAGCAAACATGTCAGCAGCAGTCATTTTACAAGAGTAAAGTCAAAATATTAAGTGAAAAAAGTTGCAATTTGATGTCAATGTTGAATTATTATGAGGAAAAATGGTGGAAGAAATTTGTGACATAAAGTTGAAATATATATAATAAAATATTGCCAATATGAAAAGCAAACAAAACAACAAATAAAGTTGTATTTTTGGGAAAATTTTGTTAAGAAAAAAATTGCGAGAATAAAGTCAAAACTATGAAAAGAAAATTTACAGGAAGGAAAAATGGTATTCTTACAAGAAAAACAGTCACAATTTTATGAGAATAAACTTGTCATATTATGAGGAAAAATAATTTCATTTTAGTAGCAAAGAGTTAAAATATTAAATAAAAAATGTTTTTTTATTTATTTGTGATATGACAAACAAAAAATAAAATAATGTTCTAATTTTAGGAAAATTAGGCTGGGGAAAAAAACACTATTATATGCATATTAAAATATTATGGGAATAAAGTTGTAAAATTACAAGAAGAAATTTTAGAAAAATGTCATATTCTCATGAGAAGAAAAGTCACAATTTTGAAAGCATAAATTAATATGAGAAACCATCACATCACTGCTAAAAAAAAAATCACAAAAAACACTAACAATTTAAAAATCAGCAATCATTTTACCAGAATAAAGTCAAAATATTGAGAGAAAAAAAGACAGTCATATTTTTTTTGTAATATTACGAGTAAATATTGTCGTTTTTGTAGCATAAAGTAGAATTAATATTTATTTTTTTTTTTTCTTAGGATTTCTAATATGATGAAAAACAAGCTAAACAACACAACGACAATTTTTGAAATTTTAGGTTGCGAAAAAAGCTCTGTTACAAGAATAAAGTAAAAATATTGTTTGAGTAAAGTCATAATTATGAGAAGAAAATTTCCCAAGATGATTTAAGAAAAAAGTTGAAATATGTGTGGGGAAAAAACAACAGCAAAAATGGCAAAGAGTAAAGACTGACGTTCATATATTAATATTTTCAATATTTATCCTTTATTTACAGTACTGGTGGATTTAAAAAGATGTAGTAATGTTTATAGGTGTCGCTTTTGCATCTCTTAACGCATAACTGTGATGCATTCAAGATCTGACAAACATCTGAATTTTTGTCAAAACATTTTGTGATTATTTGGCCGTCAAAGTTAACGCGTTAACAGGAGTGTCCTTTAACGGCAGGAATATGATTGACGGGAGATCAGCATGCGCACGTCCTGTTTGACCCTCGGCCCCACAACTGAGCCGGAAGGCAAAGCTCTCGATTTACCGGTCGATCTACGTTCCTACCCTCACCTGCGGTCATGAGCTTTGGGTAGCGACCGAAAGGACAAGATGGCGGGTACAAGCGGCCGAGTTTTCTCCGCAGGGTGGCTGGGCTCTCCCTTAGAGATAGGGTGAGAAGCACCGTCATCCGGGAGAAACTGGGAGTAGAACCGGTGCTCCTCCGCATTGAGAGGAGCCAGATGAGGTGGCTCGGGCATCTGGTTAGGATGCCTCCCGAACGCCTTCCTGGGGAGGTGCTCAGGGCATGTCCGACCGTTAGGAGGCCTCGGGGAAGACCCAGGACACGTTGGAGAGACTGTGTCTCTCAGCTGGCCTGGGAACGCCTCGGGATACGCCGGGAAGAGCTGGACAAAGTGGCCGGGGAGAGGGACCTCTGGGCTTCCCTGCTTGGGCTGCTGCCCCCGCGACCCGACCTCGGATAAGCGGAAGAAAAAGGTTATAAGACGTGAATTAAGTATGTCAAGGTGGGCTTTCTAGCAGAGACTGAGATTTAAAAAAGTAAATTTGTAGTCATAAATATATTTGTTGCGCTTCATGTTCTTTGTCTACCACAACGTTGCTCCTCTCTCACACTACGTCACGGTCAATTATGCAAATTAGATGACGACACCATCACCCCCCCACCACCACAACGACTGTGTTTGTCTACGGGACGTTTGGCAAGCTCTCCCAAGTCGTGATGCCAAAACACAATCAAGTGGCCTCAGCGCGGTTCCCTAAGCATTGAAAAGCTTTCCTTGCAAGGTCGATGCAATCCAAAGCAAACGCGCGTTTCAAAAGTACAACATGCAGACACACACTCTTCATCCATCTGATCTGCCTTGCATTGGAGGAGAGCGTTTGGCAGCCAGAGGAGAAGAACGAAAGCAGACAGAAGAGTAAAAAGGAGAAGACATACAACGTGAAGAGCATGTGTTGAAACGTTGGATGACGCAGCAGGAAAGCCAAGGGAAGGAGAAATCCCCCACAAGTGCGAGCCAGCTGTGGGGGCTGACCCTGGACGCCAACCAGGAGAAGTGGCTGGATGGACATGTGTGGATGTCATCTGACCATCAGCGAGGCGCAGAGCGGAGGGGGGGACGGTGAGCCAGGCCTGGGGGGTTGAAAAGCCTAATCCCAAAAGCAGCTGTGAGGAGCCGGGAGGTGCTCCGGAGGTCACATTGCGTCCTTGGAGCGTTGCAACAACACCTTCTTGGTGGTTCCCACACACACCAGCTGTAGCGCTAGCTCACACTCTCAGGTAGCGGCGTGACAGGCGATCCGCCGGGCGGGCCTCGGCCCCGCAGGCGGATTCGGAAAGAGAACATCTCCAGATGAGCTTCAGGTGTGCGCGCACGAGCACAGCGTTCCAGATGCTTTCTATAAAACCCGACACATCACACCTGCAGCGCCACGTGTGTTACATTCGGATCAGACTTCACTTCACTCTGGCTCGTTTTGTCCGAAGCCACGCAAGTGCGGAACATGTGACTGTCGGGTGTGTCCGGTTTCATTGCGTATTCAATCAGTACTTGCATTTAGAGGTAAAAACAACATGAAAACCGGAGAGGATGCAATAGCGAGCACATGTCAAGTGGAGGCCATTGGTCATAACCAGTACAACCATTTGGAATGTCCTGGTGAAGAAAGAAACCACTAGTGCTGTGGTTCTCAACTGGTGGGTTTTTGGGCGACTGTCCAGCTTGACTGGGGGAGGAAGGACAAGGAAGTGGAGGCTTAACACACAGCTGCAGATATCTGCCAGAGAAGAGCGCGCCGCCTTGCGTCGGAAACCGTCGCCTAAATCATCAGCTGTATGAGACGTTCGAGTCGGAAAATTCCTGCAATTTGGTTGACCGATTGTAACTGAGGGGGGGCGATGGTGGGTCCCGCAGCCAGAGCGCTTGAGAACCACTGCACCGGGGTGCTAAGTCACAGACAGGTAGACCAAGGAGAACATCAGCAGTTGATGAAGAAACGTTGTGAGAGCTGCAAAGAAAGACCCTAAAACGACTCTTAGTGACTCCAGCGACAATCCGCCGAGTAGAAGTCAGAAGTACAGCGACGAGCCTGAAAAATGTCGTTTTCATGGACTGACGCCTGTGAACATTGTCGTTCCTCCAGGTCCTTCAATCGGCCGCAACCGGACTAATCAGGTTGTCATCGAGGACGATTCGCCTCTCATCCGACCCGGCTTCATCAGGTCATGCCCAAAGACTAAGTGGGACGCACACCAATCAGACTAGATAGGACAGCTCTAGTCTAGTTCAGGCTCAAAAACCCGGTGGGACGCGAACCAGTCAGATCAGCTGTCCTGTCTACTCTAGCTGCTGTGTGTCCCACCAAGTCTTTGAGCCTGATCTAGACCAGAGCTGTCCTATCCAGTCTCACTAGTGTGTGTCCCATCCAGTCTTTGAGCATGAACTGCAGCGTCTTTTATGACAACCTGAACATTTGGGTTGCAATCAATTAATTGCCTTGAGAATTTCAATTTGAGGCTGCTGATGTTATCCTTGGTCTACCTGTCTGGTCTGCCGTCTGGTACTTTGAACACACCGATGGTTTGGTTGTTTTTTTCTGGACATTCTAAATGGTGGTATTAGCCATGACCAATGTTTGGGACGGTGCTCTAGTTTTCATGTTGTTTTCACCTCTAAATGCAGTCTATACATATGTACAGTATATATAATCATTGATATATGTATATTTACCTTTTATTAAATCTGCGTGTTTTGTAGGTCGATTGTTTCTATCATTTCTGTGAGTTTTTTAAATTTTCAGTTTAAAAAAAATTGTCATTAGAAAGAAAGGTTTTAATGTGGTCATTATTTGGTGTTGATTGTGCAGAATTTAATTCACGAGCACAAAATTGTAATATTATGGGGAACGATAACGTCATTACTAAAAAACAAAAAAAAACATCAGCAAAAGTTGAAAAATCAGCTGTTATTTTACAAGCCTAAAGTCAAAAAAATCATATGTCATAATTATGAAAAGAATGTTTACCAAAGGAAAAAGTTGCAACTTTACGAGCATAATAATATGAGGAAAATTATCTATCATCCGTGGAATTTCGAGGAGTAAAATTAGATTATTCATTTTGGAATAACCCGTGTGTGGGCGGAGTTTGCATGTTTTCTCCAGGTACTCCGGTTTCCTCCCACATTCCAAAAACATGCATGTTAGGTTCATTGGCGACTCTAAATTGTCCATTAGAGTGTGAATGTTTGTGTGCCCTGCGATTGACTAGCGACCAGTCCAGGGTGTACCCCGCCTCCCGCCCAAAGCCAGCTGGGATAGGCTCCAGCATCCCCGCGACCCCAATGAGGATAAGCGGTATAGAAAATGGATGGAGTAAGTTTGTGCTGTGAAATTTTTCTCAATCTATCTACTGTATAGTATCTCTCATACCGTATTTATCTACCTATCTATGTAATTATATGCTGCATATCCCCACAGATAGGTCTGGGTTCTGGCTGGGCTGTCCCATTCTAGCCCGTGACTGCTGTCTTTATTGGAGAATTTTCCGCATCTCTCAGCATTCACTATTAGGGAGAAAGAATTTACAAGTTCATCCCTTCTGGTCCCATCTGCAGGCTGTTTGCAGGCGGCATACCGAGGATGACCTCCATCAGCGTGGGCGGGTTCATTTTCCTGGGAGCCTACGAGAAAGTGCGGCGCACTCTTCTGCCGTACCAGCTGAACTAAAAGTGACTGTCCCGAGCTGCGGGAGCAGCACCCGAAGGCCTGCTAGAATCATGTGGAAGAACATCCTGGCCAGAGCGTCACTGCTGCTGCTTCTGCAACAAGCTGATGAAGTTTGGTTATTTCTTTTTTTTAATGAACTTTTAAGTGTTTGAGCCTTCATTCCTCTTCCTGCACATTAGGACTCAGCAGGAGACGTCCTTTTTTTTCTTTTTCTTTTTTACCCCAGTTGCCCTCAACATGCTTTAGTTATGATGAATTATATTATCTAAAAACCGAGGACAATTCTGTTTTTCAAGATACTGTGGATGGCTCTGAAAAATGTGCAATTTCTCAGAGCTTTTTAAATTCAGGACATCTTGCATTTAAAAGTGTCATTTTTGTGTGCAAACCTTGTCATTCAACTCCCAAAGGACCGGTTCAGTGAAATATCATTTATCATGATTCTGGTCTGGTCTGACTATTTTTTCCCAATAACTACTGAGGTTGTTTTTGTTTTTTTTTCCAACTCCTGACATTGGTGGGTGGAATGATGTTATTATTCATGACAGCCCATAAAGCTGATATAGAAGGAATATTTAGCTAACCTTTCTTCACGTAAGAGAGAGACATTAAATAGGGATGTAAATGTTAACTAGTAATCGAAATGTCAAAATAAATATATAAATGTTAAACTATAAACATAAGTGCAATCTAATTGTTGAATCTAACTATGAACTATAAATCTGATTTTTAAATCTAAACGTAAACGTTCAATCTAAACGTTAAATATTGAACCTAAATATTAATTATAAATAAATGTTTAATATAAATGATATGTTAATTATACATTTGTTAAATGTACACTTTAATTATAAATCTAAATGTTTAATATAAATGAGATGTCGATTATTAATCTGTTAGATATGTTAATAAATTTGTTGAACGTAAATGTTAATTTAAATTAAATGTTTAGTATAAATGATAGATGTTGATTCTAAATCTAAATGTTAGATATCAATGGTAACTATAAATCTGTTGAATCATCTAAATGTTAAATAAAAATGTTAAGCGTTAATTTTAACTACATATTGAGACGATGGTCTCGTGTACTGTAAAGCAAAATATGCAAATGTGAAAGTCAAATATGGTGCACGGGAGGCCATTGTCAGGCGAGCTTGGATCAGCTGGTGGCAAACATGCGTCTGGAATGGACGTTATGTCTGACCCTCACTCAGGCTCCGACAACATGGCGAATATTTTAAACAGGAGAAAATAAAAGGCCTGCTGTCTTTGGGGCTTCAGGAGCCGGGAGACATTCCTGTTTGGAAGATAATCATGTGTGCGCGCGCGTGTGTGCGTGTGTGCGTGTGCGTGCGTGCATGATACCTCTCTGCTTTGAAGATCAAGGTCTTTTATTTCCATGTCTGGTGTGCATGCTTCATTTGAATTGATGGCTCCTCCATTACCAGCAGTGAGCTGTGCTAAATGCTAACTCAGCTGTTGGCGGTGTGGCTCACAAAAAAAAAAAAAAGCAACAAAAAAGAGCCGGGTTACAGACTTTAATAAAGCCAAATGTGATTTTATTCCACACTTCAATGCCATGATAGACACTTAAACCATTCCCTTTTTCTACACCGACATTCAACGTGTTTTATTAATAAATTACTTTGAACTGCCCCGCTAGTCGTTTGTCCCTTTTCTGGTCACACGATCGCTGCTCTCCAGAACGTCTCTTGATAAGGTCACAGTTCGGATAAAAGGTGTGTGTGTTTGAGAAGTGACCAGCCGCTTGAGGATGCTTGGCCACAACAAAAGGCTCACCGATTCACTTTGAAGTGTTGAAACGACAGAATGCCAAGCCTTAAAACGATAACCAGGCGCGTTATCGTCCCAGAACGTACTGCATCATGTCATGTCACACAAAAAGTGCTTTCCATGGCAGCTCCCGAACACTATTTACACCAAAGCTTGTCCTTCATTCAAATCATCATTTGGTTGTGCAAGGCTGTGTGACTGGCAGGATGACTGAGAAGAACACAAGCGTGGTGTTTGCAGTTTTCTTTGACATGCAATAAGGCACCGCAGCTGACTTGGTAAAAGCTGAAAAGGGCTGTTTTTTGTTTTTTTTTGACGAAAAATATTCACTCCTTTCTTTGTCATGCACATAAATCCAAATAGTCTTTTTGTAAAAGTGATATATAAGTATACTCTTATGTACAGTGTGTTGTCCCTGCACGCTGACGTACTGTACTGTACACGCTGGCCTACGTTTACAAGCTTCAAATGCACGTCACATTTTTTGGAGCTAGAATTCTTAGTGGTCACCTCCCAACGGAAGGTTGTTTAAAACTATGTACAGCGCATAACGCTCAGATGGGACGCCACCCACACAAGCTCCGCCTTCAAACTCCGGATGCCCACAGCTAGGAGGACCGTTTTGCCTCGATATGAGGTAGCAGTTTATGTCCCAGTGCAAAGAAAGAGGAAAAAAAGTCAATGCAGCTCCAGCTGCGGTCCGTCGCTAGTCGCTGGCTCTCCTTAGTGGGGCGCTATCATTGGGCAATGCTCTAAGGGCGTGTCCGTTGGATAACAGAGTCTGCCTGAGCTCGGGCTCACAGTCGCTGTCCACGTGTCCGCGGCTTGTCAGCTTCACCGGAGGGTGATAAGAATCCTCTTGCGACGTGTACGCCGACGATGTTCCTCCTGTGCTGCTCGCTGTGGAAGCAGAGAAGAAGAAACCAGTCAGTGACCTGTAAACTTTTGCATGATTGCAATTATGAGGAAAAAATGAAAACAGGAGGGTGCTGGGAAAGACGGATTGGTAGGTCCCTGCCATATAGATGATCTTTGCAGTGCTTCCCTAAAAACAGCAAACTAGGGTCTTTTTTTGGACAAGACATTCTGAATAACGGCAATGTGATGTCATATTTATAGGCCTGCCATAAAGGACAATTTAAGGGAAATTGTCATTTTCCACAAGAATTTCCACCAGCCTTTGAAACAAAAAATGTTTTTTGCATTGGGGGTGGGTGCTGGTGTCAAAACCCAACTTTTTTCCTCTGTAAAAGCTAAAATACGCAAAACTACAAAAACAAAAGAGCACTGGGAGAGAAGGGCAGAATATGCCAGTTTTCAGTGAAAACTGCAGGGTTGAGAGGTACGGTCTTGTCCTATAGAATGCAATTGTCATTAAATCATTGGGTGTTTTTTGCAGCGCTAAAAGACTAGGGTCTTTTTTTAATTTATTTTAGCAATACATTCCAAAAAGGGCCGCGCGATGGCTGAGGGGGTAGCATGTGCACCTCCTCAGAGTCAGGAGATCTAGGTTCGAATCTACGTTGGGCGGAGTTTGCATGTTTTCTCCGGGTACTCCGGTTTCCTCCCACAGTCCAAAAGCATGCATGTTAGGTTAATTGGAGACTCTAAATTGTCCATTAGAGTGTGAATGTGAGTGTGAATGTTTGTTTGTCTATATGTGCCCTGCGATTGGCTGGCGACCGGTCCAGGGTGTACCCCGCCTCCCGCCCAAAGTCAGCTGGGATAGGCTCCAGCAAACCCGTGACCCTAATGAGGGTAAGCGGCATAGAAAATGGATGGATGGAAATCCCAAAAAACAGCAATGTGATGTGAAATTAATGGGCCTGCCAATTTTCCAAGGAAATTTTCAGGGAATTCTCATCTTCCACAAGAATTCCCACCAACCCCTGACACAAGAAATGTTTTTTGCAATGGGGTGCTGGTGTAAAAAACAGCTTGCCTAATGTGGTGTAACCATGTTATTTTACTTTGAAGGCCTAATTTTACCTGCTATTGAATGTATGCTTTAGTGTTGTCAAACGGACCGGAAGCCGTACTGCTCTGGCAGAACTGGAGAGGATTTTTTACCCCCTCTTAAAGCTGTTTTTTTGAAGTGCTTTCTAAAAACATCAAAGATTAAAGTCATTTTGAAAATCAGCAATGTGTTGTGATATTTATGGGCCAGCAATGGGCCTGCCATAAGAGAAATGCTCTGGAAAGGGAAATTCTGGCAAAACTAGCAAGGATTTTTTTTCATGCAAGTTAAAACATTAAAACAAGGGAGAGAAGGAAAAAATACGTGATTTTCCCAGTGCAAACGTGTGGTTTGATAGATATGTTCCGGTCATACAGATGATTTTTGAATCATATTTTTTTGGTTGTGGTCCCCTAAAACAAAAAAAGTGTTTTTGGCAATAAGTTCAGAAAAAAAGCAATAAGATATTTATGGGCCTGCAATAAGGAAAAAAAATCCAAAAGGGGACTCCTGGCAAAACTAGTGAGGATTTTTTTCCATGCAAGTTTAAATATTAAAACAAAAGGGCACTGGGAGAGAAAGGCAAAACGCGCAAGTTTCCCAGTGCAAATGGGAGGGATGACAGGTACGGTCCCGTCATATAGATGATCTTTGAATACGTTTATTTTGCTACAGTGCTTCCCTTAAAGGCCGCACGGTGGCTGAATGGGTAGCATGTTGGCCTCACAGTCAGAAGGTTCAGGGTTCCAATCTCCGTTGGGCATCTCTGGAGTTTGCATGTTCTCCCCGTGCGTGCGTGGGTTTACTCCGGGTACTACGGGTACCTCCCACATTCTAAAAACATGCATGTTAGGTTAAATGGCGACTCTAAATTGTCCATTAGAGTGTAAATGGTTGTCTGTCCGCCCTGCGATTGACTGGTGACCAGTCCAGGGTGTACCCCGCCTCCCGCCCAAAGTCAGCTGGGATAGGCTCCAGCATACCCAGCATGAGGATAAGCGGTATAGAAAATGGATGGATGGATGGCTTCCCTTAAAAGAGTGGTTTTCAAACAGGGGGAGCCCCGGCATTACGAGAGGGGGGGTTTGCGGGGCTACCACAAAAACGTTTCATTATTACCATATTTTCGGGGGGGCTGGGGGGGAGGGCAGTTTAGTGTTCCCTAAAAACAAGAAAGCAGGGTTTTTGGGCAGTATGCCTGCAATACGAGACATTTTCTGGAAACATAATCTAGCAAGAGCAATAAGCCAGTTTCCCAGTGCAAACGGGAGGGTTGACAGGTCACATCACCCAGCGCTTGAGACGGAAGGAAGCCTGAGAAGGTGACAATGGGCATCAGAAAGGCTGCTGGAGGAGCTTAACGGCGAGCAGGACAAGCTGAGACAGTCTTTCATATTTGGGCAGCACCCGCTCACCCCTACTGTGCTACACTGTCAGGGGCTGCTGGTCGGAGCCAATCAATCAACAAGGAACCACCTTCCAGGCGAGTGTCTGCGGGCGTTTGTCAACGTTACCTTTTTTACCGCCGAGATTGTCGGAAAACCCCTGCGTGTCTTTTCGAATGCCGTTGCAGAGCGCTGCTGTGTGCTCCCCTGGGTAACAGTGGGAGTAAGGAGGGGGGGGCGGGTGCTGATGGTACTCCGTAACTCCTGCCGGAGCAAAGTCCTGCTTCTGGTAGTCGAGGTCCTTGGAGTAGTGGTTGCTGGTCTCCATGCAATCCGTGCACACGCCTGCACCGTCGAAACCTGGAGGTGATAAGAAGAATCTGAAGAATCAAAGTGGTCTGTTTGCTTTCCATTTTATTTGTTTTATTTACAGAACTCCATTTACTGAGCAAAATAATTACGCCTAAATTATTTTTGCCCCACGGAGGAATCCCTGCCACGTTCCGAGTCCTAAATAATACGGCACACAAACACGTTTCACCAAAAAACTGCAATGAAAATGAACCAGACCCATCCCGAGCATACAAATAATAACCCCCTGAAAAAAAGAGTATGTGTCCACGAGAATCGGGTACCTGTTGCTTCTACAACGTGTCCGTTGGGCTGAGGTCCACCGGCGGCCTCCACTCGAATACACACATCCTGGCCGTCGGACAAAGTTCCCTGAGAGGAGAGGTAGCTCGGCACGTCGGGAGGAACGATCGTCTCATCTGTAGGACGAGTCGGAAGCAGCAGAAAGATTCATATTCATATTCATATTGATATATGGCATCACGAACATATCACGGTGCAATATTACATGTTTATGTACAGCAGGGGGTGTCCAAACTTTTGCCAATGAGGGCCACACACTAAAAAAGGAAAGGATGCCATTTTGATAATTATGTGTTTTTATATTTGTACTGAATTAGTATATTAGTATGAACGTCGGTCTTTGCTCTTTTTTCTTCCCCCAACTATTTCAACTCGTAGTTATAACTTTATTCCTATAATATTTTCACTTTATTTGCAACCAATTTTTTGTTTTGTTTGTTTTTTCTTATTACGACTTAAAAAAAAACGTCTTTCTTTAATATTTCTACAAAAATGATGCTATTTTTCCCCATAATATTCCAGAAGTTTGCTGTGTATCTCTAAACTGCTTTAAATGGGAATGCAAGTTATTCCGTGTTTCTCACCCGTGTTGGTGACGCTGCAATCCTCGCTCTTCTTCCTCGTCTGGTAGATGATGCACACCCACACCAGCGAGGTCACCACGATACTCGTCACCACGGAGATGACGATGATGCCGATGGTGACCGTGCTCAGTCCGGCGGGCGGGGCGCAGGGGCCGCGGCGCTGCGTTACCGCCAGCCGGCTGTGGGCTCGCTCCGTGCCCAGCGTGTTGGACATGAGGCAGGTGTAGCGGCCGGCGTCCTCCAGCGTGGCGGCGCCGATGACCAGCAGCTGGTTGCCGGGGGTGAAGTGGTGTCTGTCGGAGGGCCGCAGGGGCCGCTCGTCGTGCAGCCAGGTGATGCGGGGCGGCGGGCTGCCTAGCGCTTTGCACTGCAGGGCCACCGTGTCGCCCACTGCCACGCTGCGATCCTCCATCTCCTGGGCCAGGTGGGGGGTTTCTGTGGGCGAGGAGAAAAATCACATTTGGAAGCCTCAGGTACAAATGCTGGCGTCTGTTAACATCATCAAATATTTTACACACGTTTTCATTAGGCACAAATCGCATTTCTCCTCTAGGGAACAATGATGTCAGTGTTCCCCCGGCAAGTGTGTGTGTGTGTGTGTGTGTCATCCCACACTGAGCACTTCCCCTCACAGCGGGGCATACACAGATTAAGAGATCTCACTTAACCCACTTCAGTCGTCTGTCTCTTTTCTATCAATCCTCTCTCGCTCTCTCTGCGCTCCTCCTTTCCAGCTCTCCCATTTTCTTCTCAGACACAATTTTTTCAGACAGGGGGCCCCCTTGAAGGCCGCTTAACCCCCCCCCCCCCCTCCAAATTCCATGCCCACCCCCGCTATTCTCTTCAAAACCCAAACATCACAGATTGGGTCTATCAGCATGGCCGCTTTGGTCTGTACTCTAACTTTGCTGAGTGGATTAGGCCTGAAGTACATTCCAAGCGTCCCAGTCTGAACCCGACCTCTTTTAAGGCCAACCTGCAGAAAACAATCCCCTGCTTATTCTTTCCGACGGGGGTGATGTCAGTGGAGGAGAGCGGCTCTATTTTCTTTGAATCAACAAGGTAAAACAGCCAATAAACTGGAAGCACTGGGGCTTGCAGTGAAGCGGCCATGACTGGTCGCTCCCACAGAGCGGCAGCGGAGGGGAGCGGGGGTTGTTTTGGGAATGCCTGACAAACATCCCTCTGTGAGTCGCTCTCGCTCCCCCACCAGTCCCCTCTGACCCCCAAACGGCGGCCTTCGGCCCCTGACCTGCAGCGAGGCCGCAGCTGCTGAGGAAAAGAAAAATATAAAGCCGAGCATTCTGCCGCTTCCCACACGAGAGCTCGGCTTTTTACAAGAGATGTGGGAAAACCAGAAGGGCAGAAAAAGGGGAGATATTCACCAAGTACGCTGAGCGTGGCGTTGGCAGACACGGTCCCTGCCGTGTTTTTGGCCGTGCAGCTGTACACGCCCATGTCTTCAGGCTTGACGTCCATAATGAAGAACACATCGTCGTCGGGCATGACGTGCATTCGCCGCTCGCGGGCGGCGGGAAAATCCGTGCCCCCGTCCTTCTGCCAGGCAATCTGCGGCGCCGGGTGGCCCTCGGCGGCACACTCCAGCCTGGCGGTGTGGCCCGTCCTGATGGTGCTGTCCCTGGGACTCTTGACGAAAGACGGCAGCACTGTGTGGACAAAGCAGAACCAACAACTTCCACATGACAGCAAAACATCACCGATTCCTAACCGCAGGTTCGGTGCTGAGCTAGAGGGCTAAAGGAAAACGCTCCGTCTGCGAGAAGGCCGAGCGACAGAGCGTTGAAGAAATGGCCTCGGTCATGCGGTCCGATCAATTTGTCACGAGTGGAAAGCGAGAGAAGACTTTGTTTGAGTGAAAGAGGGGAAAACGCAGCGTGTCCACTCAGCTCAATCGCATCTCTTGTCCAACGGGACAGTTGAAGAGCGGATAAGTCCAACGTCGACAGGCGTTTTATTTGCTGGAAGCGATGTAATCACACACATATTAACACATGTGAGTGGCGCCTTTTCCAACGTTTGTTTTGTATTTATTTGTTTCATGTTTGGACATTTTTGCAGGGCTGCTTCTCTTAGGAAAAATAAATGTTTCCTAAGAGAAAATTAATGAAATAAATTAGTTACCGTTTTTGACAACCCTAGTTTTTTTGTTTTAAAAATGACTGGTTTGACTTGACTTTATCTTTTGAAATAGATATTTCAAAACAACACATTTTGGAGCTGTAACTGTAACGCATCTCCGCTGTGGCTCCCCCTCGGAGTCTGACGCTCTTTTAGAACTTTATTCTGACCTGAACACGTCAACAGCAGCGCAATTCCAACGCTATTTGCGTGTCTCCAACACGCAGACACGTCTATGACAACACGAACGACACTTCCTCACGGTCACTAGACTGCCGCCAGATGCATTAAGGGACACTCTGAACATAACAGCATCTTTACAATCCGGGCGTGAGAGGTCTAAATGAACCAAAAAAAAGTGGAAATTCTCAGTTTGTAACTCTTAATGCGGAAGCACAGTCTGCTGCAGCGACGATTAGTACGATTAGTAAGTTTAAGTACGCGACGAAATCCCCCAAAATATACTCAAAACATTAAAACTTAAGTTACATGGTGTCTTTGAATGCAACGCTAATTTCTGTTAACACGGTTCAAGTGTGTGCTACCATTAAGGCTAGTGTTAGCACAAAATCTGTTTACCTATCTTTTAGCTTCAATTAAATTTTCAGTTCATTTGGATGTTAATACATACAAATATTTTAGAACGCTGTCATTTATCTTTCTTTCAATAAAGTACAGCAAAAAAATGGCCATAATTCTGACATAGTTGCAAATGGCGATTAATTGTGATTAATTTGAATACCGATTAATCTAATTACAATTTATCATCATTTGACAGGCCTTCAAGTAATACAAAACGATAAAAGTGGAACGTGTATTTAAAAATAACAAAATATAACGGAATTCTTACAAAGTAAATACAATGCAGTCTACTGTGGCTATTCCTGCAACAAGTCACAAGAAAAATGTAAATAAATAAATGCAATCTAGCGTCCCCAGGAAGAAAATACTTTTATACTTGTTACAATTATTCCACGTTTACACCACACTTGTCCTCCGCATGTGGCAACCCTCGAGGTGGGTATTATGTCGATCCCAACGCTAACGGGGCATCTAACAAGGGCTGTGACGTGATAAAGTTATTTCCACAAAGTGGCCGCGCTGGACCTCCACTTTCTCTCATATAGTAGGAACGGTGGAACGCACATTTGTACTGGTTTTGATACTGGGGTATATCTTGAAACCCGTAACCGGCCCATGCCTAGTGCACTGAAATGACTCTTCAGTTTCGGTTATCTCTACGCCGCTTACGACAACGAGAGTGAGCCAGACCTACGGGTGTCGACGCAAATGGGTTCTACTGTATCCTCCCATGAAGAATGGCAATTCAAACAACAGCAAAAAAGTTTTTACCGTTAACAACGAGGCGGGCCTTGCTGGAGTAGGTAGAGCCGAAGTGGTTGGTGATGATGCACTGGTAACGTCCCTCGTGTGCGAAGGTGACATGCCGCAGGTGCAGGATGGTGGTGTACTCCATCACGCTTCCAGCACCTCCGCCTGTCCCGTCCGACGCCGTATCGAGGTGGTGGGCGCGAATGTGAGCGTAGTTCTCTGTCTCGGCGTGGCGAAGCAGCTCCTGGTCTTTGCGCCAGGCGAATGTCATAGGGGAGGAGCTGCTGCTGGCAGCCGTACAGGTAAGACGTACATTGCTACCGAGAACTGTGACAGTGGTTTCCGGCTGAACTGTGATCTGAGGCTTGGGAAGGTCATCTAGAGGTGATGGGGGGAGGGAAAGAAGAGAAAATGGGAAGAAAACGTCAAGAGAGCTACAAATGTGGGTCCACTTTGGTGACATTTAGTTTCTTCATCAACAAATTTCTGTCATGCATCAACCCCCCCCTGGAAGTACTATTGGCAAACTGATCATATCTATTTATTTATCTGTGCTGTACCAACGGAAACCAGAAAAATGCACCAAAAAGCCGAGCTGTGACGCACACAAATGTATTCAAGAGTCAGTCGGTATAGAAATGAATGAAATTGCATGTTGAGTTATGATCAATTTAGACATGTTGGCACTAAAAGTACTTCATGCTTCTCATGCCTCCCCCTGAGAGTTCACCGCACCCCCTAGGGGGGGCCGCCCCACTATTTGAGATGCACTGCTCTAGAGCAAACTAGATCAAAATACAAAAAAAAAGTAAAAACACTTAAGCAGCCATTTTTATGTGCTCAAGGAAGGCTAATAAAGACAACACAACGCAGTTGGAAAACATTTTGCTGCTGCACAGTTCAGATTCTTCCCACCTTATGTAACCCGGAAGAGGGAGGCACTAATTACAACATTTGCAGGGGGACATTTTCATGTGGAAAATAACAAAAGTGGGGTTTTGGCCAAAAGTGGAGAGCAATGGCTTCATTCTGACTGATAAGATTGAGATGGAAATGCATGAAGAATCAGAAGAACATCACCTTCTCCCACTGGTCTTTGCTTATGACCCGGTAGTGCGTGTAAACAGGGACTTCAGTCGGGACCGATTTATGTGGGGAATCAGACTCATTTGAAGTAAACGCACCGACGGTGTCCCTTGTCTCCCAAAAAACATTACAGTCCCAATATAACACTCACCGCACACAAAACTCCTGGATGGAGCCTGGAAAACGCTGGTACCCTTAAGGCTCTCAGGGTGGGCACATGTGGCGTTGACACCAGCTTGTAAACCACGGCTCGCCAACCACTCGGGCAGCCACTGGAGCTGGCAGTCGCACAGGAAGCTGTCGCTCTGGACAAGACTGTGGGGCAAAAAAAAATAGCTGGATGTGTGTTTTGGATACCTGAGTGTGGAAGTGTAGACTGTTTCAAAACGATTCAAGGCCTTTGTGGCTTTGTGCACCTAAATCATGGGAGCTTGTCAAAAGCACTTACAGAGTCTTGAGGTTCTTCATCTTGCTGAAGGCATCAGGCTGAATTGAGCGGATTGCATTGTCGCCCAAGTTCCTGTTGGAATACAACAGCACATCAACAACAATCCTCACAAACGCATCGCAATGAACTAGAACACTTTTTTGTACAGTAGAACAACGATTAGCGTGCTTTTGTAAAATTCACAGCTAATTTTTGCCCCGGCCGGTGTACATTTGCCGGTTAGCGTACAATCCGATGCACGTCGCCCATCTACGATGTCATCGTGTTTGACTCTCGAAAATGTTAAAACAAAAACAAGTTTTTGGAACAATTCTAAATGCATATAAATGACGAATGAAAAAGACAATTTACTTTTACCTGCGCTGAAAAGGTGACAATTCCCAACAACTTCTTCCTGAAGAGTGTTTTACCACCTTATTTATCAAAATGCAGGCAACTTTACACCTTTCTTTGGCTCCGTTTTGGGTTATTGGGGTGAGAAACACAACGGAATAAATAACTCATGGCAAAACAGGAAGGTGGTGTTGAAGGGGAAAGTGTTGATCTTGTTTTGGAACTTCAAATCTTCAAATCATGTGGACAAAAACGGAAAAATATGCAGTACTTTTACAAGTATAAAGTGAAAATATGAAAAAAAAAACAATCTAACAAAAAAGTCATAATATGAAGTAGTCATATTAACACACATAATTCACAATTCATGAAAAATTTATAATAAAAAAATAGAATGAACTAAAAAATTCATTAAAAATAAATGTATTAAAATGTGGGTATTTAGAAAAATTGTAATATGAGAAACAACAAAATATTTGGAGAATTCGGTTGAGGCAAAAGTTATGATATCATTGGAATAAAGTCAGGATAAAGTCACACTATAAACAAAAAATGTACAAAGATAAGTTGAAATAGTAAAAAAACACCAAAGATGGGCGAAGAAGAGCAAAGAGTGAAATTGACACCAAAAACGGGCTGGTAATCCTACTTCACAAAGCCAAACTACATGACTTCTTGCAAACTTACATGTTTGCTTTACAAAATATCAAAGTGGTCCTTGCATCCTTCAATTTTTCACAATGTGGTCCTCACGTTTAAACACCCATGCCTTAAATATTCATTAATTCCTTTCATTGATCAATTAGAAGAATTTCTAATTCTTTTCGGCATGTAAAACTACAATTGCACCACAATAAAAACATGCTTTGTGTTAACATTTTTGGCTTTCTGGATTGAATTAATTGGATTTTACATCGGTTAATGTCCGATTCGGTTTGAGTCGGACCTTTCGGAACAAATCAATGATGCTGAGCAGGGTTCTACTGTGGCTCAATTGAAAAGATGAAAGTAGGAGTGAAATAAAATCTATTACTATCCATTTATTATGTATTTCCTAATAATTTAGATTATATTAGGGTTGATTAACAGCTGGTCTGTGCTATACTCAAACTCTTAATTCAGGGGTCGGGAACCTTTTGGGCTAAGAGAGCCATGAACGACACATATCTTCAAATGTATTTTCATGAGAGCCATGTCCCATTAAAAAAAAAAAGTGAACTAGAAGTGTGGTCAACAATCTTAGAAGATAATAAGTCTCTGTTGCGCTGCAATTGGCCGGCGACTAGCCCGCGGTGTGCCCCGCCTCTTGCCCGTCGTCAGCTGGGATAGGCTCCAGCATACCCGCGACCTCAATGAGGATAAGGGCATAGAAAATGGATGGATGGATTCAAGTGCTGAGAAGCTATTATATTTGGAATGTTATTTTTAACACTGTGGTTCCTGTCATGTTTTACTTTAAAATTTCAGCAAAAAAACATTACACAAAACATTCTACTTTATAAAACAGAAATTATGTATTTCATTGTTATGGATTTATTCCCACTATATTTTAACTTTATTCCCATTAAAATTTTCCCCTAACCTATTCCAAAAATGACAATTTTATTGTTTTGCTTGTTTTTTAATTTTGCGACATTTAAAAGTTAAAATTTTTACTAAAATGACATTGTTTTTACTCATAATATTACAAGTTTTCAGAAAACGGTGGGTTTTCCTCTCGGAATTATGATTTTATTCCTGTAATATTCTGACTTTATTCTCCTAATATTATAACCTTTTCTACAACCTCATTTCCCCAAAATATTTTCATTTAGATTACAGCTTTTCTCTCCCAATATTTGGACTTTATGTTTTTGTAAAATGACTGCTCATTTTTCTATTTTTGCTGTTTCCTTGAAGTTTTTTGTTAAATTGTATTTTTAGAGGGCCGCACGGTGGCTGAGTGGTTAGCACATTGGCCACACAGTCAGGAGATCTTGAAAAACCTGGGTTCAAATCTCCGTTGGGCATCTCTGTGTGGAGTTTGCATGTTCTCCCCGTGCGTGCGTGGGTTTTCTCCGGGTACTCCGGTTTCCTCCCACATTCCAAAAACATGCATGTTAGGTTAATTGGTGACTTAGGTATGTAGGTATTGTCCATCGGTATGAATGTGAGTGTGACTGGTTGTTTGTCTATATGTGCCCTGCGATTGACTGGCGACCAGTCCAGGGTGTACCCCGCCTCTCGCCCAAAGCAAGCTGGGATAGGCTCCAGCATCCCCGTGACCCTAATGAGGATAAGCGGTACAGAAAATGAATGAATGTATTTTTAGATTGCGCCGGGGGCCAAAAAATTCACTCGGAACGCACTTTGAACACCCATGTTGTAAAGCAAGCTATGTTGCATAGATTTGAAATAAAAAACAAAATAATAAAAATAAATGTTATGGCGTTTAGGAACTTCTGACAGCCATATGTGGTCACATCTGGCTCCCGAGCCGTAGGTTCCCTACCACTGCTTGATTGCGATGCACCTTGGAGATGAATAAAGTACCTATCTGCAAGTTAAGAAGGTTGCTAGGCTACCGGCAAACGACAAAATCACTGTGGAATACTCACAGGTGCTCCAGGGTCTCTAGGCCAGCGAAGGCTTTCTTTGCCACCGACTTGATCTTGTTTCCAAACAGGGTCCTGTCGTTCCCAAACATAAAGGGTGTGGATCGCCCGAGAGGGGGAGAAAAGGGCGAGAAGACAGAGAGTAGGGAGCACAATTAGCAGGGCTCAATCTGATAAGAAGGAAGGGATTGGAGAATTGGAAATTTGAACTGTGTGGAGATTAGCCAAGAGGAAATGTGTGTGTGTGTGTGTGTGTGTGTGTGTGTGGTTAAGCAAGTGGGGCTCTGTGCTGCTCTTCAAAGACCACTTTTATCTTTATTAGAATTTTATTAGCAATGACCCTGCAGGGTTCATGGCGATATTCATGCAACCATGAGAGAGTCCGCCAGTTGCTGTCCCTCTTATTTGGAGTCCTCCTCTCCTCGCCGCCCATCAGTGCGCTACCTCTGCCCCTTCACAGGAAGCGGAGGCACAGCTAATTCACAATAAATTATTCATAAGTTCATAATTAATATTTGAAGGAATGAGTTATATTGATCTGCGCGTCGTGTAATAAAAAAGCTCTATTGATGTTTTCCCCCTCTTTTCTGCACCGCCCCCCCTCCTGCGGCTTGGCTAACCAGGCTTAAGATGCGGCGGGCCGCTTATGCCGACACTTGACAAAAGAGGCAGGGGTCAGAGTGTAGGGCGTGTGAGGCGTTTGATTCTGATGACTGAATGCGGCCCCCAATTTCACCCTCTCTCAGCTCCCAACAACAGCGAGCGTGAAAGCGGGGGCGAGGGGAGCACGGGGCACGGAGGAGAAATGGAGCTAAGCCTATTGGGGGAGCGAACCCCCGCCAGTGCAAAGAAAAGCCCTTTCTCTTCCCGTTTCTCCCGGTCATTCTCCTTTAGCTGTGCTCACACTGGGAACCATCTTGGCCGGCCATCATCGTTTCATCCCGCAGGTTGATTACTCCGCATTGCTGCTCGCCGCCAGCACGTACTCGCATCCCTCGGGACTTGTTTAAACATCGAAAATATTACAACCTAAATGCAGTTAGGAAAGTGAGAAGAAGAGAATTCCAAACGAGGGGAGACACTCACAGCCTGCTGAGGCTATCCAATCCGGAGAAGGCCCCGTTGGTGTCCTCTATTGTGCCTGAGATGTCGTTACGGTCCAGCTCCCTGCCGAGAAGGAGGGGAAAGCGGGTTGGGACAAAAACACTGCAAGGAGGGAGGATGAGAACAAGTTCACAGTCAGCCAGCACTGCCTTGGCAAAGCCTGGTCTGCCCCCTCACCCCCTTTCCCTCCGTCCCCCACCCTCACACCTGGTCTGAAGAGCCTCTCTGCAGCTTCACTCTGCCAACCACATGCATTCTTTCCTTAGAGAGGCAGAGGACCGTGCATGTCAGGGTGTGTGTGTGGACAAATAATAAATGACAGTGACTGGGGATTGGCAGCAAGTGTTTCGTGTTGTTTGTCTGACGGAGACGGGTAGAGCACAGCCAAGAGTCTTGAAGGGGTTGCGGGCCAAGCTTAGCAATGGCTGGGCAAAGACAGAATGGATTCGGTGAAATAATGGCGGTGAATAATTTAGGAGTTTCTAAACACTTCACTCTAGTGAAAGAAAGAAATGTGGCAGAAGAACTAATTGTATTCTCAATTGGAGAAAAAACACCACCTTCCCCACAACAACATCATTCCCATGCTTTGCAGGGCCTTCCCCCCCCCGTCCAGTCCTTTCCTCGCTCTTTTCAACCCCCACTGGCCATCAAACTGGGGCTGCCAATTTCCTACTCTTTCTGGCTGGCTGGTTGTGAATGCCTGTTGGCTTGTTAAAGCGAGGCCGGGGGTGGGGGATGAAGAGCAAGGGACCGTGGGTAGGAGGATGTGGGGACGTCGGGGTGAAGGGCGAGGGCTGCGCGATGGGCCAACAAGCCCCGTGGCCGAATAAGGGGGCAGGCCCGTTTGTTTGGAGCTTTCACACCCCTCTGCGGGCTCCGGTGCAATGCCAGCTCGACCAGCAGTGCAGGCCCAATTAAAGCTCCCCAGCTAACTTTCTGGGCCCAGTCTTTGGCCGTTCTCCCCTGCACTGATTAGATTAGATCTGCCTCAAAGGAACAAGCCCCTTTAGCACGTAGATCTTGCAATATGAGCGCGTAAGACTTGTAAGAGTAGATATGGCATGCCATTCGCACAGAGCCCAGCACTGGCACGGCGTCCTGATCACATGAGTAGATGCGAGACGACGTTCACGCAAACGCCCTACTAACCTATGGCTCGGGCTCTTTTGATGACCACATTTGGTTCTAAACAGCGTAAAATGTCTTTATTTTCATTTCATTTTTTCTTCAAATAGATACAACATATCTTGGGGTCTTCAAAGGGCGGTCCGAGTGATTTATTCGTCCGCGGCACATCCAAAAATTACAGTTAAAAAAAAAACTTTAAGGAAACACCAAAAATGGAAAAAGCAGATGTAATTTTAAGAAAATAAAGTCAAAATTTTTGAAAAATATGTCGTTTTTTGAAAATTATGTTCCAAAAAGGATATTAGGAGATAAAGTCAAAATATTACAGAAATAAAGTAATAATTAAGAGAAACATTGAAACAATAGGGAAATAAAAAAACAGCAGAATTTTTTTTTTTAATGCTGTAATTTTACAAGTAGAAAGTCACAGTTTTACGAGAATAAACTTTTCCTTAATGAGTAAAAACAATGTCATTTTAGCAGCGTAGCATAGAGTTCATTTTTAGGGTTTAAAATGTTATATTACAAGACGAAACAATAAAAATAACAAACAGTTGGAATATTAGGTTGGGAACAAAATTAATATAGGAAGATAGTGAACATATTGTGAGAATAAAATCCTATATTAAATGTGTAATTTTTGTTTTTAAATGTATAAAGTTTTGTATAATTATTTTGCTGACATTGTAAAGGTAAACGACAGGACTCAGTGTTTGAAATAACATTCAAAATATAAAACCTTCTCAGCACTTTAATCCATCCAATTCAGAAACTAATTACTAATTATTAATTCATTACTTGCTTATAAAAACTTTGTTAAATACACTGTTTAAGAATATATGATATGGCTCTCACGGAAACACATCTGAAAAAGGTTCCCGATCATGATCTAGTCTGACATCCGGAATACTTGTTGGACAGCAGCATAGCACGGTGGGAAAAGTGACACTCCAGTCCCGGCATTATGGGATACGCTTTCACACAAGTGCCATCTTGACTCTTTTATGGCCTCCAATGTGACACAACTGGCGGGTCCAGCGAGAGATATACGGTACAGGGCAAACAAATCATCTTTAGGAGCGTAACTGTGAGAGAAATTAGATGCATTGTGTTTGCACAAAATCATCTCTCACTTGCTTTGGTTTCTCTTATTTCCACACATTGTGTTTTTTTAACTTGTCGGGAGCTTCCAGTAGCAAAAACTTGTTGCATGGTTTCCAAAGGGATCCCAGTGTACCCGGTGGAAGCAAGTAACAAAAAGCTCTTTAGAACCACAACCAGACAAAAAGAAACAAAGCCAGAAAGACTACACAAAAAAAGTTGCCACAGAAACCGCGACAACAGTGAAGCCGGAACACCTCGTACTTAAAATCAAAGGCCTGGATGCAAATGTGACCCGACTTAAAAAACGCAAAGAGCTCACATCTTCTAAACCCAGCAGATTGGGACTTTGCTAACAGCAAATGAGGGGTGCGCACTTACAGGCTGCGTACAGCCCTGAGGCCTCGGAAGGCTCCTTCGGCGATGTGGCTTATGGAGTTGTGCCCCAGGCGGAGGGTGTGGAGATCCCCCAGTCCAGACAGACTGCCTTCATCCAGACGAGTCAGGTTGTTATACGACAGATTCCTGGAGAGGAAAAGCGTGAGTGAGATGGAGAAGAGAGGACAGAAAGGGGAAAAAGATGTTCTGTGTGAGGTCTGGAAGGAGATGATAGAACTAATGTAGCTCCAAAAATTATTATGTTTTAGTTTCAGGGCCAGTCCAAGGTCTCTTGGCCACTTTGTGACACTTTCCCCATCACAGTGGATGAACAATGTAGCCTTGGCAGATTTTGGTTCACATGGCAGAAAATAAGACAAGAAACAAACTTTACATTTGTAACATCCACTACTACTCCTTCGTCTCCAGCCTTTGGTAAAGACTCCATGAAGGGTGTCCAAAGTGCAGCCCAGGGGCCGTTTGCAACCCCTGCCACATTATAAGAATATCATTTATTTAAAAAAAAAAAAAAACTTGGAAAATCTGCAGCAATGTTAGAAGAACAGTCAAAATATTAAAATAAATGAAAGTCAATTTTACAAGAATAACATAACACGAGAAAAAAATTAAAAATAAAATAAAAAACATCATTGTCAAAGAATGAATATAAATTTAATTTAAAAAAGTATTTTTTTAAATCCCATAATAATTCATAATACTATGAGAGAAAAAAACAGCAACAACAAAAGTGAATGTAAGAAGAATGAATAGAAAATATTGTGGAAATATTCATAAGTATGAGAAAACATTTACACAAGAAAGCTGAACTAATTGAGGGGAAAAACTGCTGTAATTTCATGAAAATAAAATCCACATTACAAAAAAACAAAGTTGTATTCTAACCAGAAAAAGTGTCTAAATTTGACCAGAATAAACTCTCAATATTATGAGGAAAATAATGTAATTTTCATAGATGAGCCTTGAAATATTAAAGAAAAACTAATTTTTTCCTCCAAAAGTCATACTTTTCATAAAAACAGCAATGCAAATAATAAAGTTGTAATTTTTAGAAAATTAGGTTGGGGAAAAAGTTATAATATTACTGGAATGAAGTCATAATATTATGGGAATAAAGTCATATTTACAAAAATAAAATTTACTAAAAAAAAGTTAAAATATATGGAAAATGTAAAACAAAAAAAGGACCAAAAATCAATACTATTGGTGCGCTTTTTCACCTACATCTGCAGCTACTGTATATCAACAAAGCTGAGGTGCAGGCATATCTACAGTACATGGGTTGGCTTAGTGGCCACTGAACCATTCAGTTTTTCATATGTGACCCTGGGTGGTAAACATATGGACATCCCTGGCCTAGATGAACATTCTGACATTCATTTGGCCATAAAATGAAGTACAGACTGGACAGAATACTGTCCATGAACTTTAATATAAAAATAGATGGTACTGGAAAACAGACAAGTAAAAATGCACACTTTGAGTGTAGTTTTAAAAGACATGACAATGTCCTACCTCCTACTCGTATCGGACGCATTGCCCTTCATCGTCATTACATGCAGCCGAGCCGGGCCTCGAGTTTGCTTGACAAGTCGTGTGTAGAGATTCTTGTTGTTGACTGATCAGGCCAGGATCACAGTAACTCAAATAAACCTGGATCGCCTCTGATATGTTGAGCGCCGAGAGGGCGGCGCGGGGAGCAATTTGTCATTCATACTAGGAGACATGCGTCCAGGATATGGCCTTGCAATACGGACAATAAACTTACATCAAAGCCATCTAACTCATAATAATGCCTTACCGTTACACATCAACAAACACAGATCCCCTGGCCTACCTTCAAGTTAGCAATGCCTCAGCTGAGCGAGGCACTTTACAGCAGCGAAATGACAATCATGTCAACAGAAAAGGGAAGGATCTCAGATAACGCCTAGTCCTTCAGTTGACAATGGGGGGGGTGAATGTGATCCCAGTGTAATTACCGCAACAGCCCATGTAGAGCATCACACACAAGATTGCAAAAACACCCAAACACAACAAAATGTATGTAAGAGATTTAGTGTTGTTGAGGATGGGATAAAAAGGATAATACTTAGAGTCGCGTCCTGCATCGAGTGCAAAACCCAATGTCATTGAAGCAATGTAAAAGCCTAACTGAACCTAACCATGCACCTTCGGAGACACATATCTTAAATTGTTTTGTTCTTTGATTCTCCTGCTCTTAACAGTTCATGAAATTAATGCTCGGTACTCACAGTTCCCTTAGCTTCTGGCAGAACTTCCAGCCATCGGGATTGATGCGGGTTATGGAGTTGTTGCTGAGGAAAAGCTGCTGAAGAGAAGTCAGGCCATACAGGGATCCGCTGTTCACCTCCGACAGGCTGTTGTAGTCCAGGTGGCTGCATCAATACAAACAAGCAACACGTGTAGAGTTGCACAAAGACTTGAGCAATGTCAAAATCAGATTATCAGCTATAGAGCTGTTAAAAATAGCAGCAACTAAATGATTTCATAAACTAAGTTACATTTCTTAGTGTAAATTAGGCATCATGGCAAGCCACACCTCTCTGTTATGACACAACACAGCGGCGGATGCAGTCCGCCACTCTTTTATAACTTCATTCCAACACCATATAGTGTATGTATATCCGACTCAAACACATCTCCAGTCCGCTTGTCCTGGGAACACTTCCTCATTGTCACTCGATGACTGAGCGACGCATTCTGGGACAATCAGGACATCATAACAAAGTCTTTGTTACGCGTGCATATCTGGTCTAAATGCACAGAAAGCCAATAAGTCGACGTGCTTATCACTCACTTTGTAACTCTTACTGCAGAAGTACTTTTTGCTGCATTTAAGTATGCTCAAAAATCCCAGAAAATCATCTGGTGTCACACAGATGACACAACCCCTCATAGCTCATAATTACACAGTTGAAGTGTGTTTAAATGTCTTTTAGCTTGATTGAAAATTTCTGTTCACTAGGAAATATGAATACAGTTAACATGGGCATGTTTCAGACATATTTGAAAATAGTGATTAATCATAATTAATTTAAATACTGTGATTAATCTGATTAAAATGTTAATCATTTGACAGCCCTAATAAAAAATAAAAAAATTGGTTCAAAAAATATTCTTTGGTGCAAAAAATTCATTTTAATACATTTTTATGTTGTTCCATGTGTACTAATGCATTGATTTTCCTTCAGTTCTTCCCAGAGATACCTACAGGACTTTCATCTTGGCAAGATCCCAAAAAGCACCATCAGTCAGCTTGCTGATACTGTTCCTTTGCAGCTTGAGCACCTCCAAGCTAGAAAGGCCCTGGAAGGTCAAACCCTCCACTTGACGGATACGATTCCTGTTCAGCTCACTACAGGTGCCGTAAACACACAAAAAATATAGCAAAAACATCAACACACATTTGGACATTTTTTCACAATATTTTGTCTATATTCATTTGTAATTCATTTTAGTTTTTTTCAGGAACGCAGATTGAGTGCGCCGTTCCGGCTCATGTAACCGATACATGCGCTCACACTCCAAATGCTAATGATTACTTCTCATATGGTAATGATTTGATTGATTTTAAACATGCAGACACAAAATCATTGGAAAACAGCGCATATTACAAGTCACACGTTTCTTTTGAAAATAATTACTCATTAATACTAGTCCATAAAAATAATATCATAATAATCAAAAAATAATAATTTCAAAAAACAATCTCATTAAAATAATTAATATCAAAAGAAATTCTGAAAGATTATTGTTTTCCCATTGAAGAATTGATAAACATCTACAAATTTTTTGCCCACATTCTATAACAGCCTTCACGCAAAGAGTCCTGTAGCCTGCAAATTTCAGTGAAGGCCTTTCCACCTGTTGCACCGCATCGTGTTTTGCATTGGATGTGTGTGTGTGTGTTTGTGCGTGTGTGTGTTAATGCTGCTGTTAGATGAGTAAATATAAACATCCTGGTCTATTCTTTCGCACGAGTTCCTCTTTTCTCCTCGGGTTAGACTTCACCTGCAAGAGCGACTTCACTCTTCGGGTTAAAGGTAGAAACAATCAATGCATTAAGTGCAGTGAGACAAGGAAAGGAAGTTTGCCCAAGATAATAAGGTGTTTTGCAGGGAATGACCTCACCACTTGGGGGATATGGAAGAAGCCAATAAATCGCTTACAATATACCTCCTATGTTTACCTTGTCAGAACCAATCTAACCGCGGAGATATAGGATTCATAAAACAGACTTTAAACAATACTAAAAACACACGACCCAAACATTTTAAAACGCTTCATAACGCAAACGGTTAACTTTTGTAAGGTCACCAAAATCGAGAAATCGGAAAGCCAATAAGTATAAGTTACACAAATGGCAAAAAATATATTGTTTGTGCAGGGGAAGCGTTTTTGACGGATCCAAAACATACTCCGTGTCAGCGCACAATGTTGCTAAAATCCATTGGTACTCACAGCTGGGTCAGCCTCGGGAGCTGGAATGCCCTGACAGGAATCTGACTGATGCGGTTTCGGCTCAATCTCAGGACCTGGAGAGAGGAGCCCAGATGGTCCAGTGCGCCCACCTCTAATGCACTGATCTTGTTGTTGCTTAGGTACCTGAGGTTGCACAGACACAGCAGCACATTAAAAACGCACACTCTATGTGGGTGACAGTACCATATGGCATAATCTCGTCAGACTGGCTCCAAAAACAATGGCTGTTTACCGGACGGAATTCAACTATATCTTACGTGGCACTTTGACGTTGCAGAAATAAATACTTACAAATCTCTAATCTGGGGGCCCGCAGGGAAGGAGTGTCCTCGTAGTTCAGTGATGTTATTATTGCTCAGGTCTAAAGTCTCCAAAGAAACAAGGTCTCTGGTCCGTGAACCCTCAATGTTACTGATTTTGTTATGATGTCTGCAAAATGACAAAAAAGACACAACATTTTTGGAGAACGGAAATGATACAAAGACTATAACACATAGACACATGGAGGTACTACATTTTCATAAGCAGTGAGAGTCAAAAGTGAATCTGTAATGAAGGAGGTGGAGCAAACTAGATATATAACAAATGCTGTCCCTCTGATGTGCTCAGTCCTGATCCTGTCCATCCTGGTCACACCCAAAAATATAAATATATAAATATATAAATATATAAATATATAAATATATATACACATAGACGTAAAACTTTTGCCAAATCAAAACATGCGAATCAAACAGAACAAAATGATTCGCTGTGGCGACCCCTGATGGGATAAGCAGGGATAAGCCGAAAGGAAAAGAAAAACAACACAGAAAAAAACTCTTGCAAGCATCATTCCGGAGCAAAAAACACCCGTGATGTGGCGCATTATATTACATTAAACCAGTGGTTCCCAAACTTTTTTGGCACGCCCAACGACACACACAAATCCATAAACAAGGCGCTTTGTTATTAAAACCACTGGATTCTAAGGGGGAGAAAAAAGTAGCACCTTGTAGTCCGAAAAATACGATAATAATTAAGAGTATTTGTGGTATAGCCCCCCCCCGTCATAATGCCGGGCCACTGCATTAGACAAATATTATTTGTAAACGTTGCAAGCGGAAGTAGTAATATTTCATTTAACTCCCAGCAGTGTCTTCACACGGCTGGGCAACATTAAATGACACATTATATTCCCAGGGTGGTGTGAGTGGAAAAAGCCAAAGAAAGCAAAAGACAGAGCAGGTGTTCTACCAGTCAAACTCAAAACAAGGTCAGTCCCTCCTTCCTTTCTACCAAACGGACGGACACACACACACAGAGTCATTTATTGGTGTCTGAGTGAGGGCGGGGGAGTGTCACACCGCAGTGCCCACCTGAACAAACACAGGCTAAAATGGTTAAGGATGAAGCGTGCAACACAACACAAATAAGAGAACGCACTCACACAGTGGCTGCTTTGAGCACAGAGTACGGCGGGAAGGAATGGGGGAGGATATAAAAAAAAAAAAAAAGAAGAGGGGATAGTTAAGAAGTGAGGGCGGGTCAACAGCTGGTGACCTCTGCTGGGAAAAACAGATCAGTCTCAAACTGGTGGAAGAGATTGACCTCTCTCACTCCTTCTCTCGCTCATTCCACTTCCACCACTCAAACCCCCACCCAAGCCGGGCCTCCCCTCCCACCACGGAGAGTCCAGCTGTGCGTGAGAGAGCGCTCGGTGTGTTTGAAGTCTGCAAATACAATAGTTGCGTTTATGAAAACTGATTATTATATGGCCGGTGACATCTCGGACAAAAAGGCGCTTGGTTCAGTTGCAGCCATTGATGTTGAGCGTTATTCGCTTTCCGTTCCACTTCATTCCAAATCTCCAACTCTTCGATTCTTTTTGACCCATATTTGGATGTATGCATCTTTGAGGGTGGTTAGCAGGTAGAAAACGGTTGGAAAAACCATTCCCCAGCCCATGTGATTTCTGTTCCGATTGGTATTGGTTGCTCCCTTTCATGAGGACATGGCAGACAGTGTGCACCAATAGGAACACCGAATTGATCCGACCGTTTTCATCTGTTACTCTTGCTGTGATATTGAGAAAGTCTGCAAAACTTAAGCGGTTCATTAAAACTCCATATGATTCTAGACTTTGTTTTTCCAGTTCTGGTCAAAGCAGGGTAATCCATCACACGATGGAACACATTTCTACAAATGAAGTTGTCACCCATAAATGCTTCATAAAATGCAGGAAGCTTTACAGACAAATACAGTCAAAATCAAAAAATGTATACAGGAAACAGAAGTCCTTTCAAAAGAACTTTCACTTTCCAAAAATAGTATACTAACTAATACTCCCAGTGCTGCACTTCCCAAAAAAGAAATGTTTCTAGAACTATTTTTGTTTTTGTGTATTCACCAGCTAGCAGTTTTCAGAATAAGCCCCAAGGCCGCTTCGACTCTCCCTAATAACGTCATTTGGATCTCCCTACCCTCCTACGCTGTATTGCACTTTTACCAGAGTGCGATGTCACCCTGATCTGACGCATCCCTCGTCCCTTCCTCCTTATCCTTCCTCCCCCGCTTACTGTTAGCCATTTTACTGTAAAGCCATGTGACGGACAGCTGCAGCTGCAAGTGCTTCAGAGGGCCTTCACTTCAGCTGTGTGGCTTTGTAAATATTCGACCCTCCCTCTAGCCCCTACTCCCATCTGACGCATGGGCCTTACCCTGGCAACAGGCTCCAAGTCAGGCCAAAAAAAGACCCCCCTGATCATTTGGGGGGGGGGGGGGTGTTACTCAATGGTTGGAGGCAAATAACGGTTTTCTGTTTTGTATCAAAAGCGAAGTGAAGAAAGCGTACTGTTCCGTGTCACTGACGAACACTGCAAAAATGCAAAAAACTGTTGAATAAAAAACTACCGCATCGGCGAGAGGCTTCGTGAAACCTCCAATCCCCTCTAAAGCGGAACGCCGTGAATAGCATAAATGTGTCAGGGTCAGTTCTGAGAAGCAAGCGGATGGCACAGCGAGGAAACGGGAAGGTGTGACTCCGGCATTGATTGCTACTAAAATGACATGATGATGATCAATGTTACAGCACACACACACACAACACCAGCTGCAGGCTATCTAGCAACACACACACACACACACACACACACACACGCAAGCAAGGTGTGGGGAAAAAACCGGACTGGCCAGAGGGGATTGGACTTGTCTCAGGATGAGTGTTGTGTAAGAATGTTCTATGGTCACATAAGGTGAAAAAAAAACAGATCCCGATAGAAAACAGCCGCCCCACCGAATATTATAAACCATACGACGACAGTACTTAACAAATACAGTTTTCTACAATTCTCATATCAGCGCCAGGGATCACTGTTACCTCAGACAACCTTCCAGTTGGTAGCGATTGTTATGGACGTCTTATATTCTTCACAGTCTTGGATAGACATGTGCTTGATCAGAAGAAACCTCCAAATTAAACAGGTAACGTTGAAATGTAAGACAGCGTCTCCAGTTTATGGAAGGAACAAGAACGCTATATGCCATATTCTGGCATCCAGTACTGCAAGATGTATTAAAACACGTTCAAGATATCAATTTACGCTCATAATATTTGGTTGTTGATTGACTGCTGAGCTTATATTTTCGACAAGGACAAGCACATACTTGCCCCTCCCAAATAAGGCAGTAAATCTTCAGTGAGATGCCAATGCAGGCAGCCCCCCCTGCCCCCCAACCCACAGGCACAGTTTTACGACTTGGAGAAACCAAGATGGAACGCAAAGAGTAGCCCCGAGCAAGGAGTCTGCTCGCACAAACTATGCTTGGTTAACAGAAATCATTTGAATTCAAGTGAAAGTCTATCCATTGGTAGTTTTTACACATGTAAGATTTTGAATCCTTGACAGACGTCGTGGGACTATTTCGAGAGCATTTCAAAGAGGTCAGCGACCTCTGGGTACAGTAACAATTCTAGCAGGGTTTAAGTGGGGGCCATACTCACAGGTAGAGTGATACAATCTTTGAGGCCGCCTGGCCTAAATCTGGTATGGAGGTCAGCTCATTGTGGTCCAGCCGCCTGCAAGTTAAACACACAGTTGTTTAAAAAGAAGAAGCAAACTTTGCACAGCAGATACTGCACGTTTATCTTAGTTTTCCCTTAGTTAACCCCTTCACAACCGTCTCCATGAAAACATTTCAATCGCCACAAGTCACGTCTGTAGCAAGTCGGGCTTTTAAAAACCAAAAATAAACACCGGAGTGACAGAGATTTAGAGGAGCGTGTGACTGGCCTGACGGAGATGTCACCAGCGGGTATCACCCTTTTCCTTTCCGTACTAGTGTGTTGTGGCGCTGAGTGAAACTGAGCCAAGTCCTCTCCTCGCCATATAAAATATTTATAAGGCCAGCGCCGGCCACAGTATCAGGTGGTGGAAGGATGGCTTAATATAGAAAACCACCACTTATTCTCAATCGGACTTAGTTCAAGGTAACACATATGAGGAAGCTGCTAGGAAGTGGCAACCACAAACCTTACCAGTTGACATGGGCCCTGAGCCACAGCTCTGCAAAAACGCAACCCATTTCACAATTTTACTTTTCGGTTCATCCCCGCATTTTTTAATAGTCATTACAAAATAAACATTTTAAACGGTTCTTGGTTTTATATCCTACGCTGCCTGCTTGTGTCTGCAGCACATCTGGTGCCGAAAATCCATTTATGGCTTTGGCAACCTTGCCCCCCCTCGGTGTAAGGCTGGGGTGGCCAAACGTTTTCCAACCAGGGTCGCATCAGGACCAATTTAAGGATGTGGGGGCCACTTT
>QODF01000240.1:0-53091 GCA_024372805.1 Oostethus manadensis
ATATTTGTATGTATTAACAGCTCTAAATGAACTTAAAACACATGACTGAAAATCTATTTACCTAACAATAGTTTCATTAATACTAGCAGAACATTTTAATCACAATTTGGATTGTGTTCAAAGAAACCACATAAGGTAAATTCACATGTTTTGAGTTTATGTTCTGGGATTTCCACACATACTTACTGTAATTGCAGCAAATTGTACTTGCGCATAAATGATAAGAATATTGACTTATTTTGTTCTGTTTTTCTGTTTAGTTATACCACACATACATACACACATAATAAAGAAGTTGTGATGTTTGAAGTGTCTCCAACTGCATCTTGCAGTAGTGACAATGTTGAAGTCCCGTTCCAAGGCTGACATGTTTGTGTGTTTGCAAAGCCTATATGGTGTTAGAATTGTTCACGTCAAAAGAAAGTTATTGCCATGATGCAATGATGATTATGCCTTAATTACGCAAATAAATTAAATTAAATTAATGAAATTATCCATTATCTGTACCGCTTATTCACATAGGTTCGCGGGTATGCTGGAGCCTATCCCAGCTGACTTTGGGCAGGAGGCGGGGTACATCCTGGACTGGTCACCAGTCAATTGCAGGGGAGACAAACAAGCATTCACACTCACATTCATACTCTAGAGTCACCAATTTACCTAACATGCATGTTTTTGGAATGTGGGAGGAACCCGGAGTATCCAGATAAAACCCGCATGCGCACGGGGAGAACATGCAAACTCCACACAGAGATGCCCAACGGAGATTTGAACCCTGAACCTCCTGACTGTGAGGCCAACATGCTACCCACTCATACACCGTGTGGCCTTCAATGAAATGAAACATAATGAGTTAGTTAACATCGTTTTTTACAGGCTGATAATTATTGTACAAAAGGAAACAAGACGTTGTATCAATAAATAAATCCGACATTACAAATATCTCAGATGACCGATAATTGGAAACAACTCTCCAACAAGGCAAGATTACCTGTAGTGAGCAAATCAAGCGCCACTTTTTTCTTTGCACTTTGCTGGGCCACCGCTGGTGGCTCCCTCCGCTCTATACTGTGGTTCCCCTGATAGTAGTGATGTGGTGGTAGTAATGTCAGGATATTTCTTTAGGTCAAATCAACAGCTGCAGTTGGTCAAATCCAAATTTGTTCTGTCAAAATCCAAAGTCCTTCTTACCTCCAAGTGTGCACAAACTACAGTTACATTTAAATCACAGCAGTAGATAATAAATTATTGATTATCTATATCATATTGGTCTTGAGAACCTGAAAGTTATTGGTTTAAAAAATATATATATAAAATATAAAATATATATATACGGATCTCTAATATGTATAAAGTGGTGTGGTGTGGTGTTTGCCCTCTTATTTCTTATTGTTTTGCATGTTTATCACACTTTCAGATCATCAGACAAATTTAAATATTAGTCACTGACGACACAACTGAACACAAATGCAGTATTTAAATAAAGGTTTTACTATTAAGAGAGAAAAAAACCCTACATGGCTCTGTGTGAAAATGTTATTGGCTCCCCTGTTAAAACATAACATAATTGATTTATCGGTCTGGAAAAGGTTATAAAACCTTTTATAAAGCGCTTTATAAGCGCTCCAGCAAATCACAGTGAGAGCCATTATCCACAAGTGATGAAAAAATCAGACAGTGGTGAACCTTCCCAGGTGTGGCCGGCCATGCAGAATAGTCCAGTGTTTTGCTCTTAGCCATTCTTGCATGTTTTTAGCTATGTTTTGGGTCTTTATCCTATTGCAAGACCCATGACCTGGGACTGAAACCAAGCTTTCAGACACTGCACAGCACATTTCACTCTAAAATACCTTGATAGCTTTGAGATATGATAGCTTTGATGTCATTGTAGCCTGCACACATTCAAGACAAACTGTGCCAAACCCAGAAAATAACAGAGCCTCCTCCAAATTTTTGGCTGTTCAACTAAAATGATATTCAATGCCTTAAATTGGAGAGCAAAACTAGAGACACGTGGCAGAAAATGGAAGAGAACTATCAAAATGGATCAAAAAATAGCCAAAATGGCAAAGGATCAGCCAATGATCAGCTCCAGGATGATCAAAGACAGACACTGCTATTTTTTGAACACATCCCTTTCAGCTAATGGCCCAATTGCGCAACCTTTAAGAGTGTGCATATGAATGCTGGGTCTTGTTTGTTTTCTGAGAATCTACTACATCTACTGGTAACTTGTTTGCCATGTTTGCAATAAAAATATACTAATAACAGTGATTAATCAGATTAGTCACACTGGACTGCTATTATTTTGAATACTACTGCACATGGACTGTATTCATCAATGAGTGCAATTGTGTGTTTTCCTGACAGCCTCCACCAACTGCATTGCCACAGTCCAAGAAATCAGGGCGCCCACCTCCCCCAAGTAAGAACCTTTTTTTTCCTCCACGATCCTCTGTATATCACAGTCCAACTTTGCTATTATTTGTGATCAGAAAAGATGCAGTTGCTTCTCACCACTGAAGTGGACATGCATCACTACAACAGCCTCTTGAACCACGTGCCACCTGAGGCCTGCTCGGTGCCGCTGATCCTGCATTGCATGCTGGAGCAGGTCGTGCTGGTGGGTATTGCAGTATGTGCAGGTATTAATAATAGTAGTAATAGTAATAATCATTTCCCACTATGCCTTTGTGTGTGCAGATTGTATTGTCAAGTGAGCAACCACAACAACAGCAACAGCTACCTCAGCCACTTGTGTCTGATGAGTCGGGGCCTCAAAATATTCCCCCTCTGGACCATCAGCTGGTAGGTCAAATGCTCCACAGCGTCCTGCCCGTGGTCCACACAGATGAGAGGAGACACTTGCTGCATAGTTTGTTGAGCACAGTACACAGCGAAGCTGACAAAGAGGTACTGCAGTAATGTGTGATGGATAAGATACTAAAAAATAATATATTTAACAACACCCCTATTAAGAGTTGTGCACCTACAGATGTTCAAGTTTTTCTGTGTTAGATGATTAAAGAGCAGTTTGAAGAAGAGAATCCCAAGAAATTCAAGCAACCTGTGATCATCAGACACCAAGATGAAAGAGCACTGCGCCTAATTGGTGTAAATGTAAGAGCATTTGAGTGGTGTCACCTACATCACCATTAAACCTAAATGTGTGTTCTTGTGCCTCCAGGGTATTGAGGGTTTTAAACCAGGAGAGGTGGAAGCATCCATGATGAGGTGGTCACCAGTATGGAAACTGATTGCCTCTGTGTCCCAGCGACAGAGCAACTCATGCTGGAGGGCCATCAAGCAACAACTTCAGCACCAATGCACTGACGGTTAGACATAAACAAACAATTTCTGCATTTCTTAGCTTACTAATGATGTTTCTACAAATTGATGCTCTGCAGATGAGGTGTCATGGCCGCAACTGGAGCGCCTCTTTCACCAGAGTGTGTTTGAGAGCATGCAGCTGACCACGCTTGATAAAGACGGTGTACTGGGAAATGATTCCGGAGCTCTGGGCTTGGTGGAAACAGTAAAAAAACACCCCATCATTCCATGGGACAACCCACTGTCTTTTGCCAAGAAGAAGCTGCGAAATAAACGTATGTTGGGGCTTAATTTAGTGATATACAGTGGTGTGAAAAAGTGTTTGCCTCCTTCCTTTGAATGTTGTTCACACCTAAATGTTTCAGATCATCTAACAGATTTCAATGTAGTCTGTGACAACACAACTGAACACAAAATGCTATTTCTAAATGAAACTTTTTATTACTAAAGGAGGAAAGAAATCCAAACCTACATGGCCCTGTGTGAAAAGGCGATTGCCCCCTAAACCTAATAACTGGTTGTTGATAGCAACAACTACAGCCAAGCATTTGCAATAACTTGCAATGAGTCTCTTACAGTGCTGTGGAGGAATGTTCATTTTTGCTGAATTGTTGTAATTCAGCCACTTTGGTGGGTTTTCCAGCATGAAGCGCCTTTTTAAGGTTGTGCCACAGCATCTCAATAGGACTCTGACTAGGCTACTGCAACGTCTTCATTTTTTTTTACTTCAGTCATTCAGAGGTGGACTTGCTGGTGTTTTGGATCATTGTCTGGCTGCAGAACCCAAGTTGGTTACAGCTTGTGGTCACGAACATATAGCAGACATTCTCCTTCAGTTTTTGGTAGACAGCATAATTCATGGTTCCGTTCATAACAGCAAGTCCTCCAGATCCTGAAGCAGCAAAACAGCCACAGACCATCACACTACCAGCACCATATTTTACTGTTGGTATAATGTTCTTTTTCTGAAATGCTGTGTTACTTTTACGCCAGATATAGTGGGACATCTGGCGTACATCACATCTTCCAAAAAGTTCAGCTTTTCCCTTTCAGACCACAGCGTATTTTCCTAAAGGTCTTGGGGACCATTATGGTAATGGTAATGGTTTAATTTTATTTGAACATGCATGTAAATTACATTGGAATACATCACAATACAGTCGACAATTAAGATGTTGTCTGGCAAAATTGAGATGAGCCTTAATGTTCTTTTTTTTCCATCAGTGGTTTTCGTCTTGGAAGTAGCCTATTTTGGCCGTTTTTGCCCAGTGTCTATCTTATGGTGGAGTCATGAACACTGACCCTAACTGAGGCAAGTGAGGCCTGCAGTTCTTTGGATGTTGTTGTGGGGTCTTTTGTGACCTCTTGTATGAGGCTTTAGAATTTACTTTATTACTTTTTCAAGACTGAGAGATCTCACTTAATCTCAGTTAACTTATATTTTAACAGGGCAGGCAGTCAGCTTTTTTCATAGAGCCAGGTAGGTTTGGGTTTTTTTTCTCCCTTAATAATAAAATGTTTAATTTAAAAGCTGCATTTTATGTTCAGTTGTGTTGTCATTGGTGAATATATGTTTGTTTGATGATGTGAAACATTTAAGTGTGACAAACATGCAGAAAAATAAGACATTAAAAATGGGTCAAACACTTGTTCACACGACTGTATGATGCTTCACACAAGTAGTGACAAAGTAGTGACAAATGCTGAACTATTTCTTCATCTCTGCTACAGGTCCACAGTTTGTAGAAGACTCTGCTACTACAGAGGTGTTTATATTTTATCCTCCAGTAACCATGCAGCGATTACAGTACACCATCTGGTCTCACAAGCTAAGTGTATCGTGACACCCCTAACTGGAATGGAAATTATCTTTATTATTTGCATGAGCGTGGCACAATATAACACACTGTGTATGTCGGTAGATAACTTCTCAGAACAAATACTGCAGGACGATGCATTCGAAGGCACAAACACCACAACTAGTATACTACTGATAAAAATTTCAAGACCAGTTGAAAAATGACAAGAATCTATATTTTGAACTGTTGGATATTAAGGAAGTTTTAAGAACAGCTTCAAAATGTGAAAAGAAGAAATGGGAGGGAAAGTCATGTGGAAAGCACCTGAGGTGGATCCTTCCGTAATTCCAGTAATGTTGGAAGCCATCAGGACAATCAAAGTTAGATTTTTTCTCCTCATAGAATAAAACTTTCATCCACCTTTCAAGATGTTTGGTACTTTTGTGCAAATTCCAAGCGCTCAATTTTGTGGTGTTGAAGGAGATGAGGCCTTTGAAGATGTTTTTATTTATTCTTAAAATCCTTCTTTCGCAGTTACCGTCTGATCATTGTTGTACTGCACTCAGCTCCAGTAACAAACTTCATTTGGGCCGAGGATGGTCTCGTGTCTTGACGGACGGCATATCCTCCCGCTCAAGGACAGTGACATTATTTTTTACCACTTTTTTGTTCCATAAGCCTCAGGATCTTTGAAGAAGTGACTACCTTACTTTGTCCAACCTCAACAGCCATGGGGCACTGCGACAGGCCTTGCTTATGCAGCTCCACAATCCGACCACATTCAAAGAAAGTATTTTTGCCTTTGCCATCAAGAGATACTGACACTGTGAATACCTTAAAAAAAATGACATTGAAACCCATATCTGCAGAACGTGAAATTGAATCCACTTCCAATATTTTAGCTTTTAAAGGCCATGGTCTTAAACCTTTGATCAGCTGATGAAAAGCTTATTTCACAATTGCTTACTCAAATTTTTTTGGTCTCTTTTTACATTTTGAAGCTATACTTGGAACCTCCGTGAGATCCAACAGTGCAAAATGTAAATTCTTGCCATTTTTTCAAGAGTGTACAGTATATGCAGATTTCAGCTGAAATGTGACTGAGATTGATTCAAAAATGGCTGGAATATTACTTCTAGTTGATACCACGTTTGTGTGTATCTTAGTTGTGTGTGTGTGTTCTGAATTTAAAAAAAAAAAATTCAAATTAAAGGCATGAATAAAGTTACAATTCTACAAAATGAAATGCAGAAGAACCGTCAACTATGTCAAAGAATTTTGATTTAGCTTTGCCTTGCTATGCCGTGGTTGTATTATATATTAGCAAACTCTGAAACAGCATGTTCTCCCCGTGCGTGTGTGGGTTTTCTCCAGGTACTCCGGTTTCCTCCCACATTCCAAAAACAAACATGCATATTAGGTTAATTGGCGACTCTATAGTGTCCATTTGAGTGTGAGTCTGAATGGTTGTTTGTCTGCCCTGCAGTTGACTGGCGACCAGTCCAGGATGTACCCCGATACAGCATTAATACAACTCCCATTAGTATTGATATAATAATATGGTATTTCTAATCAACCTGAAACAGTGGCCATTTCGGATGTTTTGTTCCTTTCCATCAGATCAACGAGCAACAAGTGGGTCAGCTTTCCCTAGCAGACATTCAGAATTGTCGAAAAAGGTCTCTATTGGACTGGCACTATGTGGAACACTAAGATGCTTCCATCTTACCTCAGGTCATAGCCCATAAAACTGGATTAGATTGTTTATGTTCTAAATTTAAATAGCTCCCATAAAACTTTATCTTGTTCTGCTGTAGGTTCTCCAGTCAGCCGCCCAGCAATATCGATGTCTGGACACCCTCAGAGGAAGTCATAATAACGTCATGTACATTTTCTGCCACAATCCCATAAATGCTAATCGTTTGTGCACTGAATTCTGGAGGGAAAACCTGCACACGGATGTCAAGTTCAGGTAATAACAGGCCTGGCAGGTAATTCTTAACCTGTTAAATGTCACTCGTTTACTGTCGTTTAATAGGACGTATTTAGAGCATGTAGCAGACACCATCACAGAGTGGACTGAGAAAGAGGAGCTAAAGAGACAATTAGAGATCACTAACTTGAACCCTGCAGAGGCTCCAGAAGGTACAACTGCCTGTTGACGTTTGTTCATATATTTGAGATGTTAATATTCAGCACTGCCATAATCATATGTTCCTGTTCTTTCACTTTATGAAAACTGTAGACTTGGCAGAGGATGCTGAGGAATCCAAGGAGCCGTTCATTACAAAAGACTCCCTTAAAGTTTGTAGTTAAAGCATTTTGAGTACACAGGAGATAATGAATGATGATAAGAAACTTTCACAGGCTTCCTTGTTGGAGGAGGAGAGGCTAAAGGAAGAGGAAGCCAAGAAAACTAAAAAGCCAGGGAAGGCATCCAAGGGGAAGCAGCAGGCAGATGACGTGAAGACTGTGGATTCTAAGAAAAGTGAAAAAACTGTGCCAGCTGGGGGAAAGGGCAAAAAGGAGATCAACAGCAGTTCAGTCCTGACTTCAGACCAGTCCCTTTGCTGTAAAGTAGACGACAAAGATGAGCCCAGCACAGTAAGAACATGCATAATCAGATACAGACCTGGCGCTGTATTCCTAGAGGAATCGCGGAGAGCCATCTAAACTTTGCTTGAAATATAGCTTTGAATATTTTATTTAGAAATGACGATGAGTGAAGCCTATTTTAACATGTCGGTCTGGAACTTGTAGGGATTTGCAGGCTTCCACATGGATGGAATGTTGATCCATTTGACAGGCCGTATCCAGTACCTCTTCCCATCCGATGGGGGTCACGTTACAGTGGAGACCATCAACTATGTGGCCGGTAAAGTGAACCTTCCCATTCACCCATTAAATTATTAGTCTTGTTTTGTTGTGGTTGTTTTTTCTACGTGTGGCCAAACAAACTGACTCCAGGCTCCAGCATGCTGAAAGTGGCTGTGAGGAAAGATGGTCATCATTTATACACACACATCTGCCATGTTGTCTGCGCGGCAACAAATGACATTAAAGGTAAACATCCACCTAAACACTGTTGAGGGAGCACTTGTCTTATTGATTCTGGAGTAATGCTGATGACAACCAGACTCCACAGCAATAAAACATACTGTGAAGATGACTACAGTGAAGAAGTGCTCGTTTTCGGCCCTGCTGGATAACGGCGTCCGGCTCTCCTACAGTTTCTATGGGCCGACGGGAGAATACAAAGGTGTGAGCACTTGCCATGACCACACACACACAATATTTCTACTCTACTCTCACCATTCGTGTTATAGTGCGCCAGTACATGCACAAGTTCAAACTGTTTAGCAAAAATCCTTCTCACAAACACAGGCGAGGACGCATGTATTGCCGTAATCTATAAACCACAATTATGTGATCCATTAATTTAGTTGTATCTCTTTTTTTGTGTTTTTGATGTTAGAGAGTCACAAGGAAACTGAAAGTGGGCCACAAAAGTCCAAGGAACCAGAGCTAGGCCTGTGCCCTTCCACGACAGACACCCCAAAGAGTGATAACAACCCTGCAGAGGTGCAGTTTGACACACGCTCAAGTGACAAAATGAAAACAAAGATATTTGCGGTGATTGTGTTAGCTTTGTGTTTTGGTTGAAGGTGTGCGAAGGCCAATCACAAGAGTCCTCAAGTCCATTCAAGAGCCTCAACCTGTCCCTCCCGAGCGGCCTACTGGTGCAGTTCCTGCGTGACGAAGGTAAACAACTCCCACACGACTAGTGTGAAGAAAATGGTTAGCATGCTTATACCAATATGTGTGTATCCTCAGAGGAGCAGACTATACTGGTACGACTGAGTTTTCACACTCAGGGTCACCAGCACCCCTCTTTCTCCAAAGAGGCATCCCGCACAATCACCAGCTGTGGAGCTGTGATCCGTTACATGAAAGACGGCTCCTCAGAGGCAAACACACATGAACATGCTCATTTATTGTTTACTGCTTAGGATCATTGCATCATTATTGTTTTGTACTGCAGGTGCTCTTTGCAAATGGTTCAGTCAGCACCAGCCCAGATACTGGTCCAGTGTGGGTGCAAAAAATGTATCAGGTCTCCACGGACGGTAAAGAACAAACACCTAAATTAAGACTCTTCATTTGCCCACATTCATGTTATTGTCTTATGTTTCTGGTGTGTGCTTCCAGAACAAAATTCAGAGGAGACTTCTCCTCCTCCTCCTCCTCCTCCTCCTCCTCCTACTCCTCCTCAAGGTTTTTGGACAACCACGACTCCCTCTGGTGCTCGAATCAGTACTGTTGGTAGCACACACAAACATAACCCAACGACCGCTCTTCTAACCTACAAGACATCAGACCTGGTCACTCAAGAGGTGAGAGAGTGCTGCTGCCTATGAGCCGGAAGCCACATTTGTCTTGCTGTTTGTTGTGGTTGTCCTAGACGATGCTGAGTCGGGAAGATCTGGTGGTTTTGGTGCAAAAGCTAGACGGATCTTTGAAGGTTGAACATCCAGATGGAACCAGGATCACCACACTCTACCACGACAGGACACCAATAATCCAAGATGACATGGAGCCCGCAGGCGAGACTGCGGCAGGAAGCCCTGTAACACGCGCCAAAGAGAAAGTGGTATTGGTGGAGAATGAGGCTTACGCCACTGTAGTAATGTACCCAGAACGACACGTAGCTGAAATCTGGTTAGTGGATGGCACCATCATTACTGGAAACAATAAGGGAGCCTATCAGGTTGGTACAGTAAAAGTGCATCATCATGTCATTTCGGACTTTACCAAACAAATCCAACTCTACCATAAAAAAATTGTCCAAGGTGGTCCCATCCAGTGTCGGGTTCCTACAGATCCAAAGTCATGGCAAGTGTGTTTACACCAGTGGGCCCCCTCAAGATGCCCCCCCCTCTTACATCATGAGCCACACAGACAGAGTGACCTGTGGTGTAACGGACCTTGATGGAAACCGCTTTGAGGTTAGCTGCAGTTTGGAGTTTGAAAGTGCAACGCTAAAGATATACACTCTGAGTAGGACAACCCTAGATTCAGCATTAGTATCATATAAGAGGCATATTTTTACATCCATTATTATAATTAAATATCAATAAATTGTGTGTGCCTACACAGGAATTTATTGTAAAGTTGATTGCAGCATTCTTCCTCTTGAACGATGCTCTTTATTATAAACCCAGTTCGGGTTCTGTTTATGATTAAAACACCCACTGTGTGGAATTCATACAGCTTGCATTAAAGTATTATGAGACAAAAAATCTACAAAAATAATAATTAGTCTATGCGTGTTGCAGGTGTTGGAGGATGGCCAGGTAACAGTGCATAACATTGTTCCAGCTCCATCCACGCTGCAGGAGCAGCAGGAGGAAGAAAAAGAAGAGGAGGAGGAGGAACAGAACAACACAGAGATATCTTTTAGTCATGTGAAGCACAGGGGACATTATCCTAGGTGACAAACATGCAATACACGAGTCTAATATTCCACTTCATTGATAATATTTTCTTTGAACACAGACTCTTCCTGGTGCATGAGGATGGTTCCGGTTCTGAACTTCTTAATTCTCAAACTGTGGCAGAGCTGATGTACCAGGCCCACTTAGATCCCACTGTTGCTTTGTTGAAGGACCCACTGCCAGACACACAAAGTAAGGGAATGTTAGGCCTGACGTGATACTTGTCGGTACATTACTGTAGCACATTTGGGGACTCTTACAGATGAGTTTGGCATCACCATCTTGAAGCCCAGCCATGAAAGTGTGCGGTCCAAATGGGTGCAACAAAGGCTGAACCTTGACGTCATGCCTCAGAACCTAAGGAACCGTGGCTTCCCCTGTGTCGAGGTACAGTATATCATGTGTTATAGTGCTTCATGTCACATTGGCAAAACAAACAACACAACCTTTGTCCACTCCTTTTCAGAGTTCAAGTCCTTCATTTGAGACCACTACAATACAAGATTCTACCCTTGGAAACAGTGTTGATTGTTCTGCAGTATTCACTGTAGATGTGCGAAACTGCCCTAAGGTGCTGGAAATTACGGAACTTTATCAGCACACGGCCATTACCAGAAGGCTGAAGAAAATTGTGGATATGCGAGTAAAAGTCAGTAAATTACATTATTTATTTATTTATTAGTCATTCATTCATTTTCTATGCCACTTATCCTCATTATTATAATTATTATTTATTTTATTTCCCATATTTGTGTTACTCTGTGTTTCTCTTGGGAGATTAATAAAGTATCTATCTATCTATCTATCTACCTACCTACCTACCCACCTACCCACCTACCCACCTACCTACCTACCTACCTACCTATCTATCTATCTATCTATCTCTCTATCTCACCTTGCTGTGTGCTAATATTTACCTAAAGGGATAGTTGGGATGTTTTGACATGAAGCTGTATAACATCCCCATTATCAACCTTTCAATTAATTGCCATGTAGCAATACAAATATACTAATAACAGTGATTAATCTGGTTAGTCACATTGAACTGCTATTATTTTGAACATTACTGTACATCAACAGCGAATTACCTCCCAATTACCCCCGGTGAGTCCACTTCTGGTCGGATTTGGGTGATGAAGAACATAGGTCCGGTTAGTAAATTGATAAGAATGTGATGCGAGTGTCACTGCCATCTTGTTTACGTATGTGTTCCACAGTGGATGAAGATGCATGAGTCCGCAGGATCAGCCATCCTGTAGACAACAATTGACACTCAATAGCAAACATTTATACAATGGAAGAGAAAAGTAAAACTGAGTGATTTGTGAGTTCAATTCTTTTTTGGGGAAGCATGTTTGTTACTCTTTTGAATGCATATTTTTGTTGAAAACTCTGTGAAGTAGCCACAGCAACTAACCGGATCTACATTCCTTATCACCAAAATTCGACCAGAACTAGACTCACGGGATCAATTGGGTGGGTAAGTCATTGTTGATGCACTACACCAATGATGGGGATGTCAGACAACTTCATGTCAAATAATCTATAATCTAATAATCTAAACTATCCATTTAAGTCAACACATTCCAAATGTTGTGCTTGTCTTGTCAGGAGTACATTGAGAATTTGATGGGGAAGGCACAGTGGTCAGCCGATGTGATGCTCAAGGAGCCTCGCACTGAAGAAGAGCGTCTCCATGCAGGTGTTCTGCTCACTCAGGTGCTTCACACACAGCCACACACACCAGGACAACACTACAAAGGGTGCTAACTAGACAACTGCACTGTTAAGTCTCTTGCAGAGGAAAAGAATGAATGCTGCACCCTTGAAAGAAGGACCCCAGGTAAGGGGACTTCTTATTCACATATTTAAATATAATTTCTAAATGTTTGCTGTGCAATACACTGCATGTTTGTATGTGCGCACACAGGGGACATTGGCAGCCTATACAGCCAAGCCATGCAAACGCCAGATGAGGTGTTAGATGTTTTTGAGGATCTCGCTGTTGTACCCAGCACCAGGTAAAATGTTTACAGCGGCATTGATGATGGGAAAAATGGGACAAATGATTCTCAGTAGAGAAAGGAAACAGATCGTGAGGAGCTGTTCAAAAGATTGGCTTTTTAGATGTTTTTTTTTTAGAAATCAAGTAGGGCTATTTAGTTTTTATCAAGGAGATAATCACTGACAGCAGTTAAGATAACATTTGGATGAGAATACTTCAAATGTACACATCCCACCAATATATACAGTATTCTATTTGTGGGAATATTCAGAAAGAGATTGTAATTTAATTTTGCTTCTGTTTTCATTGTAAGGATTCCATAAGGTGGTTCCATATACCCATGCTTTGACAGTAAAATCCCTCATCTAATTTTATTGTGGGACAATAAAAACTACAGAGGTTACAGAAAATATCCATGTAAATCAACTTTATTGTGTTTAAAACAATAGCAGTCCAATGTGACTAACCAGATTAATCACTGTTATAAGTATATTTTTATTGCTTCATGGCAAATAAGTTAGCAGTAGGTGCAGTAGATTCTCAGAAAACAAACAAGACCCAGCATTCATGATATGGACAAATGGGCAACTAGTTGAAAGGGGTGTGTTCAGAGTTCAGTGGCAGAAAACAGAAGACAACTATGAAAATGGATTGAAGAAGAACCATTATGATGTGCACACTCATAAGGCTGTGCAATTGGGCAATTAGTTTAAATGGGGTGTTCAGAATAATAGCAGTGTTTGCCAGTGACTTTATAAACACTAAACTATTTTTTAATAGCATTTGGCAGTCCCGTGACTCACTAAACTAATATTTTATTGTATAACCAAATTTCACATCTTCACAACTGTGTGGTATTGAGTCAACCAACTTGCTGGCAACTCAATAACATTAATTTTGTTGGTTTGGAACCAAGATTTTGCTGGTTTACTAGTGTGTCTGGGGTCATTGTCTTGTTCAAACACTTATTTCAAGGGCAAGTCCTCATCAGCACAAGGCCTTTTGACATATGCAAACTGATCCATGATCCCTGGTATGTGATAAATCAGCCCAACACCATAGTAGGAGAAACATGCCCATATCATGATCCTTGCACCACCCTGCTTCACTGTCTTCACTGTGTATTGTGGCTGGAATTCAGAGTTTGGGGGTTGTTTCACAAACTGTCTGCGGCCTTTGGACCCGAAAAGAACAATTTTACTCTCATCAGTCCACAACATGTTCCTCCATTTCTCCAGTTGATGTGTTCTTTGTCAAATTGTGACCTCTTCTGCACATGCGTTTTTTTTAACAGAGGAACTTTGCGGGGGATTCTTGTAAATAGATTAGCTTCACACAGATGTCTTCTAACTGTCACAGTACTTACAGGTAACTCCAGACTGTCTTCCCGGAGCTGATCATTGTCTTAGCCTATGCCATTTTGGTTCTTCTTCAATCCATTTTCATAGTTGTCTTCTGTTTTCTGCCACTGAACTCTGAACACACCCCTTTCAACTAGTTGCCCATTTGTCCATATCATGAATGCTGGGTCTTGTTTGTTTTCTGAGAATCTACTGCACCTACTGGTAACTTGTTTGCCATGTAGCAATACAAGTATACTAAGAAGAGTGATCAAACTGGTTAGTCACATTGGACTGCCATTATTTTGAACACTAGTATATATACGCAAGTTGAACACAAGTGTATATATATACTTTTATTTATCAAATGTTTTTGTTGGGTGATTAGCCGTTTCTTGGGTCACTAAAGGTTAGGAATCACTGATCTATTTGTCGTTTTTTCTTGTCTTCTTGCAGCTGTGAGGTGAAAGAGTCAAAGTGGGCGGACAGACTGAGGCAGTACAGGTTAAAAAAAAAAAAATATATAAATAAATGTTCCACCACGGGCCATCTCGTACTGATGTCTTTGTATGCATGTGTACTTTAGTCAGGAGCTTTCTGAGGTGAAAGCGTGCATAGATGCCCTGAGGAAGAGAATTGTCGTGCCATACTTCCACCCAGAAAACATCTCAGTGCAACAGGCAAGTGTTGACCTAAATGTATGTTTTCCAATCTCAGCTCGACAGAAATGGGATTTTTTTTTTTTTACAACAATATGAATCAAAGTTTACTCAAACAGCTAGCATGTTAAGCGTCCCAAAACTTTTGTCCAGATACTGTACCTTTGAGAGTTGCCATTCTTTTCTCAGAATCTTCTTCGCCATGGAAGTCCAGACATTTGGAGACCAATCTCAGAAGCATCAATCGTTCCTGGGCCAGAAGGTACAGAGGAAGGCTACCACATGGACGCTGGACCAGACTACCGTATATTTACTTTACTTATTTAGTTTATGTAACAAGCAAAATATTTACAGATTGCTTTTTTTTTGTACGAAGCGCCATGGCCTCCCACCACAATGCCTACTCATTCTGCCAGGTAGGTTACCATGACAGTCTGGTCGACCGGTTCCTTGCAGTTTGGTTTTATATAGTTGATGGGAAATCAGCATATAAATGATGTGACAAATGAACAAGTTAGTTGTGGAACATGTTAGCAAAAACTGCTACAAGTCAATGTACGTAATCACCACATACAAACTAATGTGCATTATCACCCTGATATGTAATATCGGTATTGGATTTTTCCCTATAATGAAAACCTATTTAAAAAAAACGCAGTATAGATGGATATTTCAATGTTCTCATGCCCAGGATGACACCACCTTTGCTTGAAAGGCAGCCAAACGTGGCAGCACCGGTTAAAAAAACAAAACAATCTTTTGGAGTTCCTTGAGCCAAGTTTTGCCAAGCCCATTCACAAGTATTTCTCTACCCAAGTTGTATAATGTTGTTTACAGCCACGTCGAGAAGCTAATTGCTGATTCTGTATCCACTAGCTTCACAACAGATATTAAGGTATGTGATATTATCGGTATCGGTTGATATCAGAATCGGAAATTGAGAGTTGGACAATATCAGCATATTGGCAAAAAAGACAACATACCGAGTAACAACAATACGTTATGTTTACATTGACCAGTGGTTATCAACCGGTTTTGCTGCAGGACCCACCATCACCCCTCAGTGACAAGGGGCAAGCCAAATTGCGGAAGTGTTTCAACTCAAGCTTCTCAAATATCTTATTGGGGGTGCTAACTTCTGAACGTGTTGCAAGCATTATATCCCCCCCTCCTGCTCTCAGCATGTAAGCCACACCCCATGTACCACCCTTAACTCCAAATCTTGTGAGTCAGCTCCTCAGATAAACAAAAAGTACAATTCAAAAAGATTAAAATATACAAATTTAACTTCCATCCACCAATCCTGTCTTCTTTATTAGCTTATCCGAGGTCAAGACTAAGCAGGGAAGCCGAGACTTCCCTCCCCCCGGCTACTCCGTCCAGCTCCTCCCAGCCTATCCCGAGGAGTTCCTGGGCCAGTTTAGAGACGTAGCCTCTTCAACATGTCCAAGGCCTCCTACCAGTCTGACATGACTTGAACACCTCCCTAGGGACGCTTCCGGGAGGCATCCTGAGCAAATATTCGAGCAACCTCATCTGGTTCCTTTCAATGAGGAGTAGCAGCAGTGCGAATCTCAGTTTCTCCCGATGACAGTGCTTCTCAGCTTATCTCTAAGGGAAAACCCAGCCACCCTAAGGAGAAAACTATTTTTGGCCGCTAGGACACGCAATCTTGCCTTTTCGGTCACTATTCAAAGCTCAAGACCATAGGTGAGGGTAGGAATGTAGATAGACCAGCAAATCGAGACCTTTGCCTTATGGCTCAGTGTGATGCGGCTGCGATCAGAATCAGCAGGATTAGCTGATCACTATCAAGTTGTGTGTCAGACGGAGGGCACGTTATGTTCACGTTAAGTTAACAAGCACATAACACAATTTTACAGACATTGTTTTTTTTGGTAAAGACTGGTGACCTGCTGAAAAAGGCTTTGATACACACCAGCTGAGAATCACTTATGTAGATTACAATTTTATTTGGTTTTTTGATGGCAGTCAGAAAGCAGTGAGGAGCAGGACACCCGGGGTGAGACCTCCAATTGCAGGTACATTTCTCCTCCCCTGGTTCCTGTTGAAAAATACACAACGATCCAGAGAGCACAAAGAGACAGTCATCTGCATGTGGACGATGTCTCTCGTCCAAACCAGGTCAAAGTAGTTGGATGGACTTCTACGGCCCGCTTAGATCAGCCCAGGCAGATGTGAGCGGTGAGCCCAAGCAGATGACAGCGAGACTGCCGTCATCGATTGTCAGCTCCAAACCCTACAGTGTGCCAAATTATCACGTAGGACAACACACACATGCAACTCGGTTTGCAGTGGTTTTTACACACCACTTTTTCCTCTGCAGTTTCGCTCTGTGGAGGATCCAGTGCGGCGCAGGTGTCGGACCATTTCACTAGCTGACCCAGGTGCTGTCATTAGGGGGTTTGAGCTCCGCCCGCCTAGCATTGACTTTGGGACACAGAAGGAGGGTACATCCTCTGCTATCACTGTGATGATGAAGAATGTGGGCGTGGACACCTGCAGGTGAGACAAAAATGTGGCGTTGCGAGAGGAGACCACCTTCAAAAAAATTGTTTTTCCATCCTTGTGAACCATGAGTACATGTCTTTCCCTTTTCTGTGCGTTCTAAAGAGAGAAAAACAGTTAGCATGAGGGCGCTAACAATGCACATCATGGGACAAACATATAAAAAAACAACAAGGTTTTATGGTTCTATATACATGCTGTGACCGTGCAGTTATACAGTAATACACTAATGATAATAGGCCATATTTACAGTATTTTGCCTTATCTTTTTCTCTTTTTAGAATGCACAGAAAAGATGTTTCACATAAGGACTGTGGATGATTCCAAGAGAGCACGGTTTACCTTCAAGTGCTTCTGTCTCCTTCTCTTCCAGGTTCCACGTCAAACAGCCGCCAGTCTCTTCGGGCCTGCGTGTCAAATACCATCCAGGGCCTGTGAGTTGAGATGAAATCACTAACTACAGCCATGTAATCAAACTGCAGTGATTCCTAATATGTCTGTGTAGGTGCCTGCAGGTTTGCATGTTGAACTACAGATTGAGCTCTTCGCTATGTGTCAAGTCTATGAAGGCTACATGGACCCCAACAATTACATCTTCCAGGACATTGTCATCCGCACAGAGACTGACATCCTCTATCTGCCTGTCACAGCCAATATCCTTAGAACACAGCCTGTCGCCTGCCAGTGAGATGCACAAACTCATTAGAACAATTAAGGACAGTTTGGATACATTTTTCTAACATGTAAACTAGCCCGCTTGCTTATTCTTTGTTTGTCCCATTTCATCAAACAGACTTAAATTCATATTATTATAAGTAAACACAACACGCTGTTTGTTTATTAAAGAAAACTAACTAATCTAAAACTAGTGAAACAATAATTTCCCCCTTTTGTTAAATCATGAACATGACTGTTGTAAATCTAATTTCTCTGACCAACAGCAGCTCCACATTGTTAGGTTAAGTTTCTTTTACTTTTTAGAATAGGGCTATGTATTATAGTTTGTTTTCCTTAATAAATAAAAACAGCATAGCTTTAAATGTAAACATACAGTAAGCATTATATGCTCCCCTTTTCCTGCTGTGAGTGTGTATACTCTGCCTGATATAAAACATGCACACGCACTAGTTATGTTTGTTGTCAGCTCATGATAACGTTTTGGCCTCATTTAACTACCAACGTTAACTATCATGGAATGTGTAGCCTATCATAAAAATTTCCTGAAGGTGAATTGTTGCTCACCTCTTAAAACATACGCCAATGTTTATGCAGTTTAACTTGTAATAGTGAAAAATATAGCCCCGTCCAAGCCCCAGTCTTTTCTGTGGAACCACTATTGGTAACATATGATAGCCAATGATGGTACTCTTATATTTCTTGTTTGAAAAGAATTGTAACTTTGAGCATGCGGCAAACAGCAGTTTTAAGTTTGCTTGATGATCTGACACATTTAAGAGTAACAAACAAAAAAGAAATCAGGAAGTGGGCAGTGCTTTTTCACCCCACTGTATTATAACTATAAACTACATCAGGGGTGGGCAAACTGCGGCCACATCCAGCCCGCCAGGTGTTTGAATGCAGCCCACCAGATGCGTTCAAAGTGTTTAATATAAACTTTTAACATACAAGTTGGCAACATGACTTGCAAACAGTCAAAAGTCAAGCTTGTGATGGTTTAAGTTGCCTTTCACATGCAGCAATCCAGACAACCACTTCTACCCACGGTATTTGTGGCTATATAAGTATTATAAGAACAAATTGTGCGCATGTATCAAATATATAGTCTGGCCTCCCAGCCAATTTTATTAAGTCAATGCGGCCCGCGAGTCTAAATATTTGCCCACCCCTGGTATACATTGGTAACTTATACGTGTATACTGGAACCTTGGTTAGCGTGATGAATTTGTTCCAGAAGGTCTGACTAACAGACACTGACAGAATCCCTTAGGGCTTGATGTCAGTCCAATTAATCCCTATACAGGACAGACAATATATACAATGGAAAATAAAGCAAAATGCACCTAGAGCACCATTTGTTCAAACTAGAACGGAAAAGCAGCCTTAACTAAATGCAACTCATCCTACCTGAGAGCTTGTATGACATTTGGCTGAAGGATCAGTCCAGTACAGGCAGCAAGAAACGCTGCAAGGCACCCAAACAGCGTTCCAGCCTTCCGGCAGGTCAGCAGCTTGGACACAATTCATCCAGTGCACCAGGGGCTTGTGCTGCAGCACACACAGGTGCATTTGCAAAAAAGAACACATTTAAATGGAGTACATCATTGCACTGATCCACTCTTTGTACTGGGGTTTTTGCTGGGACACCATAAACGCAATGCTAGTCTGTGAAGAACACATAAGTCCACTAAAAGATGACATCTAAATTCAGCTAATAAAGATGAATAATACAGTATAATCTTGTGTTTCCCACTTTCTACAAGGATTAAATACGTGTCATAATAAATGTGACGTTTTTAGACGTGATGTATTGTGTCAGTGGCGTCAGTAGGCCCATTTTTGTCAACACCTGCAACATGTCAACAATTCAGTTAACCTTTACACATGCCAACCGGCAGTTCAGAGTACCCAACCTTCTTGCGGTTCATCATGGTGCTGGACTGTATCCCGGCTAGTGACTTAGTTCTACTGGAAGCATTCAATGCCCATGGGGGCAATGTCAGTGTGACATGGAAGGGCATGATTTGGGAGGAACGGCCTTCCTGATCTGTACCTGTGCGAGGTAACCTTTCTGCTAACCTGCAGTTTGTCAATAAAGAACACTGTGTTCAAACTTAACGATGCCCTTATGCCCTTGTCATATCATCAGACCAGTGTGCGTATTTTTTAGACACACAAGTGAGGAGAAGAGCTGAGCGGTCAACTCATCACCACCTAGTGTTAAGCTTGAAGAGGTGCTGAGGAAGGATGCCGGAAAGACTGGCATTGGGAATGTCTGGCAGTGTCTCCCGGTTGTTGAGTTTTTAACTGCCATGTTTGGCAGATGTATCCCGGGGTAAGACATGAATATTGAGTCGGTTGTATTCGTACCAATTCATCTCACCACAAGGTGGTCGGTGTCAGTTGTGGCAGCCAACTCCAAACCTGATGTTGAACATTGGCGGTTAGGGCTACCGTCAAGCTGAATAATAAGCTTTAACGAGCATGTATGGCTCCTGAGACTCCTGAAAAAGGTGCCAAGTGGAAGAAGTAGCCCAATACCGGGAAGTCTGAGCTTCCTTACTGACGACATGTCCCCAGGACAAACGGGCTTTCAGAGGCTCCACCCCCATCACGCCCCCCTGATCATGTGAATATCGTCAAACGAATGATCTGAGCATGAACGATCATGCAGACTTTGGCGGTTATTACTTCATTAATGTCCAATGTGGGTAATTGGTGACTCTAAATTGTCCATAGGTATGAATGTGAGTGTGAATGTTTGTATGTCTATATGTGCCCTGCGATTGACTGGCGACCAGTCCAGGTGTACCCTGCCTCTCGGCCAAAGCCAGCTGGGATAGGCTCCAGCATACCCGCGAGCCTAATGAGGATAAGCTGTATAAAAAAAGAATGAATGAATGAATATGTCTTAGGTGAGAGTGAGGCTGCTCCCGGACTGTGGTCGCTGGGCGTCACAGGCCTATGGATGGCCTCGCCTTGTGCCGGCCCCTGCCCCACAGTGGGTCCCGGGAAACAGGGGTGCCTACTGCCCTATGGCTCGTCCTCTGGGAGAGAAATTATATATATATTTTCCATCCCAGTCTTACTATCCCTCTCGCCCTCGCCCCCCCACTCCCTGCAAACAAGCACATAGGATCTTGGGGAGTGCGTGTGCTCCATGCCTCTGGTGTCGGGGAAGGCAATGGCTAGCGGCAGTTGTGTCTGGGGTAGCCTGGAGCTTCGGGGTGTTGAATATGGTCCCTGCTTTGGGGGGTTGGGTGGCTTCTGGGCCCGGGGGCGGTTGTCCTGCTTGCCCGAATCTGGCCGGCCCCCGGCGGGTTGGCGCCCGGGCCCCTCTTGTGGCCCTTGCTCGGCTGCCAAGTGGCGTCCAGCCAGGTCCCCCTTGCACGTCATCGGAGTGGACTCGCGGTTGCCTCTTGGGGGGCAGGCCTTCCCCTCTGAAGGAAGCCTGCTGGGGGGCCATGCTCCAGCGTCTTCCTAGTCGGACCTTCGCTTTTGGAGGGAGTGTGGTTTCACCACAAACATCTCCTCATTCTCTGTTTCACTCTGATGCAGTTATCCTGTCACTGCAGAGTAATGTAGATTTAATGTAGAATTGTTGCACGTGTCATCTGGATGGTCATTGTTCAAGAAGTTCTGTTTCTTTTCTCGTTGTTTTTCTTGTATGTTTATCATTATTAGTACATATGTATGTATGTGTGTATACATATATATGCACACTTTATGTGTGTGTGTGTATGTATGTACTGCATGGATATGTGTATGTATACGTGTTTGAATGTGTATATGTATGTATGTATGTATATATACATATATATATGTGTGTGTGTGTGTATATATATATGTATATATATACACACACACACACACACACACATATATTAGTATTATCATTATTATTATTATTATTTTTTTTTCCCCAGTATTTTTGCTCATTTTGCTCTGTGACTGTTCTGGATGTTGCTGAAATTGTGATTATCATGGTTGTTTATAATATGGTTGAAATATGTTTGTGAGGTTCTTCTGCACCCTCTTATATCCCCCACCCGTCCCTTTTCAGGTCAGGTCCGACATCAAAATGTGGTGCAACAAAATTCATAAAAAACACAGTCAAATGTCAAGGGAGACTCATTTGGATTATGAAGTCTCCCTTGGCAAAGAAATTTTGCCCAGCATTTAAAGGCAGCTTGACGCCCATTCAGCTGTTATGATGCTGGACAAGACAAAAAAAAAAAAAATAATGTCTTAGGTGTGTCACGCGGTACGTCCTGGGTTTGCTATGAATGCTTCAATTCACCATACACTCTTCTCCTCCACCTGTTCCCTGCTCTCACTACATATCACAACAAACAAGATGGGGTTCAGAGCTGATCCCCGGAACTCCTCTGTCACGCCTACAGCACACCTCACTACTGCCTGACAGTCCTCGTACATGTCCTGCACCGCTCTGACATACTTCTCTGCCACTCCAGACTTCCTCATACAATACCACAGTTCCTCTCTGGACACCCTGTCATAAGCTTTCTCCAGATCTACAAAAACACAATGCAGCTCCCTCTGACCTTCCCTGTACTTCTCTATCAAAATCCTCAAAGCAAATACTGCATCTGTAGTACACCAGCAGAGAACATAGCCTTGGCACAAAATAAAGGTGGGATGACACACAAATAGATGTTCCTCCCAATATGCCACCAGCCTCATTCAAGGTACATTGTTCCATCTCTGCACGGGACGTACTGGAAGCACATTCACTCGGACTGTCTGACTTTGTCTCGCCTTGCAGTTTCCAGCTGCACCGTGAAACTGGAGCCAATGCCAGACCATGCTGATCCAGTGAGTTCTCTGTAGGCTTGGCATGTCTGGTCTGCGGGCTTCAATATGAATCCTTTTAAATGTGAAGGCACCAATGCAGCAGCAGCAACAGCCGATGATGGTGATGAGACCAGCTCTCTGGACTCCAAAAGGCATGGGGTATCATATCAAGCTTGTGGAACTACTGTTTAGATGAAGAAAGCCAGCCTGGCAACTTGGTGACTATTCATGGAAGGACATGCTAACTGATGCTATGATTGCACACTGTAACACAATTATGTATTATTATTATTATTATTCTCCTACAAGAAGAGGACACATCTTAAGAAACTAAAGGTGTGATAGAATGAATAGAATGCTGTGGGTTTGTGGAACATATAGACAGTCAGGGCAAGCATAGCGACCTCGCATCCTGCCTGAGAGTTGATTGCTTGGAAGTTGAAACGCTGACTATAATTTTAAGGCTTGCAGAAAGTCAATTTGATCAAAACACTTGATGGCAATAAAAAAGTCTTTAATAAAGTACTAGTAATAAGTACTTATCGCTATGACCAAAATAAAAGGTATCTTCATACCTAAATACAGTGGAACCTCAATTTACCAAAACCTTATTACACGAAAAACAATAATTGGGCTTCGAAGACATTTCTGTCCCATTTAACAAAAAAATTCACAATACGAAAATGAAAATGGCGCCCAGAATTTTAAATGTAATGCACCGCCACACAGGCTGCCTGCCCTTGGGGCGTTGGATGCCAACCATCGTAAAACCCAAGAGGCTGTACTCCCATTGGTTATCTCCCATCATCCTCTTCCTCCCGGAATCCCCAATGATGCTACGTCGCGGCATCCCTTTGCTGAGTGTACCGAAAAGCTCCCGTCTATGATTTCCTTCAGCCCATGGGATGTCTTGGGCATGTAGCGCCATGTGTCTCTTTTCAATTGAATCCAACACCACCATATCAGGTGTGTATGCCAGTCAGGTGTAAGCACCACTGGCTCTTAATGCAAGAGGACTAGGGTTCAGGCCAACTACTGTCTGTACCTGATCAAATCTGCTGGTGCCACAAAGATTCATGATGCCAGGGGGATTTAAAACCTGGTAATGGCTGATGGTACCATCAGGCATCCACCTTCTTGTTGTTTTTTTTTTTTCTAGAAAAAGACAATCTATATCTATGATCACTGTCTCCATCAGTGCTGGCTAGCTCTGCTGGTAGGACCAGCGGATCTTAATGCAGTCACTCCGTGTTTAAAACCTGGTCAGGGTGCCTGGTAAGATTGGGCGTCTAACCATTTCTATCTGTTTTTGTCTAGAAAAAACAGACTCTATCTTTCTTGCTATTTGTCCAGATCATTATCACCACTAACACAATACCATGAGTGTTTGCCAGCTGCCTAGCTCTGCTGGTAGCACCACAGGTTCATGGTGCAGGCGCAGAGTGTTCAAAACCTCGTCAAGGCATCCAACTGTACTTGTTTTGTCTAGAAAAAGCCAAACCAATGGCTTCCTTTCTCAAGGTCCAGCATGTTTCGTCATCATCACCACCGATAAAATATCCGGCTTGTTTGCGAGCTGCCTAACTCGCTGATAGCACTGCCGATTCATGGTGCAGAGGGTCGCGGTTCAAAACCCAGTCAGCTCACTCAACAAGTGGGTAGGGAGTTGATTCCCCCAGTTGGTGATCGATGAGGCACAATGGGGGTAGTGACCATGGTCAGGAGGAGGGGAGCTTTCATCATCTTTGCCATCGTGGGGGTCAACGGTGAAGACGACGAAAGAACTCCATTTAAGAAATCAGGTTAGGGAAAGATGTGCCTCAGAGATCAACACAACTCCCCTGCAACCCGGATAAATGGATGGCTATTATAAACCTACAAATTTTTTCTGTCTTTCCACTCCACCATTCATTCATCTGAAACAAACACAAATAGTTAAATGATGATTGTCAACCAGCCAGTTATCTGATCACTTCAATTGCTAGGTAAAGGTGTGTGTGCATTTCCACAGTCTGCCTTCCTGAGGCTCAACATATTGCCCACCAAAGGGAAGATGATTGCATCTTTCATGGCCAAAGTAAAGTAAAGCAGTAGAAAAGCAGCATGATGACCTTACAGAAATGTAATCGTAACCCGTAAAATTTGTTTGACCAAAAAACATGCTGACTTTGTAAAATACATTAAAGTTTGTGTTCATGTAACTATTAACATTTATAATAATCTACACATTGTGATACAAAACAAGAGGGTTTAAGAAGTATATATTCATGATGTCAGAGATGTTAATAAAGGTCAAGTCAAATGATTCCTTTCTAATGGTGAAAAAAATCGCGGCGCAAAACTGGTCTAATAGTCACTGACAACGACATCGTCAGTGGCATCGTGACGTCCTCTCGTCACTTTCCAGTCGAGCAGGCGTGACAGGGCGTTGGGCATGTCTGACTCCACATCAGCGCTGTACTTCCTCATGATGCAGCGAGTGTGTGCGCTGGCCAGCGACACCTGGTGGATGAGATACGTCTCACGTGACACTTTGCGTGTCCAGAGTACAAAGGACGTCATGTACCTGGGCCTTGTGCACCAAAGTCTTGTCTCCGATGTCGCAAGCAACGCTGTAACCTTGCAGCAAGCTCTCGCGAGCGCGGTCATACTGCCTCTGCAGGAATGACTGCAACTGATTGTTTCTGTCTCTCCACATGCAGTTAAAGATTGCCGAAGTCGTGTCCTACCATGTTAGTATAGACGTGGCCTAGACAAAGGCACGCGTCCACCAGGTGGTGATGTAGGCTGTTGCTACGAGAGACGTCCACTAATGTCTCCAAAAGATGGATTGTGTTGTTTAAGTTGCCTTTGCTAAAACACACAGACAAATTATGTCATCCGGATCCCAAACCTTGGAGATCAAAAGAAGGTGCGGTACCTTTCACACAGCTTGGCCATGGCCTTGTATGCCTTACCCAGGCCGTCGATGTCCTGTGTTGTGCTGCAGATCTGCATGGAGGTGTTGAGGTACTGCAAACACACAAAAATGCACGCATGAGTGGATCTTAAAACAACTTTCTTGTGCCTGTCACACTCACACCCGCACACCTGTTCGGCGGTGTCATGATCGCCCACACTGTAATAGGCCAGTCCGAGCTGATAGGCGGCTTCCCCTTCAATATGTTTGTTTTCAGCTGGAAGACACATGACTTATTTTACTGCTGCCTGTTTTTACTACACACAGCTGAGGTGTACTCACACTCGGTGGCCGTGGTGTAACCTCTGTGGAGAAGCCTCAGAGCCTCCTTATGATCTCCGGCCTTGACACAAGAGTCAGCCTGACGGCTGTAGATGGACCACAGGCTCTCACGGGCGCGGAGCCGCAAGGGGCGACCGGATGAGTCCAACCAGCCGCCTTCGTCGGCCAGCTGCACACACAGCTTGGCCTGCTGCCTGGCCTTGTCCAGCCGACCTGTGGCATCAAGATGGCGCCAATGTGAGGCGTTAGCAGCAGAGTGCTAACATGCTGACTGTGCAAGATGTGCTACCTTGCTGCAGGTAGCGCTCAGCCATGCAGGCGCGGGCCTCGGTGGCGTGACCCAAGCAGCCTTCTTCACGTGCGTCCGTGCATGTGTGGTAGAAGTGCAAACTGAGCCACAGGTCCTCCTCATCCGTGAAGTAGCCACCCAAGATTAGACGCTGCATGTATGCCAGAGGCCACTGACCTGCATGCTCATCAATAAACATTCATCACTGACTGCAGCACACATTGACAGTCACGTCTGTGCATCAGTACCGTCTCGTTGGGCCTGCTCGGCCCGGCTCAGGTACCAACTGATGCTCTCCATTTTGTCTTGTTGCTCCTCCAGGGGAGTCTGAAGACTGACTGCTGAGTTCACCTCCGCTGCCTCCCTGCGCTCTTGATCCAAGCGCACCAGCTGGAAGAGCTCCGAAAAGGACCTGGGAGAAGGACAGAAGCCTGACGAGAACAATGACGAAGTTGTACTCATACTTTGCCAGTCGTACCAGGCCTGGGCCCACTACAAACATTAAGCACAACACATTTGGCGAGTGTGAACCCATCTGCAACCAAGCACGCCTCCTTCGATATGATTGGAAGGGTAGTCTAGGCTCAACATGATTTTATGCACATGCACAGAATGATTGTATTGCCATTGTGGCCATTTTCTATGCCGCTCGTCCTCATGGGCCATGGGTATGCTGGAGCTTATAAGCCCAACTGACTTCGGGCGAGACACGGGTACACCCGGGACTGGTCGCCAGTCAGTTGCAGGGCATAATAATAAAATACACAAATAATCTAAAAGTCAAACACAAAGGCATGCTCACTCACCCGCAAACACATTTGTGTGTATGAAAGACTTGTCCTTTCATTAATGTGATTGCTTCTCTCTCAAGTAGACAGAAACCACCTTGTACAAAAGACAACTGGAAATAATCCACTAAGGAAGGAAAGTAACTGGAGTAAAACAGCAAAACAGACATGATGGGCCAAATAAAAAAAATAATAAAGTTCAGCGCTCATTTGATCATCAAGTTAGGGTAGGTATAAGGCACAATAACCCCCCCGTCACTGACAGGAAGTAACGTCACTATCCCGCCACCATGAACATACTTTGTGCAATCATTTACAGATGGAGTCCATATCAAAGCTGCTGAGAGAAGCAGCTAACAGGCTGGATGGAAGTAATCACCCTGGCAGAATGATTCGGGCAGGTCATTGTTTCGCCTTTGCTTAGTATTAACGTACTTAATCATATTCTTTTGCTTATACTTCACTATACTGTTAAGTATGTAAAATGTAGTTTATAAAAAGTCAAAACTATTTTCCTCATTTTTATTGTATGTAAGTATACATACAGTAAACTTCTTTTTTCTACTTGTAAATATCTGCTGCTAACTTAATACTGCTGTATTTTCATACTTCATATTGCCTATCATAATCTGCTAGTATTTTAGCAGTTGTAGTGATTTTTTTGTTGGGTGTTTTAATTGAAATCAAATAATTGTTTTAGTGGAGTAGTATCACAGACTAATAAATAAAATTTGACATTTAAGCAATTTAAATTTACCTGCTAGCCTTTAGTTCTGATGAACAGAATTTGAATGTTTCTGCTTGGCGAAGGAGCAAGTAAGCTTTTGTTGTACTGAGGAATGAGACTAATAAAAGAAGTTGCCAGCAGCAATACTTCAGAAAGACAAGTTAGTGGTGTTAGAAATGGTTAGAACGAAACAATAAAAGCACTATTGCTTGAACTTTTTACAGACAGGTTGCTTGACCTTATTATCTGCCAGCAGCAACTTGTTTCATTTAGGAGACACAATAGGAAATGCAAATTAGGTGCCAAGATACAGTAATTGTGTTGCGCATACTGAGACATTAGGGTGATGTGCAGGGTTTCATTACATTTCATATTCATATTCATAGGAGCTAGTCTGTTTGATGCAATTTGACCTTTGCTGATAAAAAAAAACGCATAAACAGACGCATAATCAATTATAACTGAAGACACCTGGTCTAGCGTGAGCACACCCTGAGTGGAGCAGTACCTGTGGAAGCCATGTTGAAGTAGGCCCACACAGATGTTCTGCTTCTGGCCGTTGATGAACCTACCAGGAGGAAGTTTTGTCTTCAATGATGGAATTCACACGTTACAAATGTTCTAGAAGTGACTAGTAATCAAATTCAAAGTTGATGAAGCAAAGTCACAAAAACAAATTCTGAACTCACTTTGCAATGTCTTCTTTGGAGAGACACCCAGCTGACTTGTCTGTGCTTTGGAGACAATTCCTACACGCACACAATGGCCACTTAGATCATGTTTGTGAGGACCAAAACCCATAGTTGTACCTGCTTTGCTTCCTGCTGATCCTGGTAGTCATTTCTGGTAGAGCCGCCCCTGATGTAGTCCAAATAACGACACAAAAGACAACAGAAATACCAAGCTGACACTCACTGGGCAGCAAAATCACAGTGCCATCATTAGTTGCTGGCATTAGCACTCTAGGACGTTAGCATTGACAAATTAGCACCCTAGCACGCAGCATTCCAGCACTTCTGGGAAGCCTACTGTATGTCTATGTCTCACTTCCAGTTACAGGTTTTTAGGCCCTTCACAAAAGAATTAAACTGCTACATGTGGTATAAATGTGTGTGGAGACTTGAATTATCCGCTCACCTTCGGTTGACGTATTCCACGCCGGTGACGTCACGGCACGAGTCTTCTTTTGCTGTGCTGCGTCCTGGTCAGTCACCATGGCAACGCGAACACGTTTCTCATTTGCTGTCTCAGTGGTAATCACTGGCCGCGTTCCAACACTGACACCTACACACCTTTACCTCCGCAACTCCTCTTGAAAGGTGGTATCCCGTTTTTTACCCAATTTTACCAATACCAAGGAAGGAAGACGTGGAAGGCATTTCTGATATTTTTTTCGAAATTCTTTTATACGTCGCTGTTTAAATGATTTATTTCTGCAGTTGACATACTTCAGTCATTGTATATGTTCTTTGTATTGAAATTAAAACGATAACGTACACTATTAATAATGTTAATTTTGAATGAATAACAAACGTAAGATTTTCTTTTCGAAATCCAGCAGATGTCGCCATTAAGCCCCGCAATCACATCAGCAAGCATTGCGAATCATCGTCATGACGTCATCGTTGACGTCGTCGTTAGCGTTGTGCGCGAGGTCTGGCCTCAAATAGTCAAAATAGCTCGTCTGTCAGTAGTGTTTCTCACAGTCACTTTAAAGACACAAATAAAATAAAACCACCCGTTTATTTTCAAAGTTGCTGTGAAGGTCAGTTGATGTGTCACACGACCTTTTGGACTCAAATGTTAAAGCAGTTCCTGACAGTGGCCCACCAGTGAGTCATCTGTTTGCTGTGTCTCTGTCCACCTGGTCGTTGACCTGGCGTGTCCGCCAACAGGAGTGAGAGGTGGAGCCGGCTAGCATAAAAAGAATTTCCCAGCATCTTTGGGGAGAAGATCCGAGATGCAGACGTCAACCTCGCTGCTGCTGTTGCTGTTCCTGTGTGTGAGCGGCGCCGCCTCTCAAGACAATCATGACTACGATGATGAATATGACACGGTGAGATAGAAGTTATGCTTCCAGAGTGTGTTCAGGATGGCTGCTGACAGTTGTGTTGGCATACAGGACACAAAGAGCTCACCGAGTACCACAACAGGGACAACAGTAAGTCTGTCTTATTCATTCATACATTTTCTGTCGCTTAATCCTCATTGGGGTAGTGGGGATATACAGGAACCTATCCCAACTACTTTGGGCGAGAGGCGGCGTACACCCTGGACTGGTCGCCAGCCAATCGCAAGGCACATATAGACAGACAACCTTTGCTCTGTCTCCTCAGTGACAAAAAGTTACCTCAGCATCCTCTTACCCTCTGCCTACAGAACCAAACGGGCCCGGGCGCCCGCGGGCACCGCCCACTCAGTCAAGGCCGGGACTCCTACATTGCCAACCGCTATTCTTCGGCCCCTGTTGGTGGTGACAGCAGGTCAGTCTCACATGCACGCACACACAAATGTAAGCCCTGATGTGACAAGGCTTTGGGGCAGGTACCGAGGACGACCCACCACCACACCTCCCAGAGGACACGAGGCGGAAGAGAAGCAGATACACCCGGAAGCGGGAGGATGCTCATATGGCTTCGAGGAATTGGTACGTTTTGTAGGGTTTTTTAATAACATCGCCGTTAGTAACACAAAGTCACGCTTGATAATTGCTAGGGTGTCCTGTGTCCAAATGGCTGCGAGCTGAAGACGGCGCTGCTCAAGCAGGAAAAGAGCGTCACAACGGTACGTCTACACTTAACCTTTCATGGGTCGAGCCTCCTATATGCCCCTCGACCAATCCAAATGCTTTCTGTTTGTGACAGAGCATCAGTCAGATGAAGCCTCGCGTAGACCAGCTTTTGCGTTCGTCCAACACTATCTTCAATTACATCACTACCATATCGTCCTCACTGGTGGAGCGCCAACGAATCATCACAGGTGACACGTTGACGTAATTACAACCTTCTTGTCCGAAGGTGGTCCTCACGTTTGCTTCCTGTCACCTCAGAAAACGGACTGGTGGTGAGTGCCTTCTCGGACCAGGTGGAGGAGCAGCACGCCTTCATCAAGGACACTGTGGACACAATTTTCCCCTCCACCATTCGAGTGCTGCAGGTGGGCCAGATGCCATGCATTATCACAAGACCAATGGGGACAAACATCTGACCAGGATGTTGTATTGTGGTCTTCAAAAATTTTGCATGCAGGGTGTTGTGGACAAGGTCCGCCAGAAGATCCAAAAGCTGGAGAAGGCCCTCCAGAGCCAGAAAGAAGACTGCAAAGAGCCGTGCCAGACCACTTGTCCCATCCCCGTGGTGACCGGTGAGTGCAGCTGCTCGGCGCTTGTGACCCCCAAAACCCTCACCAACCCCACATTCCCCCAACCCTCCAACCTCCTCACTCCCACAGCATGAATGACTCTAATGCAGGAAAGGAGTGTGAGGAAGTCTACCGCCGCGGAGGAAAAGAGTCTCAGATGTACTTGATCCAACCTGATGCCTTCTACCCACCATACAAGGTCTTTTGTGACCAGACCACCATGAACGGAGGTGGGGAGGCAAGGAGGCATGCATGCACATGTTTTTGAGTGGGTTTTATGAGGAACACTGAAACATGCCAACGTTTTCTATCAGGATGGCTCCTCATTCAGAACCGACTGGATGGAAGTGTGGACTTTGGCCGACGTTGGGACGAGTATCGGCGCGGTTTTGGAAACATTGCATTGAACGTGGGCAAGGGTTACTGCGAGAGCCCAGGTAAGTTTCGGGGTTTTTTCTTAGTGGAAATTGGGCAGCACGCATTCTCGCTCCAGTCATGTGATCATGTGACAGGTGAATACTGGCTAGGCAACGACCGCATCAGTCAGCTGACTAAGATGGGCCCAACTGAACTTCTCATCGAGATGCAGGACTGGACAGGCACCAAGGTGAGCATGACAACACTTTGCTACTTAAGCATGTAGCATGTTTAGCACAAGTGTTGTGTTTAGGTCCACGCCCAGTATCGCCAGTTCACCATGCAGTCCGAGTCATCCAACTACGTGCTGGCGGTGGACTCTTACTCCGGCAATGCCGGGAACTGTTTCCTGGAAGGTGCTCTGGAGCTGTATGGGGAAAACCGCACAATGACCAGGCACCACGGCGCCATGTTCAGCACCTATGACAGAGACAACGACAACTGGTGGGTGTGGCTACAAATGACCTTCATATAGCCAACATCTCCTACTTCCCGTCATATTGCTCCTATTTTGTTCGGCTCCCAGGAACCCCGGCGACCCGTCCAAGCAATGCTCCAAAGAGGACGGAGGAGGCTGGTGGTACAACCGTTGCCATTCGGCTAATCCCAATGGTCGATACTACATGGGCGGCGCCTACACCCACCAGATGGCCAAACACGGCACAGATGATGGCGTGGTGTGGATGAACTGGAAGGGCAGCTGGTATTCGTTAAAAACCATCAGCATGAAGATCCGGCCTTTCTTTGCGCCATCGTGACCGCCATCATCAAACAAAGACAAAGATGTGAAGGCGTGACAGAAAAACAAAAAATCTTTGATGTGAATAAAAGCCACCTTGATTTGTCAATCAACCTCCTCTTCATTTTGCGACGACGACACACACAAATGTTGACCTGCTATGTATCCTCTTCAGAACATGGCTATTGTTAGCATTAGCATAGTGTAAATGAACAGAACCTTCTAGAAGGGATAATATTCTTTGAGATCAGCAGACTGACTTTTCCACAAGGAGACAATTTTGTCCAATTGCCTCCAGCTGGATGGGCAGCTCCCTCTGGGGGCAGGACGACAAGCAGAGGCTGCAGTTTGACTTGTGAGATATCTTGACAGGACAGTGCCTTCTCCCGCCATAGTGATGTTCTCAAGAGGCAGAGCTGGCTAACACTCACCTCGGCACCCCGCAGCTCTTCCAGCTGCCACGGAACCCGCCCACTTAGCTACCACTGGCGTCTTCACCAACTTCAGCTCCGACAGAGGGTGCCAAGTGTCGGCGAGCAACTTCAGCTTAGACACAAGGTATGAAGTGACTTCAGCTTTGACAGACTGGTGAAAATGTCAATAAGGACCTACTACGACATCACACCACCAGATGCTGCTGATCCTTACCATGTTGGTGAATCAAGACCCAAAGGCTATTTTGCTAGACATCGGTGGCCTTTACCATGCACACACCGGCAACTCCCTCTAACACCTTGGCTGTTGATCAGATGGCATACAATTTCTTGAAGGTGTCTGCGTCCGTTGGACACTTCCTGGTTTAGAAGACAACACTGCTTCGGCGATGCACAAATGACAGGAGCACAGCGGTGCCTCTGACCTCACAAGGCAGTGTTGCTCATGGGTTTGCCGTCGGCAGAGCATGCAATTAGCAAGGTGGTGATGCGTCCAAGGACTAGATGTTTGTTTTTGCGCCCACAAAGCACTCACGTTTATCAACCCTTGACCTCATTAAATACACACACACACACAAACGGTGAAACTGAGGTGAACATGATTTTATTGATTTCAGTGCAGAAACTTATGGAAACAAAAGGTGATGATGATGTCAGAAGGTAGCAGGTCGCACAAACATGCGCGCTCGTTTCAGGCTGCGATTGGACCAAACCACACCACCATGGTAAATCCCATTGAGGTTGGCCGACTGGCACTGGTTGTACCACCAACCGCTGCCATGTGTTGCCGCGCAGTTTCCAGCCGCACCGTCGTTGTCTCTGTCCCATGTGCTGAACTTCATCCCATGATGGGCTGTTGTCATGGCATCACCGGCATCACCACTATAGCCAGAAACGTGTAAGGGGTAGCCCTCCTCTTCGGGACCCACACTCATGACGTATTCTGCACTGGATACACCCCCTTCACCATCTTGCAGCTCCACCTTCAGCAGGCTCTCGCCCTGACTGGTCAACCAGTGCAGGTTCTGGTTGCCAAGCCACATCTCCCCCCTCCCCTGTGCATCCACACTGCCAAATCCACGACGGTACTCTTCCCAAGTTCGGTTGAAGTTGAGCACACCACTCTCTCGCTGCTGGACTAACAACCAGCCGCCCATCAGTCCCTCCTGATTGCAGTAGACTACTACAGTGGCAGCGCCAGCAGCAGGTTTGATATTAAACATGCCACTAGTCTCCCCATCTGTGTGCTTGTGGAAGATGTCGATACAATCTGCAACACATCAGTTATTTCACTTGCCTTCTTTTTCCAATAAGTTAAATGCGATGCTAACAAAACTAAAAATGATCACTTCTTATTTTTTATATGAGGGCTACCTAGCTAGCTAGCTAATGCTAATGCTAGCACAGGGACAGACAAGTTCCATTATTCCAGGTCAGAGGTTGTGGTACCTTTTCCTGTGTAATCGCTTTGCCGTTCAACATGTGTGGTCTTCACGCCGCGAGCATGAACGTCGGGGACGTCATCTTCTGTGTGGTCACCAAAAAACTTCCCCAGGTCAAAGCCCACCTCTGGGAACAGATCTGACAAGCTCGTTTTGGTGTCCAAGTGGCTTCCTTTGACCCCGCCCGTGTTAACAGTCTTGATGGTGGAGAAGGTGTGGGCTTGGTCAGGTGATAAGGCGTTGAGCCCTCCCTTGGTGCCAGAACCCCCCTGACAGTCAAGACCGTCCTCTGACGTCTCAACTATCTTTTCCACTGGACCACCCTTTGTCATCACCATGGTCCTCTTACTCGTCTTCACGCAGTTGCCCGTCTCGAGAGTCGGAAGGTGCCCCTTATCCAAGCCAGCGCCGCCAAACAAGTCGCCATCACTGCTTCCTTTGAGCTCAGTGATTGACTTTGATGGTGTGGAAGGTGATGAAGCGCCGGAAGTGCCTGAAACTTTGGAAATGGTTGCCGGGTAGGAGCTGGAACCTTCTTCTTCGAGGGTCAACTTGAGCTTTTTCACCTGACCAGTGGAGACCGAGATGGCATCATGACAAAAAGCATCATCTGACATCTGACAGCTACATAAAATTATGTGTTGGTGACCTGAATTCTACATGCTAGCCCAGTGGTTCTCAAATAGTGAGGCGGGCCCCCTGGGGGGTGGGGCGTGGTCAGAGAATGGAAGCAGGGAGTACTTTCAGTGTTAGTGTCAACCTGCTAATTAGTTCAAATTAATTATGCAATTCAACATGCCATTGACACTGACTCTTGAATACACTTGACCGCTCTCCATTTGTTTGCATTTTCCTGGTTTCAGTTCCAAGTTCAGGTTGTACAGTACAGATAAATAAACCGATATTATCAGTTGTCAATGATATTTCAAAAGGGGGAGGCGAGACAGAAAATAACAGTGAACAACTGTGCTAGCCACATGTTAATGACATTAGTGCTCTGAATGCTACATGTTAGCTACATGCTAACAACCTGAATGTTACACGACAGGGCTTTGAATGCTACATGTTAGCCACATGCTACATGTCAGTTCTCTGAATTCTACACGTTAGCGGCATAAAAGCTACAGATTAGAGACAGTTGTGCATTAGCCAAATCCTGACCTCGTAGAAGATGTCTTGTTTGTGCTGTCCCTTCTGGGCCACCTGGTCCTTGGACTTGCGCAGTTCCAAAATCTCTTCCTGCAGCACCGTGCTCCTCATCACTTCCAGTGTCTTCACAGACTCGATGCGCTGCAGTGCCTGCGACTGCAGCTGATTGACCTGGGGAAAAAGTAAGGAGACATTGGCAAAGTTGAACACCTGTGGTTTGTTAGAAGCCGGCTGACCTGTTTGTCCAGGATCACGTAGCTGTCACGGTCCACCTGGTACTCGGAGTAGGTTTTGCAGGAACCTTTGCACGATCGCAGTTTAATGTCGATATCCACCTGGAAGAAGGAGGCAGGGAGCATCAAACCTGTGTCCTGTTTTCAATTGTGGCGACGCATAATCATGCTCACCTCTAACTTCTGCATGGCAGCCACCTGGTCGGCAACCCGATCCTTAAGAGCTGCTAAGACCCTAAGCTGTCTGTCGATCTTCACCTTTATGTCGCTGATACTAAGACGAAGTTTCTGCGCCAAGTTGTAGTAGCGGTCGTCGTGACCTGCGGGAAGAGGAAAAGGATGATTTGCACTGCCAAGCGCCCAAGATCCGGGAAAAAGGAAGGTGTCCTGGGACTAACCGGTGTCGACAGTGAGTCTGTCCTTCAGAAATTGATACGTCTGCTTGGTCACTTGATCAGCTGAAGTCTGCTTGAGCTGGTAATTCTCCAGAAGGTTGCGGATCTTCTCTATCTTCTTCAGCAGGCTGTGGTCCCGGTAATCCATCAGACCTTGTATCCGGCAACCCGATGGGCACTTGGCACCCTGGCGGAAGACACTGGTTAGCACAAGAGCCTGTGCAAGTGAGCAAAAGCTTACCCAGTCGTCGTCAGTGCAGAACGGCCACTCCCTCTGGGGGCCGCATTTCTCTGAGCGGGTGCTGGGCTCCACGGGCCGCGGTCCTCTGGGGTCCAGCGCACTAGCCTGAGGAGGGTCTTGTTGTCAGTGGGAACTGAAGACGTACACAATGCAGGACTCACACTCACCAACGAGGCGGCGGTGCACACGAAGGCCACCAAGCTTGCTCGTTCCATCTGGATCATTGGTGAATGTTTAGTTCGAAGAGAAGCTTTCTGCTTTTCAAAGCTCTGCAGGGTTCTGCAATCTGGCCGGTGGGGCGCTGACCTGTACTTTGACCGCAAACATTGACTCAAGCTGGCCTGTGGACACTGCCGGTAAATGTTAGGCGAACAGAATTTTCGCTGAATGAGAAGTGACTCAATCAAATGACTCAAGTGAATCAATGAGACACTGGCAGGACAACCACACACAACTTACTCAAACAAGTAGTTTGATGCAGGAATTCCGTACTAACATTGCTGGGAGAAGTTCTTCTCAGCACAAGTGTTAAGTGTGACCAGAGACCAACTAACTTTCCCCATGAATTGGTGGAGACAGAAAGTGGACTCACCCACTGCGTTTATGTACTTCCAGAAATCCATCACCATTTCAACATAAACAGAACAAGAGCCAACACATCTAAACAGTTGTTGCTGTCATCCAAAAAAAAAAAAAATCAACAGTATGTGAACAGGAAAAACAATTCCATCCATTCTGTACAACAGTAATACAAGTCCTCTCGGACTACGGCATAGCACACATAGGTGAATGTAGGATGTGACTGCTTGATTTAGACCTGGCATCCAGGCGGAACTGGCCCATTATCCATTGATTGTAAAGCCTTTGTCTTGGTGTTTGAGCCAATGCTTATATGGCAGCTGGCCATGCCTATTTTGAGATGATTATGAATTTTGTATCATGATGCTGTCTGTGGAAGCTTGAATTTGGTTTGATTGAGACAAGCCAAACAGGGCAGTCCTTCTCCCATCTTAAGTGCTGCATCTGCATCTTTAGCCCCCTTTTTTTTACTCAATGTGACTGAGACAGAAGCTGATGTAAATTCTAATCTAAGCACAGTTGAGACCTTTGTGGGGGACACACAAGTCTTTCCTCTGAATGCACAATGAACATCTCCATTGCAAACCAGAACGTAAAGAAAGATATCAATATTATTATTGCATAGCCTTTAGAGCGTGTATATCATGAATGCTGGGTTTTGTTTGTTTTCTGAGAATCTACTGCACCTACTGGTAACTTGTTTGCCATGTAGCAAAAAAAATAGACAACACCCACATCACATAATTAAAGAGCCCTTTGTTTATTTCAGCATCATTCAAACAGAGCACACACAAGCAGCTCACAAAGGCACTAATGCTGGCCATAAAGTGACTTTATATGAGGCGGACACACCAACATCAGAGAGGTTAAAGGTCATAAAATGGAAATTTCTACTTCTATTTCTATTAAATTTCTATTTCTACTGCCAACGTGGCAGTGGTTGCCATGGTGACAGACTACTTTCAATAAGATCCCATTGTGAAGTGTCTGTGTGTGTGTGTGGTCAACAGAGCAGGGATTTGAGGTCGGGAAGTCCTCTGAGTTTCAAGTCCAGCAACATCTGAGCGAAGGCTTTTCCCTGCAAGAGATCCACACACACAAACACATCAGACTTTGCTTGACACTCACCGTGTGAGCGTGTGTGTACACTTTACCTGGGGGTCATTGCGCAGCGATGCCACCCCTCCCCCTCCAAGAGAATTCTTCAGGACAAAATTGAGAGCATTGATGCCTGGTAGAGTGTATCTACACACAAACACACACGCACACACACAGTGGCAACAGGTTGGCATCATTCCAAGTCACACTGCGTTAGCTAATAGCTAACACGTGGTTAGCACCCCGTTTACTAGTGCACATTTACAGAACCTTGGTGGCAGTTAGAGGTTGCGTGCAGAAGATAAACACATTTTGCACTAAGTAGGCTGACAGAAAGCTGCTCCTTGTCTGAGTCATGACCCACCGTGTCAAGACATCAGGTTGCGCTCCCTAATGACCATAGGGGCGTGCCTTGAACACCTGCCATGTTGTGCTACGCAAGCATGCTCACCGTGTGACGTTGCCACTGAGGCCTGGCGGGAAGACATGGGCTAGGTACTCTTCCACTACAGAAGAACTCAGGTGTTTCTTCAAGTAAGGGAAGACCTGGGCATTGCGAGCGATGACTCCTGCCCAAGAACAGTTAGCGCAAGATGTTTAACGCTAACTAAATTAGCGAGTGGCCAGTCGCTCACCAATGTTGGCCGAGTCTCCTTTGTCTCCGCTCCTGGCGTAGGCCAGTTCTTCCAGTCTGTAGCAGTGAGGGCCAGCTGGCAGCTCTGCAGAGCACAAGCTTCAAGGTGTTAGCATGTCACCGCCTGCAGGCAAAAAGACAACACTGCAGGCAAACCTGCATCAGGGGAGTCCTCGGCCCATGTGACAGGATCCACATAGTCGCCTGTATTGGGCCCCGTGTTCGAGAGAGATTCCACCAGTTGCCCATCCACGTGGATGTCCACCTGGAAGGAATATTTGGCAATGATGGGGTTGACGGACAGATAAGAGGTTAAACCAGCTTACCTTGACTTGACATTTGGGGTGGAAGAAGAAGAGTGGCTTCAGGACGGGTGACCTTGACCAAAAGCAAATGACAATAAGGTCATGTGACGCTACAACACAGACAAGATGGAGGCGCCGCCGTGTGTATCACACTCACACTCGTGGACGCCCGCCCACGATGCCGCACAGTCCAGGAGCTGCGAGTGGTGAGATGAGATGTAGTATCGAGTCACATGACACCCAGCACAAGAACAGCAAAATCAAAGCTAACAATTGAGGTGCCCACACTCCAAGTTTGGGAACTGCCGGTGTCGCTAGTACTTGCGTCTGACTGTCCAAAGCAATCGAGAGGAAGCAAGCCTCTCCACTGTTATACTATCGAAATGATAATGCTCAAAATCATCACTCAAAGAACTTTTGGAGGACACAAAATAATCAGGTAAACAACCGCATAAAGTAAACTTTACAAACACAAAACTACTTTGTACAAACATTTCTAATCTGTCTATCGATGGATGTAAGTTTCCATCAGTCAGCCAAAAGTCATAAGTTGTGATTCAAAGTTTGAAATCAGGGGAACATCAAGACCTGGCAAACCACAGGCCAATTACCCTCTGACATTTTTAGAATTACTGGCAATAGTTATAGCAACAATCTCCGTTGGGCATCTCTGTGTGGAGTTTGCATGTTCTCCCCGTGCGTGTGTGGGTTTTCTCCGGGTACTCCGGTTTCCTCCCACATTCCAAAAACATGCATGTTAGGTTAATTGGCGACCCTAAATTGTCCATCGGTATGAATGTGAGTGTGAATGGTTGTTTGTGTGCCCTGCGATTGACTGACGACCAGTCCAGGGTGTACCCCGCCTCTCGCCCAAAGCCAGCTGGGATAGGCTCCAGCATCCCCGTGACCCTAATGAGGATAAGCGGTACAGAAAATGAATGAATGAATGAATGAGTTATAGCAACTGTAGCAGCATTTTGATCAGGATAACTATTACATCCTAAACAATTTGGTTTTCAAACTCTAAACCAAGACACCTAAAAGGCTGTAGTCCCATTTGCTTGACTGCTCTCAGTGCATCAGAATTACAAACAATGATCCATCCATTTTCTATGCCGCTTATCCTCATTAGGGTCGCAAGGGTATGCTGGAGCCTACCCAGCTGACTTCGGGCAAGAGGCGGGGTACACCGTGGACTGGTCACCAGTCAAACGCAGGGCAGACAAACAACCATTCACACTCACATTCATACCTATGGACAACATTTAAAGTCGTCAATTATTTCTAACATGCATGTTTTTGGAATGTGGGAAAAAACTGGAGTATCCGGCACGCACGGGAGTACATGCAAACTCCACACAGAGATGCCAAGCGGAGAACCCAGATCTTACAGATCTCCTGACTGTGTGGCCAACGTGCTAACCATTTGACCACCAAGCACTTACATTAAAGAGCTCTAACATCAATGTATGCTGATGATACAATACTGTTCACAAGGAGTGGCTCAGTTCATCACGCCTGATGCTGAACACAGAAAAAAACTGTAGTTATGTATTTCACTAAACAATGCTCAAAATGCTCAATGTACTCCAAACTACTGGTAAATGGGCAAATTATCAAAACTGTTGAAAACAAATGATTTCAGATTCATTCTTGATCTACGAAATATTGGAAAAAGCTTCGTCTTCTATGAAGTTTGCGGAAATACTGAAGAGCGTGTGTGTGTGTTTGTCGTACCCATGCTGGTCCCAGCAGGTGCGATCTCTCTGGAGAAGACTTCCAGCGCCTTCTTGTCTTTGTGGTGGACCGCCATCCACAAAACCACCTCCCTGGTGTCCTGCACAGTCAGCTTTGTTAGCCTCATTAGCACGGTTAGCATTACCAGGTGAAAGTTCAATGTATCACTTTGTCGCAAGCGTTGGCGCCGTACGTGTCCTCTGCTCCCAAAACTTGGATGTTGACGGATGTGAAGTCATTCAGACCCAAATGCTTAAACATGCGTTGTGTCCTGCATGTGCACACACACACACAGGAACATGTGTTTACTTTTTTTTTTTTTTTTTTTTTAAACGCACTCACTTTTTGATGATGCTTTCTGCTGTCCTGCGGCCTTTTTCTGATGCTCTTGGACCAGCGAGCGGGCACACAGCAGTGGCACGGAAGCCATCCATGTAGGTGGCACACACCTGCACATGCAGGAGGAATGGTTTGAACTGGTGTGGTCCCAACAACCCAACAATTGTTCTTCACCTTATAGTGACTCGACGGAGCTGAGCCTTTGGCACCGCTGACTCTGACGGCGCCGCCCTCTACACCTACACACGCATATGCACGTGACCATTGGGAATTCTTGGCTATTTCTGCTTGTGCATCTACCAGAAACTTCCTGGATGTGTACTTGGCTGAAGTCACAGACAACGTCGGGCAGCGCGTAACGCCGCGGATCGCCGAGTTCGTAAACCAGTTGCTCAGCAGCTGTGCCGAAGGAGACCAGGCCGCCTGTTTTTGGCGGTTTAGAGAGAAGGAAGGTGCCGTCAGCGAAACATTCCACCACTGGGAAGCCTATGTTATCCCTGGCAGAGGTCAGTGAAGGTCAGTAAAGATCAGTTAAGGTCAGTAGAGAGCAAAGGAAAAGCATGGCTTTAAAGAATGCGTGTTCTCACGCTGTTCTCACCAGTCAGGGACGCGGTGCCAGTCTGTGAAGATGCCGCCGGTGCTCTGAGCGCCGCACTCGATCAAGTGACCAGCTAGGCTTAATAGGACGCTCCACAAGTCAGGGTGTCAACGAGTCAGTGAGTTTGCCAGTCACCAAGTCCTTACCTTCCGGCTGCCAGCAGGTCCAAGTCGCCGCTCTCCCATCCGAACTGCAAAAAACAAGTGAGTCATGGCGCATGATTGTGACGCGTTTTAACACAAACACAAAAGTACAGTAGATCTCAGCTATTCGTAAAATTTTTCTGATTTTAATTTAGCACTGTGCTCACTGCGCTGATCAGGCGTTCAAGCACATTGCGTGTATTGTCGCACCTGTGTCAGGTGAATAGCCTTAAAGACACAAACTGTACTTAAAACTAAAACCAGCGAAATGCAACAAAATGCATACCCGGAGAGCAGCGAAGTGTAATGAAGAGTGAAAATGCATGCCGAGTACAGAAAATGCATACATGTTGGCAGGTTTGTTAGCATTTAGCTTGGTAGCTTGTGTCTCCAGTGCACAATGGCAATTGAAAAGAGGGGTAGGACCCAGCCGTGTGGTAAAATAGAAATGTTTATAAACGTATCACTTACTTGCAAAATTTTGCTATTTGCTGGTAGGCGTGGAACATAGCTTCCACAAAATGTGAGGATCTCTACTATAGATAGATAATATAGAAATGTATAGATATAAATAGATAAATAATTAATATTAGGGGTTTCACGAGACACCCAACTCACAAAAGAACGCAAAGCATGAGATTAGGTCCACAAAAACAAGACGACATTAATTTTAATACAATTACAATAAAAAATATGACTCTTACTCATTTTGGACAGCAATTTTAAAGACTTGGATAAAGCAAGAAATTCTGAGAGAGGAAGTGCTGTTCTATCCTCCTATCCAACAATTTAAAGGTTTTTACAATTTTAATGATTTTTTAAAAATCTGAATAGGTTTTAAATGTTAGTTTGTGATAAAAAACAAAAAAAAACAAAACCAATTACTATACTTCACTATCTAGAAGACTGCCATTCAACTCGCCGGCACATCAGCGGTGACACTTTGGTGTTTCTGCCTGTGTCATTTCACAGCCATACTCACATTTGATACTCGTTTCTGGTTCCAACAACAAAACATAAGCATTCCACTTACCGTAGCATGTTTGCGGCTGGGAGTTAAACAAAGCACACGTATCCTTGTCTGCCAACATGTTGTTTGGTTCTACAATGCTGATATTTAGTTTGATATTATTTTAAATTTTTTGTGAATTGTGGTTGCAGCAGAATAATGTGTTTATTTTGTGTAATTTTGTTAATTGATGGTTTTGTGTTTTTTCAACTAACAAAACTAGGTAAAAGTGATGTTAAATGTTCAGTTGTCCATTCATTTGTCATTTATATTTTTGCATCATTGTGTGCATGTAAAACTATAATTATTGTCTATTAAATGTGTTTGTTGCTAAAAATTTTTCATTGGATTTAAAAATGTTTCTGTGGGAAGATTTGCTTTGGTTAGAGTTTGTTTTGGTTTGAGTCGGACCTTCTGCAATGGATTAAAAATGTTAACCAAGACACCACTGTATAGGAATCACGGGACGTACGGTGTGCATGAGTGGGCCAAGAGCGAGGGCACTGTCCACACACCGTCCTGTGACCACCACATCAGCGCCAAGGTCCAGACAGCTGCGGATAGGCAGTGCCCTGCACACACACACACACATTTATCAGCATGTGGTCAAGGGAAGTTAGTGATCGTGCACGTACCCGAGGTAGGCGTTCATACTATGCAGTGTTTGAGGTAACGCACAGCTGCTGCTCCCGCCGTCGTCTGTGGCCATTTTAACCTCGGCGAGACTGTTTCTCTAAGGAGAAACAAAGAGATGTCAACAAGAGACGAGGAGACAAAGGGATGTCAGGAGGCTCCTCACATAGGGCATGAGGTCATCGCCCGTCACCACGGCAACCTTGAGGTTCAGGCCAGCCTTCTTAATGACGTCTTGTATGGCTGCGGCGCAAGCCAGCGGGTTGATGCCACCCGCATTGCTGACCACACGAACACCTAGGAGGACCAGAGTGTTATAGTAGGGTATAGTAACAGTTTGACGTTGCAAGAGAAGCAGTCCGCTCACCTTTCCTGTGAATGTCGTGAATAAACGGCTTCAAAGCCGCCTGGACGAAGTCTGGGGCGTAACCCAGATTCTATGAGAGAAGGCAACGCTGATGAACGCGGTCGCGCGCAGACGCACACACCTCCGCACTTACTGGCATCTTGGCCTTGGCAGCCGTGAGCAGCGACATGGTGATCTCACTCAGGTAGTCAAACACCAGAAAGTCCAGTCTACCGCCATGGATGAGCTGAGGCACTGCGCGCATACAAACGCGCACACATACACTATATAGGCATATACTGTATATATATATAAATATATATATAAAAAACACATATATAAATACATACATATAATATCAATCCATTACAAACAATATACACATATAACAAACAATAACTGCTATGTTAGCATTAGCGCGGCGGCAGGGATGTACCTGAGGTGGCCGTGTCTCCCCAGAACCCGGAGGCGCAGCCGATTCTGACCGACTTTGTCCCGCCACCGCCGCGCGTGACGTCTTTGGTATTCGCAGACAAGCTCGAGCAGCAACGTGACCACGTGAAGTACCGGAGCGCGTGTCTTCTATACAAAAAGCACGCGAACATCCTCGATGTGGGTTTTTTTGTTTTGTTTTCCTGCAAAGAATTGTTTACTAGTTGGTCCCAGAATGGTCCGTGTCTGAAGAGTCCGACAGGAAACACTTCCGCTCTGTTTTGGTGGACGTTTTACTCCTACTGCCCCCTCTGGCTGAGCTAGGAGGCTATCATAAGGTCTGTTGTCTGCGCATGTCCGTGGTCACGTGACGGCGGAAAAAGAAGTCCAATTCATATTTGGTTGAACCGACTTTAGCTTTAATTGCGGCACATATTCAGCGTGGCGTCCTTTCCGCAAACTTCTGCAACGTCACAACATTTATGCCAACAACTTGACTCTTTACAAAGGAGAAACTAGTCACTGCATTAGTTAGGGGTAAATAACTTGTTGGAAGCTGAAACATCACCATTACCCATGCAGTAAGTATCCAATGGGAGGCTTTTACTTATTTGATTATTAAATCCAAGTGGTGATCTTTACACATTTTGTGATGTTACTTTAAGCTCATGACCGATGACCTACAATGACGGCAGCGCATGAATTTGTCCTCACATTCTGTCTGAACATATCACTTTGGATGACTGCTTGTGGTTCACACTCCCACTCTCTTGCTACATCTGAGCTGAACTTTGCCAAAATGCCAAAGAAAACCTCAAAGTTAGTAGTAGTTAGTTAGTAGGAGGGTTCCAATAATCGGTGATAATATATTCATGTTCAAGACCATGAATCTTTCCCTATTCTAGATGGCCTACTCATGCTGAATGATTTTCACTAACAATGCATGTAATGTGGTAAAGCTCTCTAAAAACAAACCAAAAACATTGTAAATACATGCCGTGACCAACAGGCGCATTCATGATAACATACTTACAGAATTTGGGTCATTTTAAGCACTTCAACACAGGAAATTCTTTCCTAGGCACATTTATTTCACAGGGCCAATAACAACAGCATAAAAAGCTTGTTTGGTGTTTGCTATGACAAATCATGGCAGATTTAGTGAAAGATGACGACTACTTTGGGAAAAGTGAGGATCCAGAATCTTATTTTTTTCCGCCTTACTATACAGATGATGAGCTACAGGTTTTAGAAGCAAAGCAGTCAAAAAGGGACGAGGGCAGAAAGATGCAGGGCTGGTGTAGCAGACCAAAAAATACCCAAGTAAAATGTGGCCTAGGCCAAAGTATACCCCGGGGTGTAAAATGGCCTTGGACGCATTATGTCTTGGGGTATAAAATAGCCTAGTCTGGAATTGGTGGCGATTGCTCTAAGACTGCAGTAAGACTAAAGCTTCCCCTAAAATGTCCAAAAAGTGGGGAAATATGTACTGCTGTGTGTACATTTTATTGACTAAATATGTGCTAGAATACCTTCATCTTTTCTTCAGAATCAGCTACTTTGCCCAGGTAACTGACACTACTTTCTTATCATTCATCCCCACAGCACCATGGCTCTTTCACACAGTCAGATGCTAAGCGCCCACTGACTTTGATGGGGAAGCTTAGAGTGGGTTGTTCCACTGCGCAAAACTGGACGGTCATTGGATAATGCTGGGCTTTGTCCCACCCATCGGACGCTATTCGTCTCTGGGAGGTTTAAGGGGCTGTGGGCTGGGCCGGACGCTCGGCTTCTGCATGATGATTGGATGATCTGTCTTAGTCCCTTAATGATTGACAGTGAAATGGGACAATCAGCGATCTTGAAATACTTCAAGATTCAAGTACTTCAAGTCATGTATTCAAGATACATCTTGAATACATGACAAAACTACATCATAACAGCGAATAATAAGCCAGAAGCCCATTTTCCACCACAAGAACTTGCGGGGCCGTCTCCTGAAGCGTTTTCATTTTTCATTCCGTTGTTCTGAACCGAACCGGAGACTTTTCCAATCCCCAGCAACTTTGTCTTTGTTGAAACGATTAGGAACGAAGGGTAGAATTTACATGTAAATTAAACACATTAATGATGTAGGCCACAAAAAATGAGCTTCCTTTCCTTGAATGACCAGCAAGACAAATTGATATTAGTATGTAGTGTTGTTGAAATTGTCAAAATAAACATATATTATATATTTCAGCAATTTTTTGTATTAATCATTGTTTATACTCTTAAATGCTACTCTTATTTTCTACTCTTAACTTCAGCAGGTATAATCTGGCCCAGTGAAGTATAAAACGCAACACTGCATTTAACCTTGAAAAATGCAAATATACTGTATCAATGTTGTTAATGGTATTCAGTTATAGTATGGGTTTATTACAATGAAGTATATTTTATAGGGGGTATAATCTGACCCAGGGGGAATAAGTGGCCTAGTCTATTACATACCAGGGGTATGAAATGGCCTAGGCTAATTTACTTTGGTCTGGGGCTATACTATAGCACCGGCATGACTTGGTGGTGTAAATGTGAAGCTTGCTGGCAGAAATCAAGTGATTCTGCTGCAGTGAGTGAGTTACCATCAATGGAAAGGCTTTGTGTATCTGGCGAGGAGGACACTGCTCCAAGAGGCTGCAACAAACGAAGCACTAACAAACAGTAGTGGTAGAGATCTTTTTCCACCTACCCAAAATCAACTGGAAAAGATGCACTAGGCCAGCTGGAACAAATGGACAACTATCCATCAAGTAAGTCACTATGATATTCTAATAAAAGGAGCACATAGTGCTTGATATCACAGCTACAAACACAGTTAAACTAGCCATGTAACCATGCCAGAAAGGTTGTTGTTGAAAGGTGTTAGCTCCTACATGAATAATGTCACTATAGCTTGGTCAACAGGGTATGTAAATGGAGCTTTGTTGGCTGCGTTTGTTTTTAGAGGGAATTATAGGCAAAATAGATGAATCCCCATTTTGGGCATTATTTGTGAAAATCGGCCAGCACAAAGCGACTACCTAGAATGCATAAAAAAGGGAAAGTGTTCTTGTCTCACGTAGGTAAGGGGGATGAACAAAGTACAGTTTTCCGGTACACTACTAAGTTTTAGAACGCTCCAACTTTTTTTGGAGGAAAAACCTACATTATTAAGTGTCAAATTGTCTGTCTCTTATCAATTGCCTTTTTTGGCCATTCTTGTAGGAACACATTTCTCCCGTACAATACTGTTTAACTGATGCTCACCAGGGTACAGCACCACAATGTATTCCAAACACTGTTTTTATGTAAACAGAGGAGGTAGTAAGTACTCCCAAGACTTGGAACACCTGGAGGAATTAGTTGCACCAACTGCCAAGCCTTGATCCACCTCCATTTCTGAAGAACAGATTTAAACTGTGTGGTGTGGTACATCATTTATTCTTGTGGTATATGTATATTTTTAGTTTTCGGAGACCTTACCTTTTTTGTGCCACTTTAAGCTATTCAGAAATTAGACCCTCAAGCCTTTTTGGATATGATACCACAATATTGACATGCCTATCATGTCTACAGCAACTCTCAAGCTGCATCAGGTTGGATAGGGCCATTTGGTGTGCAGCCATTTTCACATTTCTTAGAGATGCCCAATAGGATTCAAGTCTAGGCTCTGGCTGGGCCACTCAATGTTATCCACAGAGCTGTCCTGAAGCCACTCCTTTGACATCTTGGCTGTGTGCCTAGTATCCCTGTTCTGCTGAAAGTTCAACCATTGCTGTAGTCACCTTTCCCTCTATCCTAAATAGTCACCCTGTTCCTGTCGCTGAAAAACACCTCCACACCACCGGCACCATGCTTCACTGCCGGGATGCTATTGGCCATGTGATAAGTGATGCATGATGAATGGAAGGAGTGGCTTCCATTTGGCCACTCTACCATATGGACATGATCAGTAGATTAGGAAGGTTCTCCTCTTTTCACAGAAGAACACTGAAGCTCTGTCATTGAAACCTTCAAAGCAGCAGAATTGTTTCTGCATCCTTCCCCAGATTAGTGCCTGGAGGTCTCGGAGGTCTACAGACAAGTCCTTTGACCTCAGGCTTGGTATGTGCTCTGACATGCACTGTCTACTGTGGGACGTTACATAGACAGGTGTGTGCCTTTCCAAACCATGCCCAGTTTACAACAAGTGGACTCCAATGAAGCTGCAGAAACATCTTAAGGATGATCAGAAACAGGATTCACCCGAGCTTCATTTCATGGCAAATAGAATGGGAATACTTATGTACATGGGATTTCTTAAGCTTTGACATATATTTGGAAACATTTGAAAATACAATTTTATGTTGTCATTATGGGATGTTGTGTGTAGCGTTTTGAGGAGAAAAACGTATTTATTGTATTTTGGAATAAGGCTGTTACAGAACAAAATGTGAAATAGAGAAGCAGTATGAATACCTGCACTGTGATTGGATAACCGTGGAAAAGTGTCGAGTGGCTGAGTCGCTGTTTGCTCCAGTCGAACGCCAACCATTATACACCATTAAACACCATTAAACACCAATGGTCGCTTTTATAACTTCTAATTCTACTTTGACTGCTGTTCATCACTCGGTCTATTTCCGTTTGGCTTGAGCCCCCTCTAGCTGGTTTATGGACACCCTGTGGTCATCTATATCATTTTAATCAAAGCATAACTTGTATTACTTTTTTTGATACATTTCTTTCTGGTTTATATACGTGAATACCTCAACTACTCAATTGCATGGAAGACCTCCACAGTGACGTCTGTGAAGCTAACCTTTGCAGAGGTCATTCATGTGTCGATACATGCGGACCGTGCGTGCACGCAGCCGCGCGCCTCCGTGTGTAAATAGGTGTTGGCGATGACGTCACGCAGGGGGGCTGCTAGGCGCCTTGCATCTTCACGGTCTCCAACAACGACGACTGCTGCTGCTTGACTTCGGATGTTGGCTCTAGTTTTATTTTTAGCTGCAGCGGAAGAATACAGCGCGGCGGGGAAGGAAAGGCGCCAAGGAGCTGGACTAGAGGATGCGAATTTGCCGCAGGCCCCGTCATCATGAAATCGGACACCGACGTGCGACGGATGGGGTGACCGAGCGCGCTGCTCCACCGGGGAGGTCCCTGCCTTCGGACGTTGCCGGGGTGGGAGCTGCCTGCGCCCGGTTCTAGAGGGGGAGGAGGCAGGAGGGAAGATGCGGACGGAGGAGGAGAGGGCCGCCGCAGAAGAGCCCATTTTGGTGGAAGGGTCAGGACGAGAACAGGTAAGGACGGCGGGGCCGCTTTGCGTAAAGTTGCGCACTCTATGCGTCCTTGCCGTTTTTGGTGGACATGACGTCATTAAAGCGCTCGAAAGTATTTGTCTTGAAAAAAACGAGGCAGTCACGACTCAGTCGCGTTTTGAGTCCAGACCAAGGGCACTCCTGGGACACTGACTTGAACATGAATGAGAGCACGCAGTCTGGGTGTAAACAGCACTAAAAGCGGCATGCCAGGTTTACCGCATCCCGAATTGTGTGTGTGTGGTTTATTTATTTATTTATTTAGACAACTGCAACGTCCATTTGTCTGTCACCTCCACAGCCTCATGCATTGTGTGTGTGCTTTTTTTAGTGCTGTTCATTTCCTGCCATCGTCATGTCGTCAGAAGGGTGCATTGTCTATGTACATATTGCATTGTTAAATTATCAGCTGAGCTTGACATAATGCACATATACAATCAGAAAAAACTGCAACGGTTTAAGTGATTCCGTTTAAAAATACTTCGTAGCCACAAGGTAAACGCAAAGTATTTATTTGTGGTTGCTCGTGCCACAGGCACAAATTTGTGGTGTTGTGGTGGTAGTTTGCATCCCTACTTTGTTAAAGCACACATGACATGACATGATGTTGTTAAACTGAGCATTATTTCTTCAGTAAAAGGATCTCTGGGACTGAATGACATGAGGTACTGTGGCACTGGTGTGCCAAATGAAGTTACAGTGAATGTTAACCACCTCAAACGTCAAACTCCAGTTCGACTTTGAGTTCCTGTAATATTGAAATAAACAAATAATAGTATATACTAAATAAACCATAAACATAGCCACTGTTCTTTTCCCAAAACAACACGTTCAAGTGGTTATGATGCCAATAAATGATGACTGATGATACATATCGAAAATATCGAAATAAAAAGGCGTCCTACTGCTGTCATCTGACAGCTCCAAATGCAACTGTAAAATACAAGAGAAAGAAAGTTGTGATTATCAAACGCCGGTCCCGTAGAGGCTTCTGAACTGCCACCATCTTGGCTGTGACGTCACGCCAAGGAAACTTTTTGTAAAAACACATCCATGAACGCACAGCAAAGACAAGACAGAAATATTCCCAATAACACAATAATAACATTCACTGATATTGTGTTGCGGTGAGTACTAGGCGGCACAGTAATGTAATGTGTAAGCCGTGGAAGCCACAAAAAGCACAGCAAAAGGAAAAAGTGGCAAGGCAAGGACAGCTAAGTCAAGGAGTATGGAAAGGCGCTGGCACTAGAAGACAGGCCGGCACCAGACAGGGTATACGAAGGCCTGGTTGGAAATGCCAAGCAGGGGTACAGGAGGTGGCAGTGTGTGGCTCTGCCCTGAAACCTCCAAAAAAGGGTACTGTGCAGGCAGAGGGCAGACAGGGCACAAACAGGATCATGACAGTATGTTGTTTAACTGGTCGTGATTGACACTGACAGATCTACAGAGACTGCAAAACACAAGACGAGTCATCGACGGTGGCTGTTTCGCTAGCCTTGAAATATGGCATTTGGCATCTATGTGAAATCTGAACAGACTTACGCTGTCTGCTCGAGTGCTTGACCAAAAGCCATCCACACAATGAGCAGGTGTAATACAAAAAAATATATAACAATGGAAAACCAACAAAAATGCACCACAACAATATGAACTTGTATTTCTTGTGTAGTTCTGAGAGGACATGTTCTTATAGTGACAACACTTCCTCCTCCTCCTGGTTGTTATTTAGTGGTTCAAAATGTTAAAAAAAAAATGTAAATATGTCAACATTGGAGCACACATCCAACACAGGATATATCCCTTTTTTGCACAGAAAAGTACCAAGATTAACAACAAATTTGGTGTCATGAGCACTTTAAATGTTTCAGTGTGGTTGTTTGTTGCCAAAAAACACAAAAACTACTAATATTCTACTACTCCGTAGAAGTTAGTGGTAAAATTGTCATTGACAAACAAGCTATGCTTTTAGAAATGGCTACTACTGACGCCGCCACTTCCAAGAAACTCATTCTTAGTTGCACTGTATGTCTAAATCACAAACTGTGGAATATTTTTGATAAAATGGTGAACTTCTTCTTCTTTTTCCCTTGAATGCAAAGGTGTCTGAAACACGGCACAGAGGCCATTTACAACCCAGTTTTTTTGGTTTGTTTTTTTTAGCTCTCAGCACTTCATAAAAATATATTGAAACAAGAACACTAAAAAACAGCAAAAAATGAACAAATATTAAGAGCGAAAGTCATAATATTAAAGGAAAAAAATGGCATAAAATTGAAAAATTTAAAGAAAATAGTCTGATACAATAATAAAGTCAAAATATTATGACAATATAGTCCTAATACTATGAAAAAAATGCATAAGACGAAATATTTCAAAATTAAAAACACAGCAAAAACACATGACATAAGGATATTATATTTTATTTTATTCACTATTATAATTGTACATTATTATAATCTCTATATAAAAATACATAATACAAATTATAATATGTACATACAATATATTACATTGTTATTATAATTTTATATTTATATTATTATTTAAATATTAAAAAACATATAGGATTGGTTTTAAAATATTGCAAAAGTGGCCGCCCAATCCTTTGATTTTTCAGTATGCAGCCGTCGCTGTAAACGTTAGGCAACTCCTAAATTTCATGTGAGCTTTAGAAATTAATTGTGAGAAATAGTCGGTGTTCCTCCACGGCCATGTAATTCCATGCATGTTCTGCGTGTCCTGGTTCTATACGTAATTTGACGCACTCAGCACATATCACTACAAAGCCTGTGAAATGCTACTTCTCACTCAATACTAGCACTCCTGGCTCTTCATGGGTGCAGTAGTAATGCATTGAATCGAGAGTGCCACCATTACGCTCACTCACCATTACTGTGGCCTTCCTGTTTTAGAGCGGCCCACCGTGGTGTATACAGTATATGGCCTCATCTTTCTAGCCTCCCACTCAACCACTTACAGCGTAAGGTATCTCATTTCATTTTTGTCAATTGGGTCCACCAATTACAGCGGAGTCCTTCATTCAACATTTTACAACTGTAGATGATATCATAAATATATAAGCATGCAAAAGACGGCATTCAGTATGAACTGCACCCGGGTGCTAACAGCTAACAAGGAGGAGAAGAAAATGCAGTGTTTGATTAAATGTCAGCCGCGATGCTTCGCAGGCCTCCTCAGCAGCAGCCAATTTATCCATCCGGGCTTCATTCGCCACCCACATGCCACCATTGCTAATTATAGCCGCTCCAGTCACACAGCCCACACAATCCCACACCGAGATGATAGAGACGGAGAGCGGAATGTTTTCTTCCTGCCAATTACAATTATAAGGAGTAAAAACACATCTAGCGTGCTGGATCACCAGGTGGAGATGCACAAAACTATTGGGACACACAGATGTGGAAGTAGGGGTTGCTGCGGCAGTGTGTAGAATATTTCTCACGACTCAATGAGAAAACGTAACGGTACACACGATGAAGGGAAGCTACAGTATGTGGAAGCTTTACCATCCTTCAAGGGCATTGGCAGGCTCTGTCACTGGGTGGCAGCACCCTGTAGTCCCTCTTTGGAAGGTCAACGACACATACTTAAAGGGCACAACCATTCTTGAAATGGGGTTGATAACATTGAATTTCGCAATGTAATTGTCTCTTTATGAAAAGCCAGTGAACATTCCCGTGTCTCCCCAGCCTGTGACACTCCCACTCTCTTAGTGCAATCAATCCACTTAGAGACAGACTTTCAGGGAGGATGTAACAGTGGAGATGTGGAGGGGGGGGGGGGGG
>QODF01000240.1:53477-141644 GCA_024372805.1 Oostethus manadensis
TTTAACATTGAATACAGCTAACAATTTTAGAATAAGTTTCCTAATTGATTCTTTTTAATAAAATTGCTTTACTGAAGGCCGCACGGTGGTTGAGTGGGTAGCATGTTGGCCTCACAGTCAGGAGGTTTAGGGTTCGAATCTCCGTTGGGCATCTCTGTGTGGAGTTTGCATGTTCTCCCCGTGCGTGTGTGGGTTTTCTCCGGGTACTCCGGCTTCCTCCCACATTCCAAAAACATGCATGTTAGGTTAATTGGCGACTCTAAATTGTTCATAGGTAAGAATGTGAGTGTGAATGTTTGTTTGTCTGCCCTGCGATTGACTGGCAACCCCGCCTCCCGCCCAAAGTCAGCTGGGATAGGCTCCAGCATACCCGCGACCCTAATGAGGATAAGCGGCATAGAAAATGAATGAAAGAATGCTTTACTGAAGCTAACCAAAAATAAATAAAATACGTCTTACTATTAATGCGACTTCCAGCGATCCATGGTTTTGCACCGTACTTTTTTTCTTTCTCTCTTTTTGCCATCATCTTTGTCAATAGGCTCTGTAGAATTAGCCAGCCGACTACAGTATTTGATGAAAGGACGGAAGTTTGCTTCAGTGACCTGAGTAGCCAACCGCATTATTCAATAATAATCCAGTTTTGGTGTCTGACTCGGGAAATATCGGAAAGACAGATGATACTGGATCTGGGCACCGGCATCGGGGTGGATGATAACGGATGGATGATATCCACCCACCGATATTGACATAAAAATGTAATATCTGTACTGTAAATACTGGCATCAGGTTTGTTCCCTATAAAGAAAACCGATTTAAAAACTGCTGTATATAGGCCTACATGCAGGGGTGTTACACATATCGGTTGATATTGGAATCGGAAATAGAAAGTTTGACCCCACCCCTGGTCTAGAAGTATCCTTAACATCTACATTATTGACATGGCTGGTTTCACCGGAATTCTGGACTCGAACGTGAAGAGGGGGCATGGAGATGGCAGCAGTGTGGTAATATGATATGATGTCTTCAGTGCAAGTGAGGCCACATGCACTTAGCCAGGCATTAACTGTGTGTGCGCGCATACATTGTGTGATGCATCCCGTGTAATAATGCATCTGTGTTGGCCGCAACCGCAAGCTTACACATGACATCCTTTACAAAGCAGGAAGGCAACGATCATAAAAATGTTATCATCATAGTACTCAAAGCTGTTCCTAATGTTTGGACCCATGTGTAGTGAAATAAGTTAACCAAAATTTGGAGACAGATATGATAAGCGATTCATCCGTCTACCCAGCAACGGCCAGTCCAGCAGTCCTTGGCCTCGTCCCTGTGCCGCGAGTCCCACTGGAAGTGTCTCCTTCTGACCCTCCTCATGTACGGCTGCTTCGCCACGCTCATCTGGTGCGCTTTGTGCCGCGTGCCCGTGCTCAGCTCTTTGCCTGTGCGCGTGGCCGCTGGCGACAACGTCACCTCGGCGGCCTACTATAATGATGTGCAGCGTTTGGAGAGTCCGTGCTCCAGTGGATACCTCTACATCCCATTGGCTTTCCTGGCCATGCTCTACGTGGTCTACCTGGTAGAGTGCTGGCACTGCTTCTCCAAGACGGCCATGTTGGCTCACGCTGAGTTCCAGGTATGTACACCATCTAACTGAAGTGAGTACAACCCTTTCATAAAGCATGTTTGTGACAGTACTCTGGTCAATTCCATGCCCAAGAGGATTAAGGCAGATAACAATGGTGCTCACACTAAATATTCACACCAAGGAAACAATTAGGATGTTCTCTGGGAGGTAGACGCACATGTGGTGCCAGCCATTTATACAATACTGGCTGTGTTGACTCATTGTCAGTGGTAGTAAGTCTTTCATGCTACACTAGCTGTACACTGACTTCTCTCAAGTCTATTCAAGTTGACTTTCTACAGTATAGGATTGACCCTTGAGAGATATGCCGTGTGGCCCAGTTTCCCAGTCAAGGGATCATGCTCTGCTTCACAATGTTACAGTACATATATTCCCCCAGTATACTCCCCCAGCCGGTAGCACTCGTGCAGCCCCAAACCGTGATGCCATCACCGCCATGTTGGACGATAGGCAAAACCCAATTTATCTTGCTACTTACATGTGTTGCCATCTATTTAGACAATGACGGCCGTGTGCTCATTTTCAACGGATAGTAAATCTATAATCTCTATAATGGCTACACTACAAATTCAAATTGACTTTCTATAGTATTGTCCTCTTGATATAATAAAGATATAATAGATATAAAAGATATAATAAAATGCTTTTTGAACGATGAGGGCTGCACTCACTCAATGCAAGCTGTGTCTTGCAGCTAACTTGACATGATGTTTTTCTCTACTCAGGAAGTGTACGAGCGTGTGCAGAGACTCCAGCAGGCCACACCCTGCATTTGGTGGAAGGCCATCAGCTACCATTATGTGAGGAGGACCAGGCAGGTGACAAGATACCGCAACGGAGATGCATACACAACCACACAGGTGAGTGACACTACAGTACTATCAAGTTATCCACCATACCTACCTTTAGGGCAGGGCTGTCGAACTCGATCGCACACAATGCAAAAACTCCGAGCCGACTATGAGATTGCCCTGCAGAACATATTTGGCCCGTGGGCCTTGAGTTTGACACATGTGCTTTAGGGTGTTGGTAGTGTAGTGGTAACTGATCGTGGGCTCAGTACGCTTCATTGTCTGGATCAATGGGGAAAAGAAGAAAGTTAAAACATGGCTAAATACTCATTTTGGAGATAAAATGCTGACCATGCGCCTGTGCAGGTCTACCATGAGCGTGTTAACACTCACGCCTCCAGCTCAGAGTTTGACTACGCCCGTTATGGTGTGAAGGATGTGTCCAAGGAGCTGCTGGACCTCCAGCTGCACTCAGCAGTTCGCCTCCGCTTCACCAAGTGCTTCAGGTGGGCCACCAGGGGGCACACTTGCATGCTATCTGGGGATTGTTATGTCATTAGTCAGTTTATTTCTCATTCAAAAGGAAGTCCTTTTGTCATCCTCAGCTTCTCCAGTGCGCGTGCCGAAGCAGCGTATCTCACACAGGTAGAAGAACACCCAGTGAAGAACATCTCACATAACTTCAACAATCTGACCAATTCCCTGTCTCCTCCACCCAGCGAGCTCGCTTTTTTGGTGAGAACGAGGGCCTAGATGACTACATGGAGGCCAGGGAGGGGATGCACCTGAAGAACGTGGATTTCCGCGAACACATCCTGGCGTTCCCGGATCCCGCTCACCAGCCGTGGTTTTCCAGGCACAGAGTGTTTTGGCTGGCCTCAGCTTTTCTCCTGTCATGGCCGCTCAGGGTGGTGTCTGAGTATCGCACGGCCTATGTGCACTACCATGTGGAGAAGCTGTTTGGCGAGGACGAGGATCTCAGCGGGGGCGGTGCGCCGGGTGGGGGCGGAAGGGGAGGGGGAGGAGAAGGAGGGACTGGAAACGGGATCCATCCAGGAGGACTTGGAATGGGTCTAAACGGGTCGAGCTACAGGGCCATCTCGCGGGTCAACACGGTGGACATGACGGAACTGGAGTGGCACATCCGCTGCAACCAGCAGATGGTTCCCAGCTACTCCGAGGCTCTCCTCATGGACTTGGACAGTAGCAGTGGGACAAACCCCACTGCCTCCACACCCATCTCTGGGCCCCCGAGTACCACCCCCAATCTGGAGGGAAGCCGGCCCCCTTTGGCTCTGCCTGTGGTATTCAACTCCACATACCTTCTCCAGAGCTGCCCTCGATGCCGGCGGACCACATCCAGCTCCAGCCTGCCCTCCCGCCTGAGGGCGCCCATGGGAACCACCGCCCTGCTTAATGCTACCGTGGCAGGACTGAGGGCAGCTGGGCACAGCGGAGGGGGGATTGGAGGCAGGCTGGTGCTCAGTCGAAGTGGATTCTCATTGGGGAGGCTGGGCGGGGGGAGGCAGAACAGCCTGTTTCATTCACGCAGCATGGGGGGAGGGCTGGGAGGAAGTCGAGAGGATGGAGCAGGAAGTGGAGGCGGAGGCTTCCTGGGCTTAGGTTCCAGGCAGGACAATGAGGAAACCCGAGGTGTGCTGGAGGGGGATGAGGAAGAGGAGCAGGAGGTGATGTATGAGCAGGACAGGGGGAGAGAAAGGGATGAAGAGGCTGAGCAGGAAGGAGGAGGAGGAGACAGAAGAGAGGGTGAGAGGGATCGTCCACCATCTTACCAGGATGCCTTCTTCTTTCCTGTTCTCATCATACATGGAGACGAGAGCTGCCATGCTGGAGACCGCCTGTGACCGTCCAACTATGACAGGAGACAAAAGACGCCACATTAGGGAAGGTCAGGATGGAGGGACAAGGAAAACATTTCTATGCAAGAGCAGGCGCAGGAGCAGTAGGAGAACCAGTCTAAGAATACAAAAAACATTTGAGACTATGTGGACAAAAGTACTGGGACACCTACAGTCTAGGTCTTCCACACCAAAGTCATCCAAGCATGACTTTCCGGACGTTGCTTGTTGTGCTGCTGGAACAAACTGTTCCCACCGAGTTGGAAGCACAGATTCATTTACGTATTTATAAGAAGGTGTGACCCGAGACCTTTGTTCTCCAATGTGTGAAAGCCCTTCTAGAAGGATGGGGAAACGGTTCCTGAAGAGGAATCGGCTCAGCAGCTGACCACGAGCCATCACGGTGGCAACAAAGGAGGAACATCAATTTGTTAGATGTCTCCTCCATGCTGACGTGCTCTCCTCGCCATTAGTGATCCACTTACGCTGTTATCGTTATTACCCACGCAATATCTTCATCCACCTTCATTCGTAAACACAATAAGTGATGACTTGCATTCACTTCTCGGACTCTAATGAAACTGTTCTCACCAGAAAGTACAATTTGATCCAAATTAGGACGGTTGGCCCCTTCCATTAATGCTTGAAGCACGTTTAGGCGGTAGGAGGGATTCTTCACTTGCTTTTGTGCAAAAAAACCCAATAAATCCTCAAGCGCTGATGAGAATGTCAATAACTCCCTCACTGCAATGCTCTTTCAAACATCAGCCTGATATTTAAAATGCACAACAAACACGGCTCAATAGAGTCACTAATAGCGGCAAAGCAAACATTGCCGCCGCTGGAGATATTCATAATCCATCAGCTTCAATTTAGACTCTCAGAAGAATCCAGGCTGGACACTCTGGCCTACTTCCTTGGAGGAGGAAATCCACCGAGAGAGCAGCAGAAGGCACAATAACGACAAAGCACACCTTGTATAAAACACTTCTCAGTCTTCCTTCTTTCCTCCTCTTAACATCACATGGCTCCTCAAAAGGATGAAAGCCTGGTTCTCCCCCTGCTCCACGTGTACATAAAGCACACACACCAACACTTGGACAGATGATGGACACAAGCTGTGTAGAGACTCACACTGGACCTTTGCCGGCTTGAAAGGAGTTCGGTAAATCACATGGAGAGGACATTTTTGTACTGCTGTTAATCGTGACTCTAGTCCTCATCCATGTCCCACATAGACACAAAACAAGCACTAGAAGGCACCGAACACGCATGTGTGTGCGTTCACGTTATGCTTTGTTGAGATTGTAACGACGGGAAGCAGTGGTGTGCAACTGCTGTAAAATGCTTTCTCCTGCAAAACATGCAACATTTCTGCGCGTCTTGTGCGGCCCTCCTGTCTATTTGCGGTGCTGAGGGACGTTTAAATGCCTTTGGCGTGTTTCGCAGGTGTGGCCGAGACGACACTCAACACAAAGTGCACGCTCGCAATGTCCTCCTAGGTTGCCTTCGTATCTCAGGATCTTAAGTTGAAACGTCGTTGCAACATCTGCTTCCATTGTTTACGCGCAAAGCCACGTGCGCGCACTTCCACGCGCACCGCGTGCGGACACAACCACCCGTAGACGTGCGGTAGCCGAACGAACGAGGAACTGTTTGGCCGCTAGATGGCAGCAGAGCGCCTTGGAGCGCAAGCCTGCAGTGACCCCGACAGGGTAGAGGTGATGAATAATCTAGCAGCAAGTTGATTCACGAGAAAATGATAACGACGACATCACCGCAGCATGACTTATAAGATGTACTGTCATTTTGTGCCGGGCGACTTTCTGAATGAACAGGCAATAACAACAAGTGAAGACAATTAGCGTCCCTTGACTCGATATATTGCTTCATTTGTTTGCTGAAAACAAGCTACCTTGTATGCTAACAATAAGCTGAAGCATTGTTAAAACAAGTCCCATTTTTCTACCATTGAATGAGACTGTCCACTGTGGAGACCACCTTGTGACAAATGCAGGGGCAACTCGTTCTTTCTGAAAGGATGCACAAAAATGTAAATGTGGGTGTGCAAAAGATTCCAGAGAACGGCAGCAACATTCAAGTGCTAAGATGCAGGGTCGCCATGGCAACAAGAGTCCCCAGCGTCTCCTCATCTTTCCAGTCTGAATGAATATTGCTGCCATCAGGGACACTTGATAATGATAATATGCCACTAAAGTATTTAAGCAGATACTGAGACTGTTGGCACAGGATTGTCGTTCACTGATGATGATGATGATGACAGTTATCATGGAGAACACAAATAAAGTCAATCTGCTCTATAAACCAGCCTTGGGTGTGGAGACTAATCCTTTTACTTGTTTATTTAACAGTTATTTTTAGCTGATCATATGCAATTATTTTAATTCCATTCCATTTTTTTCTACTTATCCAGGTCCGGGTCGCGGGGGCAGCAGTCTCAGTAGGGAAGTCCAGCAAGTCTGGAATTTTTTTTTCTAATAATGAAAAAATTATTTTAATTAATTATTACAATTCTGTTTTGGTTTTGCTTGAGTTTCTTTTTATGTCATTTAATTAGCTCATACATAAAGCGATAATACATTTCAGGGATGCTCCACTGATACAATTGATTGTTGCGTGCCGGCAAATCCTTCCTGTCTGCCGTGTCACGTAGCGTTGCCAACAAACTGCCAAGCGTTTTGTATTGAGCGAGACACAGGCTACGCCAATCGATGCCAGGGTGCTTGATCACTCCTTTACTTAACCTATTGCCGATCGACTATTCTTGCATCTTTGTTTACACCAGTGGTTCTCAGTTAGACCCTCAACGGGGGACAGAAATGTGATAAGTTGAAAGTATGCTTCTCACTCTCCCCCTATTTGAGAAGCACTAGTTTACGCGTTTTGCCTGTCTTATCACTGGCTGTACTTTACAATGGCGGCAATTAGCTAGCTAGCGTTGTCCGCCAATTCCTGGTCTTTGTACTCAAAATGTTACTTTTGACCACAGTGGCATTTTTTTTTTTAAAAACAAACAAACAATGCTGTTAGTTCTGAGCTCGTTTTTGTCCCACAGGGAAGCTACAAGTGGATATCATGTTCATTAGGTGTGCAGTAACTTTTTCAAGTGTCACTGAACAATTTTACTCTTTTACTAGTACCGTTTTACTCAAATACTTGACTATTCTAATAGTGAGGAAGTTTGCACACTCCTGCAACCTGCATACTGAATTTATTTTCTTTCAAGTTAACTAGGACAGATTTGAATTTAATAAAGAATTTAATTGGAATTGTTTAACAGCGCCCCTGATTAATACAACTCATCATAAATAGATTGAAAAATGTACAGTTAATCCATATGATTGGTATCAGTATCGGACCGTCTCACTTACGGATGATCAGTAGCGGAATCTGCAGCATAAAACCCTGATCAATACAGTCCTAATTGATTTATTTCATTGTTGTGTTTAAACAATTCTGTCTTTACAAAGATACAAAGCTCAGTTTTGCTGAGATACATTCATCTAACTATTGTGCTTGCAATGATTGAATAAAATAATTTAGGGTCACACGGTGGTCGATTGGTTAGCATGTTGGTCACACAGTTAGGAGGGTTCGAATCTCCGTTGGGCATCTCTGTGTGGAATTTGCATGTTCTCCCAGTGTGTGTGATTTCTCCGAGTGCTCCGTATCCTCCCACATTCCTAAAACATGCATGTTAGATTGTTAAATTGTCCATAGGTGTGAATGTTAGTGTGACTGATTGCTTCTGTGATTGACTGGCGACCAGGTCCAGGATGTACCACCCTCCACCCGCCCGAAGGCAGCTTGGATAGGCTTCAGCATACCCCCGCGACCCTAATGAGGATAAGCGGCACAGAAAATGGATGGATAAAATAATTTTAATAGGTAATGTAATTCTCTACATACAGTAAACCCTCACTTATTGTGGTTAATTAGTTCAAGGCCAGACCACAATAAGTGAATTTTCATCCATGCATCTTCTACACCACTTAATCCTCACTATGGTAATGGGCGGAGCCTATCCCAGCACCCTGGACGCATCTTCAGTCAATGGCAGGGCAATATTTTGTTGTTAAAAGCATAGAAAACCTGTTTGACTTTCTAAATACGATGTTTACCATTATTAGAGCCAAAATAACCTCCCTATAGTCACCTTTACACTCATTTTACCCAATATAAAAGTTATCATCAGAAAAAATAACATTTATCAATTAAAATAAAAAAAAAAACCTTACAGAGTGAGAGCGGAACACTTGAACCTTTGATGGAGCGAGGGTCTCTGCATGGGACAATCACTTTCACCCAAGAAATCATACAGTATATGGGGGCCTTAAAGATGCTTCCTGAGGGTGTAAATAAACACAAATGACATGAATCCTGTATGTTTTTAGCACGCAAGGAAACATTCTGATATGGCAGAGGTTGAAATGGCTCCAGATGATGTGGTTTAGGTCTGCAAGGATATGTACCCATACCTGAGCCATGCCCACATGCATTTGCAAGAGGCAGGCACACCATCCTCTATCAGGAGGCACGAGGCTTGCATTAGACAACAATTTTGATCACAATCACAATTGATCACAATTTGAGTGCCGCAGCATGACACGCTGCAACATGCCTCTGTTGGTGTTTTTTAAACGTGCATTAGGGAGCAATGCTGTCATGGTAAAACAATTAGACCTGGCGTCGATGTCTTCTTGAAATGAATAGCTGGAGGAGGAAGAATGGGAGCTGTAGGCCTCATTTTGCAGCATTTACATGCGCCTGTTAATTGCTTTTAAGAACGGTCGAGAGAAGGACTCAATAACTTAGTCACCTATTGTAATTTTTTGCAGCAGACAATCAGCTGTTAAATTGTGAGCCATACTCTTTTCATGATCAATATCGCATCTCCTAACTGAACATAGCTCCTTCAGCCTCTAGGTGGTGATGCGGTTCTTTAATGAAAACAAGTAACATACAGAGAGCTGAGCAGAGAGAGGAAACAAATGCATAGGAAATGTTAAAGTACGGTGCCATTTTTGGTCTATTTACAGCACAGCTGCTGTGTGATGTATGTCTTCCTTTCATCAGGAACAAAGTGTTTGGTAAGGTCAAAGGTCCAAGCACACAGTCTAATAACAGCCATCTTGTGTGATAATGATGTCTTACTCTTGCCCTCTTGGCACATATGTTCTCTGTCCAAACGGAGCACGTCACATCTTCTTCTCTCACACCACCTACCTGCTCCCCTCTCCTCTCTTTTAATCATTTCTCTACTTTCTACTTCTACAGAACGTACAACACCCTGCATTTGGTGGATCTATTACAGCTCCTGTAATAGATCTCCTCACATTGTGTACCAAATAACCTGGAACTCAAATCTTAGACCGGAGGTGTCCAAAGTGCGGCCCGGGGGACATTTGTGGCCCACGGTGCGTTCTAAAACTATATTTTAAGTATTTTGACATATGCAAACTGATCCATGGTCCCTGGTATGTGATAAACAGGCCCAACACCATAGTAGGAGAAACGTTCCCTTATCATGATGCTTGCAACACCATGTTTCACTGTGGCTTGAGTTCAGAGTTCGGAGGTCGTTTTACAAACTGTCTGCGGCCCTTGGACCCAGAAATAACATTTTTACTCTCATCAGTTCACAAAATGTTCCTCCATTTCTCTTTAGGCATATTGATGAGTTCTTTGGCAAATTGTAACCTCTTCTGCACATGCCTTTTTTTTAAGAGAGGGACTTTGCAGAGGATTCTTGCAAATAAATCAGCTTTACACAGATGTCTTCTGTCTTCTAAACAATGTCTTGAACAACCCATTTCTCCTCAGGCTTTGAAAGAGAAATGCATGTTCCTTGCACGTCCCTTTGCTGCGAGCAAACTAGCAAATGCTGGGTCTTGTTTGTTTACTGAGAATCTACTTTACCTGCTGGTAACTTGTTTACCCTGTAGCAATAAAATATTTTCAACAATGCTGTATGTTATTTCAAAGATAATTTGTTATTTTATGAGAATAATGCACATATATTGAGTGAAAAAAGTGATAGTCTAAGAAAAAAAAGTTGTATATGGAAAAAAAAAAAATCATTTTATTAACATTGAGTTGTAATATCGCGGGGCATGGCCGGGCCCAGCCCGAATAAGCAACACGCGATCTCCCCTCGCAGACCCACACCACCTCCAGGGGCAAGCATAAGGGTTCAGTGGCACGCAATTTGGGCGGCGGTCGAGGGCGGGTGTCTGGGCGACCTGGTCTTCAGCGGCCAAATCTGGTTCTTGGGACATGGAATGTCACTTCACTGGTGAGGAAGGAGCCCGAGCTTGTGGAAGAGGTTGAGACATTCTGACAAGATAAAGTCGGACTCTGAAACAAAATTCCTTGAGAGAGACTGGACCTTGTTCTACTCTCGAGTTGCTGCAGGGGAGAGGCGGCAAGCTGGTGTGGGCTTATTAATAGCCCCCCAGCTTGGTGAGTCTGTGTTGAAAGTAAATTTACAATGAAGAAATATTTGGAAACTACTAAAAAGAGACACAAATAATTTTTTTTTTACTTATATGACAAAACTAAGATGCAGTTTTTTTCTTTCAAATATATACTGTAGCACAGTATATATATATTTGAAAGAAAAAAACAGCAAGAAGATACAGTAACTATCTTCTTAGCATAGCCACATGTGTTGCTTTACATCAAAGTGGCCCTTGCATCCTTTCACTTGTACAATAGGTAGCCAAGGCTGGAAAAAGTTTGGACGCCCCTGCCTCAGCTAAAAGTATGCACCACTTTGCTGCAGGTAGCTGGGCATGGCTGGCAAGAGCTCACCTTTCCTGGGTAAGATTGTCAACATCCAGGCTGGGTGGCTGGGTCATTTTTGGGTCAAAAACTAATTCAAGTCCTAACCTGAAAAGCAAATCTCAGACCTTTTGGTGAAAAGCCACATTTGGAATCACTTTGGAATCCTCGGCATTCCGTGATTTTTTGACTAAAACTTCAAAGAACAACAATGTCATATTTTCACAATTTCATTGGCTATTCAATGTGCCTGTCATTAAGATTTAATGTAATTGGCCTGAGCTGTGCAGAATGAAGAGGGCCTGGTCGATTACAGTGCACAGAAGTTCATTGGCTACTAAAATGTTGCATTTGTTGTACTGGGTCCAGTGAGGTGCCAATTAAAAGTTCACATTTCAGAGATCATTACCTTGCATGAAGTGGCTATGCCTTCATGCTAAATAATTGACAAATTTAATAGTATGTGGAAAATATGCGCATCTGATGGATATGGCAGTTTTTGGGGGAACTTTCTGAAACATCTGTTCTGAGAAGCACGGGTGAACCGCTTCACTGACACATGGATTTTTCAAAAATAATTTTGGAATGGCTAGACGAAATTTTGCCTAAATCTGTAAATATCTTTCAAATTGAGGTTTTTGTTTGCTCACACGTGACCTGTATTATCATGCCAGTAACTCGACTAATTTCGACTAATTTGGTTAAGAAAATGTTGACACCGGTTGCACAAAATCCTTGAAATTGCCACAAATTTACTAGGACTTGATACCATATGAACTTTCCTAAACACACGCGTGTGTGACGTTGTGTTTTGTACGCATGCGCGTCACTTCCCAAATGCATTGTGTTCACACTGCACACTAATAGAAGTTGCATTCTTTGGTAATTAAATCAATCTAAAAAGCTCAGATGTTATCGTATAGTATTGCATGCATTTCTTAGTTTCATATATTCCATATGTTGACCTTCCCAGTCAAAACAGCATGAAAATCCAGTTAAGCCGGGAGAATCCTCCAGTAACTAAAAAGAGTTGATAATGTGGTCATTAAGCAAACATGCTGAGGACGTTCTTACCTTCTTTTCCAAACGTTTACATTATTTTGGAAATATTTAAGATGGTATTATCTTACATCATGGAATTTGTTTTACACATGTTTGCTATATTCACGTAATGAGGAGAGACATGCTTTGGATGCTCAGTGATTACACAGCGACACAGACCACAGCATAGCATGGCTACGAATGTAAAATGAAAGACAACCTGGTCTTATATCGTGTTTTTCTTCACTGCCCTTCACGCTAACGTGCTTGCTTGACAGTAACAGGGGTTGCTTGCAGGTGGTCAGGTCTAGGTTCAGCAACACTGTGCTCAAAGAATGCTGACTACCTGAAAATACTGAATGAGCAGGTTATTCCATCCATGCATTTTTTCTTCCCTGATGGCACGGGCATTTTCCAAGATGACAATGCCGGCATTTGTCGGGTTCAAATTGTGAAAGAGTGGTTCAGGGAGCCTGAGACATCGTTTCCACACATGGAGTTCAGACCTTAACCCATTTGAGGATCTTTGGGATGTGCTGGAGAAGGCTTGCATAGCGGTCAGACTCTACCATCATCAATGCAAAATCTTGGTGAAAAATGAATGCAACACTGGATGGAAAGAATTTGCGACATTGCAGACGCTTATCAAAACAATGCCACAGCAAATACGTGCCGTACTCAAAGCTAAAGAATGCCTAACCAATCATTGAAAATGTATAACATTTTTTTCTGGTGGTGACTTTTTCTACAGCAATATCTTTTGGCCAGGCAGTGTATATTTCTGTACATCAAAATACTGTAAATCCAAAAGTATTTTCTATAGTATTGTCCATGCTACCATAAAAATGTAAGCAAGTGGCAGTGACAGTAATTGCCTGAATGAGCAACACGTGCCCTTGAATTTCTCTTCTTCAAGGTCACAGACTGTACCTGCTCACCACACCAGGTACACCTGTCTCTACTCCTCTTTATCACCGGCCTTAGTCAGCCTCTTTCTACCTTCTAGTGGCTTCTATCATTCTGTCATCCTCCGCTCGATCTCTGTTTCTATCTGATGCTCGCATCCATCACAGCACCTCCATCCCCTCTGCCTGCACGTGCACACGCACACACCCAATCATCCATCAGGCTCACAGTGTCCACTTGGACACACAAAGGTCCCCGGCAATGTGTCGCTCCATCACTCATTCGCTCAGCGCCTCACTTCGGACACGAGACGCCGCGCCGCAGCTTCATTACCACGGCAACGGCATCCTCCATCAATACCAGGGGACAGAGCAGGCGTTGCTGGCAAGGGAAAAGATGGGTGAGCATGAAGTCCTAGTGCATTTCAAGTGTTGAACTGACAGCACGCTATTGTTAGACTCACCAGGTTGCAGCTTGGAGGTCCAATCTGTTGCAGAACGCAGCAGGGAGACTTTTCTGAAAAGAAGCATTAAAAAAACAAGCATGTTGGAAAGAAAATAGACACGGTCGTCCTGTCAGTAGGAATACTGGGGGAAAAAACATCTCATTTTGGAGAGTTCTTCAAGGTGTCACGCCAAGTCTACTTTTGCATGGATCTGTCGTCTGTTGTGCCACAGCCAAACTCTTACATTCAACATGATGAACCTCAGTTGGACCCAGAAAGACAAATAAATAATGAGTGAGGCAAGAATAAACAATGTCAAGTGCCGTCAGGAAACAGAGAACACCTCAGTCATTCGTCAGACGTTAGCAGGGTACGTTTTGTTTTGGGTAAACGCCAGATTCCCCCGAGGCGCGCTGCTGATGAAATATGAATACGTCCGCACTGGAGTGCTTTAATATTGATGCTGTTTGCGGCGGGCTTTGTTGGATGTTCTAGTGCAGGCTTCCCTGATGCATTTATCACACAGTTTAAATGCAATATGTGGTCATTTGTGAAATTTGCTACTACTTACACCTTACTCTTATTTTTGGACTTTTGACTCAGCAGTGAAACGTACCAAAAGTTCAGCTTGGTGAGGGCGTATATTTTACAGTGACACTCCTTCCACATTCTTATTAGACACCGTTTTCACACAAAAATATGTTTTGGGGGGCAAACAAGGCAAAATCCAAAAAACGTGATCAGAAACGATACTTATCTCGGCTCCATTTTTAAAATGTACTCCAACACCATCAGCCACCTTAGACATCTTGGCCACGTCCGTGACCTTCTGCCCTACACGTAGCCCTCCGTGACGTCCCCCATCTGATTCACAGTGTGGCTTCAAAACTTTACAACCTGCAGTTTTTCTCCTCCCAACCAAGCTAGTTAGCGGCAGCCCAGCCTCCAGAAAACACTTTGCTGGTCCTTGCTGACCCAGTGCTGTGCTCACACTTTCTGCTCCCTTTCAAGTGGAGAAAACATGCGCCGCGAGCCAAGCAAAGCATCCTGAAGCGTTGTTATGTTTTGGAAGAGTCCAGAGGAGCACCCTGCCAGAGGAGCTTGGCCAGCATGCAATCATCTAATTGCAGAGACATCTTCTCACCTCTTGTCTCATTTGCACCTGGAAGGCGTGCCATTTGCCCTGTGAGGCTGACTTATTCATGACTCACATGTAGAAAAGAAAAATAGCTCGCTTATGAGCGCCATCCTTCCAATTACACTCTCAAAGTGTTGGAGGTCAAAGGTCATATGCACACAGGAACAAACAAACTCACTTCGCCTTGCACCTGCGATGGCGCCGCCCTGGAGTGTTGAGCACATTCATTTTTGGAGCCACTTCAGTGTCACCTGCTGCCGCTTGATTTCCCATGATTCCTTGTGACTGCTCCCACACAGCTGCGTCTGGAAGAAAAAGGCAGTCAAGAGACAGACAGAATCTGTATAAAAACAAAAAAGATTAATGTAGAAAAAATCGCAAGGCACACTTGGAACTTACTTATGTGCACATACGGAACAACAGGTACGTTTAACTCAGACATACAGCATAGGGGCCATGTTCTGAAGAGGACTTGTGAAGCTTTGAAAGGTTGCACACAGTTTAAGGCAAAAAATATGAAAACTTGCTGCTAGTTTGTTGAGGCACCATGTAATTCTGACCATATGGAGCCTTAATCCCCAGAGCGTGCAGATGGAATGATAACGCAGCTAAATATGTCCTCTGTCATCTTAAACGGTGTGCTGGAGCTGATAAGCAGTGACACTTAAATCACATTTGACTGCAGTTAACTCTACATGTTGCTGCCACACCGAGGGGCTTCAATGATTAAATAAAACCACTACATCTGTGCAATACTGCCAACTACAACATTCAACACCTTGTCCCAGCTGCAGCCTGGGGGACATTTCAAAAGACGTGAAGAACATTTTTTAGAAAACAAAACAAAAAAAAAACGGCAAAATTGGACAGTCAGCAGTAATTTTACAAAAACTAAGAATAACATGAAGGAAAAATAATTTTAGTATCATACAGTTAAAAGATTTCTAAAAGTTAAAAAAGAAAAAAGTCCTAATATTATGAGAAACACAAAACAAAGTTGTAAATTAAGTTGAGGTGAAAATATTATGGGAATCAAATTGACAAGAAGAAAGTTTTGAAATTGTTGGGAAAAAAATAAGAAAAAAGTTGAGATTTTGCAAGCATAAACCCACAAAACAAAAAACAGTGTAAGTTTAATGGAATACATCTTAAAGAAACTAAGTTATGCATTTAAAAGTTGTATGAGTGCAAGAAACAAACAAAATGATATTGTCAAAAATTAGGTTATGTCATTTCACCTGTATCACACAGCTGAGATTCAGTGATAACATCTTAGGATATCAGCACGCCTTGCTTAAAAAACTGTCAAATGACACTTGCATCCTTTTCCCCCCCAGTATGTGGCGCTTGCTTGAAAAAGTTTGGACAGCCTTGATTTGGCAGGAAGTGGGAGTGGGAAATGTCAAGTGCGACATACCCAGGGTCCATCCATCCATCCATTTTTCTATGCCGCTTATCCTCATTAGGGTCGTGGGTATGCTGGAGCCTATCCCAGCTGGCTTTGGGCGCAGAGAAGGAGTACACCCTGGACTGGTCGCCAGTCAATCGCAGGGCAGACAAACAACCATCTATCCATTTAATAGCGCAGTAAAGGTGTCGCTCCCTTGGGCCCTGTGGGAATTAGGGTCAAACTGCTTTGTAAGACATGCGAGTACATGTTACACAGATATCTTACAAATTTGATCATGATTAGAGACATGACTCCGGGCGAACTCGCGTCACTTCCTTGAACCAAGAGGTGTTCTGATGATAAACTCCCTCTCAGACAGCATCCTTTTGGCCTAAATTTGCTTGTTGCCACGGTAACAGCAGCACACCGCACTTGAAGTGGAGGTGGACCCAACAAAAAATAGAAAAAAGACACGTGATTATTGTCGCTGTGTGTCTCTGAAGCACGTGGCGGCAAACTCCTCTTCTCATCCCTCCTCATCCTCCCTAATTCCTTCGTTCCCGTTTCGGCTGTGTGAGGCAGTTGGCAACGCTTTGCTTCCTTTGCCGATGCAGTCAATCCTCCCTGTGTGTGTGTGTGTGTGTGTGTTCTTCATTTTGACTTGTTTCTGTTCACTGCGGTGCTTTGATTTAAACTGGAAAGCTCGGAGCACAGAGAGGTCTCACACACGCACAACAAAGTGAATCAGAAGAGTACGTGTTAGTACCCTAACTGGCACCCGGAGCTAAACCACTTTAACAACCTAACGAAACGGCACACACACACTCATAGTGTCTCTTTGGGGAACATCAGAAGGGGCCGACAGGAAACGACCCACGTCCTTGTTGGCTCCATTTATGTGATCCATTAGCCGCAGCTGAGATGATCCTGATTGAACATGTTTGACTCACAACCAGCAACGCTTCCCAAAAGTGTGCAACAAGCGTACGTGTGGGCGTTCCCGGAAATGTGATGTCTTTTTCTGAACAAGTGGGCTGAGGAGGGGAATGTTAGCATCCTGCAAGCGCTTGGCTGCTGGGTATCAGACAGGTGGGAAATTGTCCCCACGATGGCGGGCAGGGATGACACGAACATACCTTCCTTGGAACTCTGCTGCTCAATTCCACAACTGTTGTTACATAGAAGTAACCGCCAGTAGACAGAATGCAATGAGGCAAGCTCTGCGGGGTGTCAAAATGGAGTCACTTTGTCGAGTACGCCAGGTCACGCTGCAAGGTACCCTAGAAAAGTTGTAGGCAAGTCTTCTGTCAAGGAAGAGCAGTTCGGGGATTATGGAAGAGGAGCAGAAAGGGATGAGAGGACACAGCAACACACGCCCCCCCGGAGGCTCTCACGAGGGTCATAAAGTTCTCTCTCTGTGGACCGACTCGCCTCTCCTCCGCTTGCTGCATCATTTCTTAAAAAGGTCGTCCTTGTCCTTTTGGACCCTCCGGGAATGAAAAGGCTGGTTTCTGTTGCGGCACTGGACACCTGGAAAAAGAGCCCGAAAAGACATACAGATAATACTAAAACATAAAGGTCTCATAACACGGTGTTTTTCACCAGTTTTAAATGGCAAGTGCAAAAATCGAGTCTTGATACTGGACAGGGTTTAGTAAGCGCTACTGGGAACTATGTGTCTGCAGCTTTAAGGCTAATGAGCTATGGAAGAGCTATTGTGCACACTTTATCTGCATTTTACAAATCGAGTGAAACCTTTGTTAGCATCATTCTAGAAGGTACGACTCGACCGGATCCACTTTCCCCACAGGATGTAATGTAAATCCAATGAATCTGTTCCAGAAAGACAAATTGTAAACAGAAAGCACTTGTTTTATAGCTTTTGAATTAGTTTTACATGCATGAAACAGTTTGAAATGTATATAAATATGCAGGATATGAAAGACGAATGAAAAGGATAAAGGAACGCTTAAGGTTCCTTCTACCTTGACTGAAGACATGCTTGTAGTTGTGTGATGCGGCAGCGAGTTCGAACACCACTTTACTAATATGCCGGGTGTTCAGTATGCCAAAACTGTACGTGTGTGTCTGCATTTCTTGCGTTTCATTACTTTGATTGGTCGCTACATGGTACACTGTTTGGGGGATATTTAAGGACTGTTCCCACATCTTTCCGACACTACCGGAAGGAAGTAACAGTCTTTAACCGTTTGCTGAGGAGGGAACACTGCCACTCCACATGCCAGTGTATGGACGGAGACCAGCAGGGAAACCGGATCTCTGCAAAAGCCCTGTTCACCTTTTGTTAAGTTAAAATCATCCAGCGATGCTCAGCTGACAGTAGCGAGCCTAAGTGGCTGCAGAAATCATTTGTGGGTGTGCCCAGTGGCACCACCTCCTGCCAGAGAAGGGGGTTCTGTGGAGAAAAAGAGCAGGAAAAGGCAGGGACAAAAAAGCAGGAACAGAAGGTGTGCTACAGGAGAATTGAACAGATATCTGTTCAACAGATAACTACGAAAAATAATTAGACTATTTGACCAGAGTATTGCGCAATCTGGGGGGCCAACTTCAATCGGGTGTAGAGTCTGGGCGGCTGCAACACACCGGACATTACACTAGGTGTTATTTCTTGCATTCCGAAGTGTTTCTAGTATTTTTCTAATCAAATGCTGGCACTTGGAACTTTCTTTGTTATGGTTACTTTGCAGCCATGCTCAATAAAGGCAGAGCCTTGGGGTGTAACTGTGTTAGTTAGCAAAGACCTACAGAGGCAACCGCTGATGACATCACAGGGAGGCGACGGACCTGACCTCCGGTTTCTGTATTTGCATATGTATTAGCAAGCTAATAGGCTGCCAACAAGGAAGTTTTGTGATTAAACAAAAACCTTACAACTCCCGCAGTGTATTAATAACACAAAATGGGCGCCATGTTGTACGCTAACCAGAAAATGTCAATTTTGGTGTCAACCGAGGTTGCACAGTACACTGTAAGTTCGCACTTGTCCAACGTAATGCATGCTGTATATCCCATACAACAGCGTGACATTAAGGAGTGGGACACCAATGTTACAGCTTTAGCTAATGTGCTGAAAAAAAAACCCTCATAAAAATCTGGGAAATTCAAAAGTATTCTAAAAACCGAAGCAAACAAGTAAGTGAGGGAGATGACAGGTTTTTTTTTTTACTATTAGCATCAAAACATCTTTACAAATGTTGCATAATAGATAACAGTGTTTGTTGAAACATATCAAATTAAAATCGCACATTATAAAATAAAAATTATAAACATTACAAAAATGACAAAAAACTGTTTTGCCTGATGAAATGTAAATTACAATGTGTCAATCACTACAGCAAAAAATGTCAAGGTTGTATGAGTCATCACTCACCATCATGTGACGCCTCCTCCATCACACCAATCAGTGGTGGCCTCACACTTCCACTTCAATCAAAAGTAAGTTATTATTGACACGCAGTCCCTAACTAAGCATGTCCACAAGTGTCTGCCACGAGAATAAACACCATCAAGCCCTCCGCCGATCACTTTGTGGCAGCTGATCGATGGACCCAGTTGTGCGACAGGCGTGATTGATTCAGTGGGCTTCATCGGCGTCTAAGCTGATACCCCGTGAGGCTTTCAGGGCATGTCCTGCATGCATGCATGCAGGAATGTCCGTGTGAGCACACATGTATACACGCACACACACGGGCAGGGGAGCAGAAGGAAAATTAAGAGCTTACGTAGAACTACAAATTGCATTGTGTCAATGCTGAGCCATGCCTAAGATAAAAAGAAACAGAGGGCACTGGTGCGGTTTCATACATCGCTGCACATCACAGCAAGCTTTAGACAGCACTTTTCTGCAACATAAAAATGCTAAATGGTGTCGTAACACTAAAATGTTGGACTGTCTGCAAGGATTGATACGATCCCTATGCGGCGCATCATTGGACATCATTGTCAGCGTGCAGTCACCTGAACAACAAAATCTAGAACTGTGTTAAATGAATTTCTGTGATAAAGGATTCAATGTTAATAAATGGAATATTTTCATAGTTAGCCCTTTATCCATGCGGGTTTTAACATTAGAGCCCTTTAGACATGAAATAAGCTCACCTTTACACTCCTATTAGTCATTGTTTACACCACATTGCAACCACATTGCTGCAGGGACTTGAGACTAGTGGTAGCTAGCAAGCTAGTGGGCTAGCAAACTAGCCTCGAACTTAGCCAAAATATTACCACTTCCACAATGGATGGGGAATAACTTTTTTCACTCTTTCACAGTATGTCGGACATGCCATGGCTGACTTCATGCAGTGTTAAGGTAAGGTAATGTAATGTAATGCTGACCAATGTTTTGTATCATTACTGCCACCTAGTGGCCAGAATACTACTTATCACGACATATCAAAATGTTTAGACTAATAATAGACCATAGTCTATCACAAAACGGTTTCTGAAAACCCCCAATACAGATAGGTAGTGACAGTCGAAGCGCAATAGTGAGAGGAAGGACAGTATCTGGGAATTCTGTGATAAGCTGAATTCCTGTCCTCTAAGTCTTTCTTTGACATTGGGCTTCTCTCGGCATTGGCACATGTTTTCACGAGGCGGTTACAATTTGTAATTCTCCATGTCAGGACACAATAAACAATCCAACAATAGGTGTGTTCAGTTTGAGTGAACTTTATTTGTAAGTAAACAGAACAAGTACAATCACCACTTCCCTTTTTTGTATTTATTTTTACTTGAATGTGTGCTCCTCATCCAGTATGGTCCTCCATTCCTCAGGCAAATGTAAACTACAGCAATGAATGAGCCACAGAGGAAAATCATCATTCAAAAAGGTTGCCAGACATTTTGAGTATGAAAGCGTACACAAACACGTTGCTTGCTTGCCAATGTATGAATACTATAAAAACAAAAACAACAAGGCGATGTATGGCAGATTGCTTCGATGGCTGATCAACATTGAGAAATGACGGCGGGGTGGCGTCACATGACTAATTTATGCCCAGCAAGGACGAGTGGGAGGGGAGACTATTGCGCTGCAGTTTTCATTCATCTGCATTCCTTATCAATATTAACAGGGTTGGAAGCAGGGGGCGTGGCTATCAGTTCTAATGCAAACTTCACACTGCTGGCCTATTTGGGATGTGTGTGTGTGTGAATATATTAGCTTGTTTAAAAGCGGTTTACCTCTGGAGATGCAGTGTTGTAGGAACCACTTATGAATTTTCTTGTGCACACGCAATTAGACTAAGGCGTTAGCGTACACACTCAGTGGGGATACTAAGTCAAGTGGTGCTGCTGCTGGTGCTTGGGTCTCTCCAGAGTCTCTTATTAGTCCAGCTAATTTCACATCACTTGACAGAGGCCTAATTCACTATTAATTATTAATAATAACCAGTTGCATGTAATGTCCAGGTGGAAACATGACATGGAAAGCCACCCTAGAAGCCCACAGATAGTGACCCGGCGCTGCCCCCCTCATGGCTGTTACTGATACAGTAACCTCTTCCTCCATCCCATTGTGCCAAATTTGTGCTTCACTAAAAAGTTGTGCATCCTCGACCCAGATGATATGACCCTGTTGGCCCGTGTGCTTAATTTTGCCCTCCCAAGAAATAGCCCCGACCTTCCAAATGGATTACACATTCCCAGAATGCACTATGACTTGCAAAACGAAACACAAATGATTTGAAAACCTTATGAGAGAAAAGGTGAAGTTGTGGCATTATTGCAAGTTAGTGTTTAAGACTAGTGACGGAATGTAGCTCAGTCTAGCTGGGATCATTAGAATAAGCTAAATAATTCGTATTTATCCACATATTAATCACTGTCTCCCACCTTCTTCGCTAGTCGTCGGATAACAAAAAGTACAGCCATACTTGAGAGTTGCATACGGTATGTAAAGAAAAGGCATCCTCCACCTTCTCACAATCTCCTCGATCGCATGAACCGACTACACACCACCCCCGTCCTCCGCTCTCTCACACTACTCCTCGATCTCCAGGATCAGGTCGTCTCCCTCCAGGGAGGAGTCGGTGGTGACGTGCACCGCCTTGACAGTGCCGGACATTGGGGAGTTGACCACCGTCTCCATTTTCATGGCGGAGAGAACACAGAGAGGCTGACCTTTCTCTACCTGCAGGTGACAGGTCAACACAACACAGCACCGTGAGTCAGCTCCATCCGACTGAGATGGCAATATACAGCACCACCGGGATTGTCGTAGATGACTGGGATAAATAAAGGCCAAAAAGCATTTTAACGCTTGACAAAAGTATCCAGCTTACACGTGGTGATAAAGCAGAGCAACTAGTTTGGCTTTTATTTGCACGAGAGGCAAATTAGCTTTAATGTGCAATATAAAATCACAGCCTCTCTGTTGCCTTTCCTAGCCTGAAGTGTGGATTTGCTGGAAAGACACTGAAGAAAAACTAGTGCTTTAAAATCCATCTAAAGCAAAGCAAAAGCTGCTGGCAGAAACGATCCAAGAACTGACCTTGCATCCGACTTTTACTTTGACCTCAAGGACTTTTCCAGGCATGGGAGCCCCCACCTGACCCTTGATGGACTTCTGGGCCTTGGGGTGGAACTTCATCTCCTGGAGAGAGAGTTGAGACGTCCATCATTAGCAGAGAGCATGAGACAAGGGCTCTTGGAATTTGCGCAGTTCCACACTTACACTTTTTGAGTTCCACACTTACACTTGTCATTTTGAGTAAATACCGAAAGTGCAGTCCAATGAAAAGCACAGCAAAGTACTCGGATGTTGCACTCAATACACCCCAAATGGTAAATGTGTAGCAATGACGCACAACCCTCAATTATCACCATCTTGCTATGTAGCAGAGAAGGACAAGGTTGCAATTGACCAATAAAAAGAGGAGAAATATTGCAATCATCATTTCTGGTGAGTACACAACAACAGTCCTTTGGGACAGCACTGCACTGTCAAAATCTGTGCCCACAAGACCTAAGTAAGTGTTTTACACGGCATACTTATTAGTTTCATTAAGAAAAAACATCCATCCACCATGACGTACCTTCATGGCGACTGTGTCCTTGACCAGCACAGATCTCAGCTGTCCGTTCAACTCAAAGAAGACTTCTCTCTGGCCAGCCTTGTTCAGGTCGCCCAAAGCCAACGCCTTGATGTGCAGAATTTTGCCTCGCTCCAGCTCCACCTGCAGGCCCATGCAGCAAAATGATGCACAAATCCTCATTATTGGAATAAAAACAGCATTGTGTGTCAGTTTGGATCAGTGAGTGAACCTCCATTCTTAAAAGCCTTAAGACGATCAGTGGTTGGGAGCCTGGGGTTTAAGTCTACTGGCTAATGTGCTCGACAAGGTGGCGATGTGTGGTGAAAGGCTGGGTGTGGGGCGGGCGGGATGACCACTGTTGAACATCCCTGTTTTGTCACTATGGATTTGTCTCTGTCACTGTCAGCTCATCATTTTTTCCTCAGCATCCCTTGACCCCTCTTTCCCTTTCCACATGCCGCTTATTGACATTCTAAAGCATCCCTCAAAGCAAAGACAGAAATACAAACGGCAGCCAGAAGAGTGCTAACAATCTTCTTGCTTCTCCCACAGCTCCAGACGTTTTTTGGGCGTCTTCCCGCCCCTCATGTCTCAGCTATTCCTGAGCACTTCTGTGAAGACTTGCAGAAAATCCAAATCATGTTTTTTGAGATGATTTTGCCGGCAAGCCTCATCAAGCCAGCAAAGCAATTAAGCCCATTGTGTCATCAGGCATAAAACATCACTTGCACTCACATGGTAAGTCATGTGACAGCCTCTTGCGGCATCTCATTGTTATTCTCCAAATGAAATCTCATATTTGATTGCTTCTCTTTCACCGCAGTCAAGTGCCGTGTGAAAAATAGCCAGCTTGTCATTTTCCTTTCTTGCTCGCAGTCAAGTACCGAATAATAATGTTCATAAGACGCAGTCAGTGTTTGTTTAATGCCGTCCTGGAGGCAAAAAATCTAACAACAATTTCAACACTATACTTAACTACCACCTTACTAATAACCTGCTTTCAGTGATATAATGTGTGTGTGTGTGTGTGTGTGTGTGTGTGTTGGCATCTGAGGAGATCACAAGTGACAGAAGGGCTATGTTGGTGCAAATCTAAGTTTACATTTCTGTCAAACATGATTAATACGGCAGTGATTTCCCAGCTCAAGCCTTTTATTAGCCGCATATGTGACTGACTGACAGCATCCTGTGTGTGTATGCGCGTGTGTGTGTGTGTGACTGTAGTTGACGAGATTTGCAACAGACTCCGAATGAAGTGTGACAATGCGCCAGATGCTCCTTGCAGCGTCCTTCCTGAAAATGTCAACAGCATGAGACTTTGGATGTTGCGCCTTGACATGCTGTGATGGAACCTCACTATGCAGCCTCATCATCTATTCTTAACAACAAGGCGATGGGCCGGACCTCTTTCTACTTAATTCTTCCTCTCACAGACTGGAAAGTGCATAAAAGGTATGCTTGGAGAGGAGTTCAAGTACATTTTTATTTACTGAGCGCCTACCTCCTGGGATTGAGTGGCTTGCTAAAAAAATGTATAGCATGGGTATATTATATATATATATTTTTTTTTAACAGTTGTTCATGCACTAAAATAAAACAGTTCACACGGTTAACAGGACTTTACACTCAAGAAGCAAAGTCCAAAGTTGCAATAAGCACACATTCAGCTTGAGTGCAACTCGACATGCACTTTCACACCTTAGACATAGATGAGGATTGTGAGGATACTCTCTTCTCATTACAGAACCTAGCTTGCCAATGATCATCTTTATGAACGAACTGGATAAGCATATCCACCAGGTAAGGAAGCACACAAGCTTAACTGAAAATTAGGGGTGTAACGGTACACTAAAATGTAATTTCGGTTCGGTGCAGTTTCTCCAAGTGCTCGGTTCGCTTAGGCAGAGAAATGACTTCAGATGCTTTTATTTTTTACTTAGAGGCGTCCATGCGGAAACTCGGGCAGGACTTTTGTATCGTGCGAAGCGCTTAGATCTCCTGAGTAATAAATTTAATAAGAAAAATAGCAAAATAAAAGTCGGTGTATGTATTATTTGCCACCAATTATTAATTTTCTACTCTTTACAGTAGTAATAAAAACACAATTTGGTCTGATGAATGAGAATATTCATCTTGTTTTGATTTTCATTGTTGACTCTTGAGTAAGGTGCAAAAAAAATCAGAAGGCAGCATCAATGTTGCGCAGTGCTTTGTAAATTGATCGTATTTGTGCACTCTCTCTGAATACCTCAAAACAATCATGACAGATGTTTTGGGTTTATCAATATATTTTTGTCATCTAATTTATCCCTTACATAAAACATGTCTAGCACATGCAGTTTCCTAAAATAGAGTTTTTTTTGTGTTGATCACTGGCTGCATTAGTGTCCGATCATTTGAAGATTGATGGTTTGCATGTAAACACTTGAAAAAACTAGCGTAAGCGTAGACTCAGTTACCCTAGCAACATAAATGCAACCGCTCTGCCCCAGTTGAAAAGGTTAAGACAAGTGAAGACAATAAAAAAGACCAAAAAAAAAGCTAAAACAACAAAAACAAATTATTTTTATTATTATTACTCAAAATCATCCAACCACCCATTTTCTATGCTGCTTCATTGCTTCTCAAATAGTGCGGCAGCACCTCCAGGGGCATGCGGTGAACTGTCTCTGAACTGTTAGTGCAGACCTGCCAAGATGTCCAAATTTATCGTACTTTATCGTAACATGCAATTTGACCCTTGAATACACTTGTATGCTTCACAGCTCCCCATTTTGGTGCGTCTTCCTGGTTTCAGTTCTGTTTGTAGAGTGCAGATAAATAAATAGATATTCTAGGTTCTAAATGGTATTTCAAACTGGCGGGTGCGTGAAAACATTTCTGTCCCCTGGGGGGTGTGACAGAAAATAATTGAGAACCACTGCTCTAAATGCTCCATTAAAGAACAAAAAGAATGGGGAGTCACCTGAAAGCAACGGATAACTGGAGATGCGGAAATATTACAACCTTTTAAATGTTGTAAAAAAAAATTTTTTTCTTAAGTTGGATCTGGTTGCAAATGTAAACAAGAAGCTTACTCCTGCCACAAAACGCTCCAGCAAGATATAAAAAATATGTGTATACAAACAATAGAAAATGAAACAATGTGCCACCACAATAAGAAAACAACTGAAACAATGGAGGGTGTGTCCAGGGTGTGACATCACATCCGCATTCTGCCCCCAACTCCGGAAAGACAAAACCTCACTCAAGTCAACATTAGAGCACACAAATAACAGAAATATGCCTTTCAGTGTAATTTTTCACAGCAAAATTAACATGTCTTTTGGTGTCATCAGCACCTCATATTCTGATAAACATTACAGCCTGAGTCTCACACCTACAGCTGAGTTGATTTTAAAGGACATGCAGACGTAGATCAAACTGATTGGCTTTTGCTTCAATTGCAGCTACTGTCATCTTGTGTTGGTTGCCTACAGCCACAGTGGTCAATGTCAATGATTTATTTCACCAAGCAGTTATTTGTTTTTGTAGACCCGGCGACTACAGATAGTGAGAATCAAAAAAAGTTAAAAGCACATTACCTTTTCAGCTCCTTTTCACTACAAATAGTCAATTAAAAAAACAGACTAAACATGTACTATGACACAATGACAATATATTCAACTTTAATTAAAACTGTCACGCGGACCGAAAAGATGACTCAAGTTCATGACTCACCGCGGTCTGGTATACACGTACATGTCCGTAGCGCATAAACAAAAGCAGTCTCAAAGAAGCAACCAAAAATGTGCAGTCATTATGTGGCTATGATAACCTTTACATTCAATGAGCCCTAACGTTAGTAGCTAAGCTTTGCCAAATTGCTATAATTAACAAACAATAAAAATAACTAATATGCAGTAATATGCAGGGAGTGGCTTGCAATGGCAGAGCAGTAGGAGGGCGGGTTAGCACCCCCATGCAGTAACCTAACCAAGGCAGACAGCACCTTTAATATGAGCATGTACGGTGTTATAATTTATGTTGTCCCACATATGCTGACCGGGGACTGACAGTAGATGAGAAAACGTTATTAAAGACATACAACATAAAAAATGCACAACTGCATTAGAAGTTCCTCATTGCAGATTGTTTTGTCTCCTTCCCATCCTTTCACAGGCCATAAAGTGACGCTACTACAAAGAGAAAAAAGTTGTCACTTTTTGACACGCTTTCAGTCTATCACTCCTCGCATGTGCTAATAGGATCTGATCAGGTGGGAATACCCATCGCCATGACAACAAAAGGGAAGCGGGTTTTTGCTGGAAATGAATGAGAAACAAGAAGACGGCAAAGGGAAGGTGTGGAAAACGAATACCATACTTGCAGATGTCTGACCATGAGGTTGTGTTTGCAGTCAAGTAGGTAAAAATATCTTTTTACAATAAGCAGCCACTTTTATAGCCAATTGTTGTGACTTCAGTCTAATGTACACCTTGGTGTGACTGCCTAGACGAAGTCTATGATGTACAAGAGACGTGTTCGTGGTTGGTGTTGATATTAAAAGTTTAGGTCAATAGCATGTGCGCGCGATCAATGCAGCTGCTGAATGATAACACCGTGGCGATGTAGTGCTGCTCCTTGGGTCCCGAGCAATATAAAAATCAATTAACACCAACCTGCAGCCGTTCTGCTGCCATGAAATGAAACACACTCGCCTTTGGCCACTCACAATATGTGTGTGTGTAATGAGTAGACGAAATGAGAATATTGATAGCATCAGAAAGGAGAAATTATTCATCAAGACGGATGTGCATGTGCTAATTTCATAAATGAGGACTAAATATTGCAGCAATAGCATAAAGGCAATGAAAGATTGATGACTGGCTGACACGAACAAAGACCTTGACATATTCTACCTCTCTTTAAAAAACAGAAAAGTAAACTTCGTATACTGTGCAACCTTGGTTTTCATCATTAATCTGTTCCAAAAGGTCCAAAAACCAAATTATATAAAAACCAGGACATTCGAAAAACGAGGTTACACTGTACTCTTCTAGCCCATTGCTTTAAAGGAGCAGTATGTTGCTCAAAAGCAGTCCATCATGTAAGTGTCCTTCTACGTGAGTGGTGTCCAAACTGTCACGCTCCATGAGTGTGTTTATGTTCCTTTCTTAAGCCTTAGTTCCACTTCCATACCCTTATTTTGTAGTAACTTCCTGTTTTGTTCCATTCACTGTTCATCCACCTTTACTTTCCTGCACTAATGCACCCGCATGTCATTTTGTGTTTGATTAAGCTGAGCTTGTAGCCCCTCTCTGGTGTTGGAGCATGGCCAATTGTTACAGCTCATTGCTAGTATGCACTGCAGCAGTTATTATAAATAAAATATACATTTTACCTGCTTTTTGGGTCTATCTATCTGCATAAAATGACATGTGTAGCCAAAGCTGCCCTGGGGTCGACTGACAGCCAATTTGCGCCTACGGTCTCTCTGGCCACCACCAAACATTCCTTCACATTCATACACCAGTGCGGGCAGTATTGGAGGCAAGGTGGGCAAAGTGTCCAACCCAGGGACACAACAACAGTGACCGTCCTAGTGAGATTTTTAAAAAACCTGCTAGAAAAGCATGTTGTTCAAGACTGGTGTGTGTGTGTGTCTCAGCAAATTGGAACCGCAAAGCGGCGAGGGATGACTGTATTCCAAAAATGAAATTCAATTATTAGAAAATAATAACACACTTGATTATTATTGTTGTTGTTTCTCCAGATAGCTTAGCATACAGTATATTGACCTGCTATGTGCATATTTAATACACAAAATCTATCAAAAGCCCTCGGTGGAAAAACTTTGAACATCAATGGTCTTTTTGTGCTGCCAGTTCATATCCAGCATATTAACAACACAAAGACATCAATATCTTCATAAAGTCACGTGCTGCTTTGGGTCGGATCTGTAATATAAGTTCTGAAACTTTCGGTGATGTCAGTAAATATTTAAAATTACCTCAAACTCCTCAGCAATTTTTGGTCCGTCCAGGAAGAGTCTGGTGTTGAGACAGTCCACTGGGCCAAAGTTAGCTGCACATAAAGAAGTAGTATTATCAAATATGGAGTATGTTGTGGTCAAATGAAAACAAAAACATTTGAGCTCTTAATGGCTTCTGGTATTGCGTGTTGCAGAAAGTACAATTACAATATTTCTATCTCAGCAGAGAGTTTATTCAGTGCAAATTTCAAGGCGCAGTAATAACGTGATGAAAACAAAGCGAGAGAACCCCAGGAAGAAATCAAAATGCTGCTTTCTACCCGACATCCAAACTCACAGGTGAACTCTTTGAATTCCTGGAACACTTTTGGGTACATGGCGGCTGACATGACATCCTCGGGGGTGATGTCTTCGCCGTGTAACGCCCGCAGCCCCTCCTCTAGGGACTTGAAGTCCATGGGTGGCAGCGAAGCGCCAGGGCGGCCCTCAATGCGGGGGAGGGACTTTAGCACCTGGAAAAAGAGGAGAGATAAGTGGAAGGAAAACTTCCAGTGATAAAACAAAACAAGAAGTGCTTTTATTGTTGAGGTCCATGTAGAGGTGAGACAGGCTTTGTCACTCTGAATATCCTCATGGGATTTGGAAGACTTTGGGATGTGTTAAGTGCTGGTGAAGTCTTCACAAGTCCACATGAAAGCAGTACATATACTGTATACATATACTGTACGTATGTATGCTGTACATACAGTATATACATATATACATAAACATGTATACATGTATATACATAGAGTAGTGTTCAAAATAACAGTTTAATGTGACTAACCAGATTAAGTACTGTTATTAGTATATTTTTATTGCTACATGACAAACACGTTACCAGTAGATACAGTAGATTCTCAGAAAACAAGACCCAGCTTTAATGGTATGCCTGCTCGTAAGGCTGCTGTGCAATTGGGCAATTAGTTGAAAGGGGTGTGTTTGAAAAAATAACAGTGCGGCATTCAATCAGTGATCAGTTTATTGAAAAAAACAGGTGAATCAGGTAGCCCCTATTAAAGGATGAAACCAACACTTGTGCATTTCTCTTTGAATGCCTGAGGAAAATGGGTCATCCAACACATTGTTCAGAATAACAGCGTACTTTGATTAAAAAGTTGACTGAAGAGGTGCAAAAAATCTTTGGTTATACAGCTCAAATGATCTCCAATGGCTTAAAATGGAGAGTAAAACCAGGGACGTGGCAGAAAACGGAAGACAACAACAAAATGGATTGAAGAATAACCAGAATCGCAAAGGCTCAGCCAATGATTAGCTCCAGGAAAATCAATGACAGTCTGGATTTACCTGTAAGTTCTGTGACAGTCAGAAAATGTCCATGTAAAGCTAATCAATTTACAAGACTCCCCCACAAAGTCCTTCTGTTAAAAAAAGGCACGTGCAGACGAGGTTACAATTTGCCAAAGAACACATCAAAAGGCCTAAAGAGAAATGGAGGAACATTTTGTGGACTAATGAGAATAAAATTGTTCTTTTTGGGTCCAAGGGGTCACATGACAGTTTGTGAGACGACCCCCAAACTCCGAATTCAAGCCACAGTATACAGTGAAGGAAGTGAAGCATGGTGGTGCAAGCATCATGATAAGGGCATGTTTCTCCTACTATGGTGTTGGGTCGATTTATCACATAGCAGGGATCATGGATCAGTTTGCGTATGTCATAATACTTGAAGCGGTCATGTTGCCTTATGCTAAAGGGGACATGCCCTTGAAATGGGTGTTTCAACAAGACAATGACCCCAAACCAACAAAAATAATGTTATAGAGCTGCCAGCACAATCCCCGGACCTTAATCCAATGGAGAACTTGTGGGGTGACATCAAAAATGCTGTTTCTGAAGCCAAACCAAGAAATGTTGATGGGTTGTAACAGCTGAAAGGTGCCACAAGTTGGTTGACTCCATGCCAGATGTGAAGCAGTTATAAAAAAACTGTGGTCGTACAACTGAAAATTAATGCCAAATACTAAAAACTTTGTTTTCAGAGAATCTACTACACCTACCGGTAACTCTATTGCCATGTTTAAATAAATAAAAAAAAATTAAAAATATACTAATCCATCCATCCACGCCTGGGAGAACATGCAAACTCCACACAAAAATGCCCAACGTAGATTATTATTTCATTACTTACATTTTTTGGCCTCTGTAACACACATGCACCATGGCAAGCCACACCGCTCTGTTATGATATCAGACAGAGGCATGCCATTGTGTCCCCACAGTCACTCAGTCTGACACTCTTTTGTAACTTCACTTTGACCTGAACACATCAACAGCAGTGCAATCCCCAACACCATATATGCATTTCAACTCGCAAACTCTTCTCTCTGTTCCATGCTTGGAACAACACTTCTCATTCTCACCACATTATCGCTAGGTGCATACATGGAGACAGAACTCCTTCCAAATCACAGGAAAGGGCAAATTCTTCAGCTCCATGTCATACTTCAGCATCCACAACAAAGTTCCTGAAAGTGAAGAAGGCCAAGATGCTCTGGGTTTGGCGAGCACAGCCACCAGACATGAACATGAGCATGTCTGGGATTAGATGGAGACGGGAGACTTGGAAGATGAAAGCAGCTAAGTTATTTGAGTCATTGCTGAGACAAAGGAATGAAATTCTCCAAGCTCATAGGAATCCAACACAATATTAGGATATGTTTACACAGCAGGGTAAGATTCCCAATTCTTTTTGTGGTGCTGATGTGCTGGATCAAAAACTGCGTGCTTACACAGTGCGCACAGGAACACATACAGTGCATGGCCTATAGCTGTCTTCTACAACATCCCGGACATTGCTGCTGCTGATTCACACATACTGTACAAAGTTGAGGCGAAAGTTCCAGCATAAGCTTGCAATTGAAGTGAGAAACAGACACATGCAGGAACTTGCATGGGAAAGAGAGAAAAAGGAAGCACTACGTGAAATGAGAAGGGTTTCTGAAGGGAAAACAACAACGTGCCAAGTGCGTCAGAGTTGCAACAGACATCGTAGTACTGAGAAATGTGCCATTTGCCACAAGTACACTTGTCGGAAATGCCGGGAAGGCTCTCCATTTGTGTGTAAAAATTGCTAAAAAAAACAAACAAAAAAAACCAACACTGTACTTAAGAACTCACAAGTTGTTTATCAATGCAATTTCTCTTGCATATATTTCTGTGTGAAATAAATGGTTTTTTTCCAGTTAAGTCAATTGTTTGGCCTATCCTTCAATTTAGGCCAGGGCTGCCCAACCCTGGTCCTCAAGACCTGTTTTCCTACGTTTCCCTCTTTCAACACACCAGAGAGTGGCGAGGGAGCATGTACTGATCTAATTTGCAACTCAAAGATCCAGTCAAAAGGGTGATCACCACAACACTAATTTGAAAAGGGGCGGAAGGCCTTGCAGCAGTAGCTGAACGTTCCAGGTATTATAGTCTTAAATTCCAATTTTTTATATGTGGTTGTTCACAATACCAAACAAATGCGACTTGTAATGTGAACGCAGTGCGCCTGAAAAGTGACATGCATGCGCAGAAGCATGACATCACTCGCATTTCCGTGTGTTTACCGAAGTAAAGACTGCTGCGGTGTGTGCTCCAGTGATGTGCGATACCATTGATTTCATTTGATTCTGGATAAAATTCAGGCTAGTATCGGTAAAACCAATTCAATACTATGTACAAAATCACCTAAAGTGTCTGGTAAATGTTAAAACGTAGTGTATAGTATTTCAAATCATTGATGTAGTGGGATGATTCACAATATGGCCAAGTTAATATACAACATCAGAAAAAACAAACAAAATCATATACTGGAAGTAATAAAAGTATAATTATTTTGACATTGGAATCCACTTTAAATCAGGAGCAGCTGGTATAGGAGATAGACATTTCAGTATTGAGCCGCACATTACTAGCATGTTCTCCTTAACGCATTTGTGGCAATTTTGTGCAATGAGAGTCCATATTTTCTCAACCAAATGATTCTGTGTGGAAGAAAGATGGAGATTCCACCTGAGATGTTTTCCACACGGCACAGTGGAGGAAGCACCATCATGACACGAGGTGCTTTTTCCTTCTGTGGAACAATTGAGCTTCAGTATGTGCAGGGGCGTTAAACGGCCAAAGGCTGTGCGGAGACGTTGCAGGGAGCATCACTCATGACTGAAGGCTCGTGTATGTGTAGTACTGACTGTCTTTTTTAACAGGTTAACACTGCAGTTCACAATGCCTGCCTGACAAAGGAATTTTTAACTCTTTTGAAACATCCTGTGTGTTCTCCTGATCAAAATCAAATGAAGAACATTTGGGGATGGGTGGCAAGGCAAGTTTACAAAAATAAACATCACCTGGAGCAACATTCACACTAGCCTCCTGGAAACACTGGCATCATGCAGCCTCAAACCCATTTTTGCACATCCTTTTTTCAGAATGGTGCAGCTACGCATTACTGAGTACTTTTTTTGAAAATGTCATTTATAGTTTGTGGGGGTTTAATTTTTACATGTGGAGTGGTCTTAAACTATTGATCAGCTGATGAGCCACCCCTTTCAAGTAAATGCTTGTTTGCTTAAACAAAATTTTGAATACATAGTAACTACATAATAACACCTCAAGACTCAGTGCAATATGTAAAGTCTTGCAATTTTTCACATGAGCTTAACATTTTGATCAGGACAACATAAGGACACATTATACTACAAAATACATAGCTAATTTACCACAAAAATAATACTTAATAGGGGAGAATTTATGGCCTGGTTTCTACCCAGCAGCACAGCTCCTCTTTCCATGTCGTTTTGTTATAAGGCACACACAATAGCAGCATTTAGTCTACACACAGAAGCGGTGACGGTGCAATGCTGTTAGTCACGCAGCTTCTGCAGTTCAATGCAAGCTGACTTGTGTGTGCGCTTGCAACGCTGAAAAGATGGCGGCCTCGTTCAAGTTGCATTCTCTGGAGGTTGCTTAAGCAAATGAAGACAAACCCATTCGTTCAAGCCTGTTTGCTCTTCCTCTGACAATTAACTAGTCACTGCAACACCGAAAGCCACAACTACAGCAAAGCTGGCACATGAGCCAAAAGTGTTACTGTGGAACGATGGCGTGTGATGCAACGGATGTAATGGCCGCTTGTTATAACTATTTTAGGCTTCATTAAAGAAACATGACATGTTCTGCGTTTTGCGTGCACAAATTGCCCTCAGCTACAGCGCAGGGGGAGGCTGATACCACCCTGTTGTGACAGAAATAGAAATTCCGAGACGCTAACATACTCAGCAGACAACTGGTTTGAATGACGACGCTGCCAGTTTGTAAGAAAAGCACCATAACGGGGACACTGGGGAAGATGGGGGCACACGGTGGATGGTCAAAAATGAAAGATCTGGAAGGATGCACTTTCCAGGGGAATGGTCGTCCTTCATGGCAAACAATAACTGAAATGCAAGTGAAGGTAAAGGCCAAACAGCAACAAGTGACAGAAAGCTGATGGAGAGATGAAGATATTTTTCTTTATCGCTTGGGATTTATACTTGCAATGTGAGAAATGTGGTATGGTATGCTTTTTGTTTTCGACATGCAAATTAACAAGTTATATTAAGAAACATTCCACAAAAAGGAGGCGGAAGAACATGTTGACAAGAAATGAAGGTGTTGAAAAAAGATGAAATATCAATAGGCAACTAGGGGTAATGATCACAAAATGATGTGTGCGTAGCACTAATTGAAACATGTACAACACAATGTGTATGTGTGTGTGTGTGTGTGTGGGGGGGGGGGGTGCTGGGGCATGTGTGCATGCAGACTGGGATACCTTGGATCTAAAAGGTTCTGGGAATCCTCCATGCGGTATTCCGACGTAACCCTGCAGGAACTCCACCACCGACAGGGGGAAAGACAGCTCATCAGCCCTCTCTTCCACTTCGGCCCGGTTCAGGTCATTCTGGACCATGAACTGGGCCAGGTCCCCCACAATCTTGGAGGAGGGGGTCACCTAAAAGGGACACATTTACATTTGGTCTTTATTCCAACATGTAGGTACACAGTTATTTCAGAAGTCAAAACATGCATTAAAATCACATGTGGTCGTTCATTATTTATCATGGCAGACCATTATGCTAATGGTACTGTTGTTTGCATAATGGCGATGAGCAGTCTACTTGGTCTGAGTGGGACACTGATGTGAGTATCAATGTACTTTAATGAAGGGGCTCTCATTCTTCTTGCTGCTTAGTGGGCCATTTAAGAGCGGAAGGGGTCAAGTCACTTGACCTGGCAACAACTACATAATCACGCAGCTTTCCCCGGCAAATGACAAAGGAGTATTTGGGGATTTTACTAGCAGGCGATAAACCGAATGAATGAACAAAGAATGAGAGTGGGTGACGAGCACCCAACAGTCACTTAACTTTGTGTCACTTAGTGAGACAATTAAAACAAACTGTCAGCCCAATCGATGTGCCAGCCTCTTTGAAAAAGTTCACTTTGATTGGTTTTCGCAGTAAACCAGATAATGACATTCTTTGTCTCTTTTTCTTTTTAAGAGAATGGTTGTTTACAGGAATGCTCGAGGGATTGGAAGCAGTGACAGAAATCTCCAGAGAGGCTATTAAACGGGACCCGTAGAAACGTGGAACACAATCTCACTGCAGAGTCAAGTAAAAAAAAAAAAAAAGAAAGAAAAAAAATGTAGACGCAGACAGCAGCGTGACTCTGCATCCCCAAACGCCTTGGCCCATTGTTAACAGCATCTCCTGAGGCCATTCACTGCTTCTTTATTGAAAAGTTAAAGGGGTGCTTGCTCTTTGTTTTCATGTGTGTCTTTGTGAAGGATGACGCTCTCCTTGCGGTGCTAACTAGCCGCGTTTATCTTCACACCAAAACACACCCAATCATCACTCTTCCGCTTCACTGCTTCGCATCATTTCACAACGTTTTGCAATGTTATGACGTCGCCACTTGTAGTAATGTTAAAAAATACAGCTTAGAATATGCCTGCATCATTTCATTGCCTTGTATTTGTATTTTTCTGGCAAGCTATGCGCAGCAACACGACAGTATGAATAATTAAGAGGAAACATCGAATGCATCACTACACTGAGGAATTCTCCTCTACTTGCAGCACACTGTGCTCTCCCTCTAGCACTCATCGCTTTACCTCATCTGTCACCTCATGCCTGTACTCCCACACTCCCACATTTAAATACCGTGTCTTAGTGCACCTCTTTATCATGTCATCACACATGTTCTCATCCTTGGCATCCATGGCTCCACAGGCTCCGCCTGTTTCAAATGTATCCATTTGGCACCGGTATCGTGTAATATGTAAACGATACTCCACCCTAGTCCCACGGCATGTTCAAAGAATACAACTAAAGATCTTAAACCTACGGGGGAGAAAAAGGTAGCAGCTTGTAGTCCGAAAAATACGGAATAAAGAAAAGTGTGCATGGTAGCCCCCCCCCCCGTCATAATGCAGAGCCTCCCAGTTTGAAAACCACTGGCTTAAATGAAGCTATGTTATGTTATGTTTAGGTTCATCCCTCTTTATTTCAGCAGCGGCTGTTTCTTTGTTTTTGGGTCAGTTTGTTTGAGTTCAGTTATTGGTACATGTATTTTGTCATAATTACATTTGATATATTTTTCCACTTTTAAACACCTTGTCCTTGCCTTTTTCTGTTTAGTCTTCCAGAATGAGCTGATTTAGTGTCAAACATGCTCTTAGTAGAAATCTGTGTTTTCTCAGTTTTACGACATAAATCTATTGAGCACTGGCTTGGTCTGAACGTAAAGAACTCTGATGTGCAAGCCCATCCGTGCTCACATTTATAAAACCCTACATGTTATTTGGATGTTTCATAAGTTTTGCACTCATCCACATCCTCATGCACCTACTTTCTAGTATCAGCTTATTCATATATCGATAGGCTTTTTCACGTTTTCCCTCATCATGTCCTCATACAAGATGCCCTCATGAACTTCGTCCTTCACACCTCCGGTCCACATTTACTGCTCATCCCCATCTATGTGAACAATGTGATGCACCTCTTAATTCCCACCCTCAGGGACATTCACATGCATCACCTTATACACACTTATGTCATCACACTGGATACAAAAGAGCCGTCCACCCCACTAGATGTTTCTGTTCTTGATAACTCCATGTTTCCTTTTCGCCTTGAGGATTGTGTTCATCTGTGTGTGCCAACGATGAGGTGGGAGAAAGAGAAGGCAAATAAACAACCCTCTCTTTCTGTCTGTAAAGGCAGACAGGCAAGCAGCAGAGTGAAGAATGGTACCTGTCACTGGAGGAGGAGACAGCAGACAGGAGCGATAACGAGACGCTCCGACAGAGGTTGAGGAGGAGTGGAGGAACCACGAACAGATTAGAGATATGAGTAGAGGGTCTAATCAAAATGAGGGAGAGAGGTGTTGCAGCGGAGACCAAATGGGAGTGGAGTGAAGTAAAAACAAAAAAAACAAAAAGGGGCCAGAAAGGGAAAAAGTGGGGGATGGATGGACGATGCTGAAGGGAACGGGTGGGGGCGTCTCAGACTGACAGCAGGCATGGACATCTGCAGGAAATACAAGGGAGTGTTGCACCTGAATGTGTTTGTGTGCCTCTAATTACTTGAGTAAGGTAACAGCCGATGTGCTAACGCACAAAACAAGTTGTCATCACCATGTAGACTTAAGAGAAAAGAAAGACAGGCCAATTGGATGCGGAGTATTTCATGTGTCGCCTAAACAGACCTTTAATGGTGATGTTACTGGCTGACATGTGTCCTACTGCATTGTACAGAGGTGAGGAGCGTACAGTACAACCTCGTTTACTGCAGTGAAACTGATTGCAGACTCAAAAGCAACTTCCGCAAATACAATATGAATAAATGTAACATTTTTGTAGTTAGAGCATGGAAAACCTGTTTATGACCTTCTACAACTGCTTTTAGCATCATTATAGCATTGTAGACATGAAATAACAACCCTATAGTTGCCTTTATACTCGCATTACCAAATATGGTAGACATGATGTTCTACCTCTTCCAATCAAGCTTGACAATTGCCCATAAACGTGGCATGCACCTCACAGTTCATAAGCAAGCGAATGCTGCAAACAAAATAGTGAGGTGCATTTTTTCCCAAGCAAAGACCCGCAACCCAGTGAAAAGGGTCCCGTAACCCACTTTTGGGTCCCAACCCACCAATTGAGAAGCACTAGTTTACACCACTTTTAGGACATCTTATTTGCAGGCTACAGGATTTCAGAAGTGACACAAGACAGCTGCTGCTGTGACCAGAATACTACAAATAACTGGTCTTTCAGTATTTTTTTGACTAATAATAGACCATAGTTGACCACAAAACAGAAATAATTTATTAACACATTTTTGGAAAACCGCTGCACAAAAGTGGCCCCCCGCATCCTTTAAGGTTTCATTATTGTGGTAAACGTGGAAAACTTTTGGACACTATTGTTCTAAGAGGTTATTAAGTGGTATAGTCCATCTCCTCATGGACTGACTACTAATTTTGTCTCTATAGTGTAGTCTGGGCACAGAACATGATACATGTGCTTCTTCAAATGTGTGTGTGTGTGTGTGTGTCCACTAGATCTTCTTCACAACATGTATTGTCCCTGTGTGTTATCAGCAGGGCAACAGCGCGAGAGATGTGGCCATTGCTGTGCTAACGGGACACAGCAGAGTACATGTCCAGACCCCGTAGGCACATCCAGCTGGCATGCGGAGGACCAACGAGCTTGAATTGAATGGACAGTGGTGGCCGGGGGACTTGGTGAGGAGCAGAGGGATTGGGGTTGGCGAGAGGAAGTTAGAGAGATGGGACTGAGAGTATTTAAAAAAAGACAGTGGATGAGGAAGAGCAATTAGGAATCCTCAAGTTCAAACATGGAAGGAGAGCACACAGTAAAAATGTAAAAATAGAAAGATCAGCTTGGTAAGGAAGAAGACGGGGGTGCTGGTATGATACCATTAACTTGGCAAAAAAGTTCCTTCTTTGCGACTTCATGAAGCAACATCAAATGGAGCTCAAATGACAAGCAAATAGCAAGAAACTGCAGGAGTTTCATCCACATCTCACCTTAATGAGGTCTCCTAGTAGCTTGTTGGCTTCAGTGTAGGCCTTCTTCACCTCCTTGAACTTATTCCCCAGACCCATGCTGTGTGCCTGTAGTCACATACCAACAACTACATGATGACTTCCACTCGAAAATTGGGTCAAACTGTGATAAAAAGCTTCTCGCACGCAACCATAACATTGGCTACACCTGCACCATGTCATGAAACCCAACACAAGAGCTTTGTTATCAATTCTGGCTTTACAAAGGAAAACTAACATTATTGTAATGGTGGTGGTGGTACTCTACACTTTGTGCAAAACAGAGCTGATCATGGTGCAGGGAGTATTACACATACAGTACATATACTCGGATGTTTGCACACCCCATGCAGTATCTAACCAAGGCAGGCAGCACATTTAATAAAAAATAGAACGAGAGAGTAAAAAAGTAATACAATAAAAGTAGGGGAACAATACACTATTTCACATAAAGCACACATATTACACACCAGAAGGATGACACTATTTACAGATTACAGTATTTACAACGGTGTGTTATAAGGTCTCATGGCGGTGGGGAATAATGACCTGCGGTAGCGCTTCTTCCTGCACTGTGGATGCAATAGTCTGTTGCTGCTCAGGGTCTCCAAGGTATCAGACGGGTTTGCTCATTATGAGTGTCAGCTCAGCCAACATCTTTCAGTCAACCACTACCTCGACGGCCTTCAGTGGTCTGCCTAGGATGGAACCAGCTGTCCTAATCCGTCTTTTTCTGTGTCTGACCGTGCTGCTGCCAACCCAGTACACAAGGTGTACTGTATGTAACACTGTAGCAGACACCACAGTGTCATCGAATGGGAGCATGAGAAAAATATGTGCCAGACCTGAGGCACATCCATTTTTAAAGACATGAGTCCAGAGGAAAACTGGCCGAATTAAAAAGTACATTTTTTATGTCTGTTAAACGCTAATAAAAAGCAGTTGAGCTATAATACTGTAAACTATTACATCTTAAGTATTTATAGTTTTACATATCCTTCAGGCCTGGTGCCTCTGAGAGCCTGGCTAACTTCCATTACATTCCATGAAGTTGCAGCATTTCTCTCCTGCGGCTGTTGTGGGTTGTGTGTGTTTTTGGCATTGGCAGCAATTTTCTTTTGTACTTGTTTTTGATCCTGCAGGGTTTATATGGTTGCAGAATTTTCAATTCGCATCATTTTCAGGTCACATGTGTTTTATGGTGTTTGGGTTTTGGATTCATTCCTGTGCTTGAACATTGCTGCGATTTGCCACCGTAATCGTGTTTCATGAAACAATGCATACATATCTCGCCTAAACAACTTACTTCCATGGTAATGCCACATGCCATATGTGCACATTGTGGGACAGTGGGGGAAGAAAAAAAAGCATTCCACACTGGCATTGCAGCGCGTTTGCCACCGTTGGCCACCGTATCTGATGAAGTATTTGTCGTTGGCGTGACACATTAGCATGGCTTCCGGAGAAAAGAGTTGCTATTATTAGACAATCTGACATGTAAAATGAATGCACCGTGTGCTGAAAGTTGGACCTACAGGCACACAAGTGCAGGCTGTGGTTACATCAGCTCAATTTCACAGGTCGGCTATGACGCTAAAAAGCCATTTCACTTCATTTATCTTGAGAATGGGCGTCCGGTGTGGACAAGAATAGCTGTGGGGTACCTGGAAGTGGAGGTTGGTGTACTGTCCTCCGGGTATCTCGTTCTCGTAGACGTCGGCATTGCCGGATTTCATGGTGGCCGTGCAGTCAAATGGAGCGTAGAGGCCTCGGGCCACTTCCCAGTATTCGCTGTAGTCAAACACCTTCTCCAGAGCAATACCTGACAAAAACAAAACCATAACGCTTGTTTGGAACCACATGACTGTTTGAGATGCTTTGAAAAAAGATGTTTCCAATCACCTTCAAATGTATTACAGCAAGCAAACTCTGACAACACATATCATTGTTATTATTATTATCAAGTTAGATGTGGTCTCCATGCAGTCACCGTTTTTATTGCTTTGATATAAAAATACATTCATTCTCCCACAAGTCAGCTGAGGCGTTTCTGCAATATGTTGATATTGCATGATGTCTGGACTGAAATAAGGACTTACAGACCCGTAAACACAGTCTGCATGACATGTAGGTTAATAGTTAATACAATAAAAAGCTAATTTAATGGACAAGCCAAGGTGGATGTCTCCCAATAAGGCATGAAAATCAGAGAAGAAATAAACTGATAAGTGAATAAATATGGATCATTGTTAAAGTAAACAAGTCACTAAAGGCATGTAATGTACTCATATAATTGTCTTAGAATTTCAGTGGCCTAAGAGGGTTTGAATAGCAGCAATACAACTAACTACACACGCCCGTCTCGTTCTTTAAAAGTAACACATGTTGTTCCAATTAAAAACATCCATGAGCAGCCATGTAAGGTGTGCGTGACATCTTAATGAGATGCACCCAACGTGCTCATTTGCCACAATGGCTGATTTTCCTGTGGTGATTTATCCTTGCGGCTTGAAGCTTAATGATGCAATAAATGTTAAAGATGATAGAGCCGGGCAAATGTGTCCACGGGTCAATACGCCATTGTTTATTTGCAGCTTGCCGCTCAGTTACACTCCTCCACACAGCCATCACTTCGCATCTTCAGCACATGAGGAAGGCAAACGAGCGTGCACGCGGATCCGTCACTCAGAGTGTTCAGCAAAGTGAGCGGTGAACCCAGCGAGTCTCATTCCAGATAGTAAAAAAAATCAATTACAAAAAAAGTTGCTAAAAATACATAACTATTTTTTAATATTGTACAGTATACTGTACAATTGCAAACCAAGATCATTTTGCTAAGAAAATCCATCCATCCATCCATTTTCCTCCGCTTATTCGAGCCCGGGTCGCAGGGGCAGCAGCTTCAGTAGGGAAGTCCAGACTTCCCGGTCCCCAGCGACCTCCTCCAGCTCCACCGGGAGGACACCAAGGCATTCCCAGGACAGCTGTGAGACATAGTCCCTCCAGCGTGTCCTAGGTCTTCCCTGGGGCCTTCTCCCGACTGGGCATGCCCAAAACACCTCACCAGGGAGGCGCCCGGGAGGCATCCGGATGAGATGCCCGAGCCACCCCAACTGACTCCTCTCGATCTGAAGGAGCAGCGGCTCTACTCTGAGCTCCTCCCGGATGGCCGAGCTCCTCACCCTATCTCTTAGGGTGAGTCCAGCCACCCTACGAAGGAAACTCATTTCCGCCGCTTGTATCCGCGATCTCATTCTTTCGGTCATGACCCATAACTCATGACCATAGGTGAGGGTGGGAACGTAGATCGATCGGTAAACAGAGAGCTTTGCCTTCCGGCTCAGCTCTCTCTTCACCACGACGGTCCGGTACAGCGACCGCATTACTGCAGATGCTGCACCGATCCGTCTGTCGATCTCACGCTCCAACCTTCCCTCACTCGTGAACAAGAACCCGAGATACTTGAACTCCTCCACCTGAGGCAAGACCTCACTCCCAACCCGGAGGGTACAGTCCACCCGTTTCCGACTGAGAACCATGGCCTCGGATTTGGAGGTGCTGAGTCTCATCCCAGAAGCTTCACACTCAGCTGCAAACCGCTCCAGTAAACGCTGAAGGTCACAGCCTGATGAGGCCATAAGGACCACATCGTCTGCAAATAGCAGAGACGAGATCCTAAGGTCACCAAGCTGGACTCCCTCAACACCTTGACTGCGCCTAGAAATTCTGTCCATGAAGATTATGAACAGAATCGGTGACAAAGGGCAGCCTTGGCGGAGGCCAACGTTCACCGGAAACAAGCTCGACTTACTGCTGGCAATGCGAACCAGGCTCCTGCTTCGATTGTACAAGGACCGAATGGCACGTAGTAGCGGGCCACCAATCCCGTACTCCCGGAGCACCCCCCACAGGACACCACGAGGGACACGGTCGAATGCCTTTTCCAGGTCTACAAAGCACATGTAGACCGGTTGGGCAAACTCCCACATACCCTCCAGTACCCTTGCAAGGGTGTAGAGCTGGTCCAGGGTTCCGCGACCAGGACGAAAACCACATTGCAGCTCCTGTAACCGCTGTTCGACTAACGGTTGTGCCCTTCTCTCTAGCACGCTGGTGTAGACTTTCCCAGGGAGGCTGAGGAGTGTGATCCCCCTATAGTTGGAACACACCCTCCGGTCACCCTTTTTAAAAATGGGGACCACCACCCCGGTCTGCCACCCCAAAAGTACTGTTCCTGACTTCCATGCAATGTTGTAGAGGCGTGTCAACCAACACAGTCCCCCAACATCCAGAGCCTTCACGAATTCCGAGCGGAACTCGTCTATCCCCGGAGCCTTGCCACTGGGGAGTGATTTAACTATCCCAATTACCTTAGCCACGGTGATAGAACTGTCCACGTACGTATCCTCAGACTCTGCTTCCTCTACGGAAGGCATGTCATGTGGGATTGAGAAGAAAGCTAAGCTAAGAAGAAGCTAAGAAAATGTTAAATCAAAAAATCAAATTGTGAGTCAATATGAGTTGGCTTAGCCTTAACTGCTTGTTGAGGTGTCAATGGAGGGAGATGTTTAAGTGTCACTAACTTGTGTCAGCACATCGCAGAAAAGAGAAAGCCATTGAGTGCACAATTTAGGAGGAAGAAATGGACCAAACATAAAAGGTATGGAGCTATCATCACTTTAATGTGTACATTTTATGAAATGCATGTGATAAAATTAGCTAACTTTACCGGGTTTGTTTGTTTTCTTGACTGAGTTATGATTGTGCAAATAATATACCATATTTCAAATGCAAATTAAGGGGCACTTCTGAAATATTTTGCAGCATTTTCTCCAGTTAATCAGGATGAGGAGCTACCTACAGTAAAAGTCCTCCTCCGTCAGACAGGCCATTGCAGAAGTGACTTTGGATCCTCAGCCTCAGGATGAGCCACCATCACACTTTGCACAACCTGCTTTTCTACAGCGTATGTGTACATTTCTGCCGCTACTTTAAAGTGCTAATGACACCAAAAATCCACATCTTATTTCTGTCAAGAAAAATAACATTAAAAAGCATATTTTCTGTGTTAGATTTGCACTCCAATATTCAAATATTTAGTAATTTTTAAATAGTCATCACTTCTGCATGATCTGGAGGGGGCGGAGGCAAGTGATGTCAAAGCCGGACAGTATCACACGGAACTTCAGCTTCCCTACAGCACGCTCTGATATTGGTGAATTTCTGTTGTTTGTTATATTTGGTGCATGTGTGATGCTGTGACTAATACTTTTTTTTGCCTCATCTATCAGTGATGCTGGAGCAGGACCACCTGACATTACTGAGAATGAATTACAATCCACTGACCCGCCTATCCTGGCCTGTAGTTCTGACAAAGACAACAGCTAATTCAGTTATTCCGAAGAATGAGGGTAATGGAAGAAGTTGCCATCATTAATACTTCGGAAAGACACTAGCGTAATTTCCTGTATATAAGTCGACACTTTATGGCTGTGTTCTAATCTGGTGACATCTTGTATACTTCAAAACTACCGCTAATACTGCGCTGCTCTGGAACCAGTGAGAATGTGGTAGCTCTTCTTTGTCATGAGCCAGTCATGAGCTTCAAGGGACCACAAGACAACCCATCGGAAATCGCAGGAGGTCGTTACTCAACATAACAGTCTGACTCAGTGTCATCTAAGCAAGAATGTTAAAATCATCACACAGCAACTTAACAAGCAAAAGGTAAAACAAGACAAGTACCAATATGAGTTTAGAACAATAAACAACAACTATCTTAACTGCTCCCCATCATGCATTACATTGCTTTGCTTGGAAGCAAAGCCAATCAAAGCTGAAGCAGTTCTTTCCACTACAATGACGGCCTGTTTCCACTGGAACGGCTCCCTTCACTCCCCTTGTGTACATTTGGTGTAATTTTTTGAATTGGCTGAACCATTTGGGTACAGAGTGCCACCTGTTGCTTAGGCATGCACACGACAGCCTTCAAATGTTTTCACTTAGATTTTTTGGGAGTAATTCAATAGATTTGTCTAATGGGGACTACAGTACATTCCAGTAAGTTGAACGTATGTGTGGTAAAGTGTCGGCATAGCTTGCAGGTGCACACTTTGGTTTGTTTGACGCTGCATCCTTAAATGCAAAAAAATGTGTTCAGGCAGCTAACATTAATTAAATGTTCCCCATGGTGTGCAAAACCGCAGCAAATTGATGCTTTGTCAAATAAATATGTCATCCTCCAACTGTGCCAGTGTGAAGATGCATGGCTTGTAATAGTTGTGTGGGTGTGTGTGTGTGTTGATTGAATAAACAGACATGACTTAACAGTCAGTCAGTTTTGGACATTTCTTCAGGACAAACAAACAGCGAGCTAGACAAGAAGCAGCTGCCAAGGGGGTGGACAAAGTGAGAAAGGGTGGGGATGAGTTTGGAGTCGGACGAGCCCGTGGGTTTGGGGGGGGGTGTTACTGAAACATACCCGTAAAGTGCTGTTAATTGCTATGCCTCTTGAGTGTAAGCAAGGCAAAGGGTAGGAGTAGGATGGAGAGACGGCGTAAAGGAGGAAGCAGAGCACACTACAAACTACTCATTATTGCTTGGTAGCCCAGATGTGATGAAAAAAAGGTGGGTAGTGTGTGTGCGTGTGTGCGTGCGTGTGTATGAAGAGAGGAGACTGTGAGTGAATGCAAGCAAAAACAGACTAAGGTCAGGAAACGTTCGGGAATATTCTGAAGGCTGCGCTAATGAAAAGGCAGTGGCATTCAAAGGAAGGACGGAGCATGAGGTGACAGGTTTGAAGAAATTCAAAAGCATGTTCCCTCATGTAATACGCTCGAAGAAATTGGCTGCTAAATAATAACGAGTCAAGAAATGGAGGCTGCTCATTGGTTGGCAGCAAGCGAGGGGTGATTGGAGCTGGCAAGAACATGTGCTGGGAAAGCAAATGTGTACCTAACAGCCAAGTGGCGGTTGCCTGAGGTAAAGCCCCTCTTTAGGGCACAGGGTCAAACTCAAAGCCCAGGGGCCGGATGTGGCCCGCCACATCATTTTATGTGGCCTGTGAAAGCGTGGAAATAATGTGTGTCAATCATTCACCTTTTTTTCTTCTTAATGCTTTGTTCTTTTATTTTGACATGAAGTTTTTCTATGATCTGATCGCGCAACTATATATTCCATGCATTTTTGTTATCAAAAAGAAATACTTGAAAGTCTGCTTGTTATCCTGACAATCGCTACAATTCTTATTTCAGAGCAACTTACCCATTAATTTGTTTATAAAATAATAGTTAAAATAATCTTTTGTCCGTTACAAGTGGCCCTCTGGAGGCAACTCCGACGTGGACCTGAGTTTGCATGAGTTTGACACCCGTTTTTAAAGTGTCATAGGGTATGTACTGTATATACAGCTACCCGAAGTCCCTTAATATTGCAAAAAAACATTTTTAGGCAGCCTTGCTTGTTGATCACCAGACTCGTTTCAGTCCACCTCCCTCTCTTTCCCATCTGCTCATAATTGGTGTTGTTGAATGCACCGCTGGGTCTGCTCCTTTCGAAGAAATGGGTTGTCACTTATTGATTGGTTGATATTTGAAGAAGACCCTCATAACACAAACCACAGCTGGTCTGTCTCATCAGTAACAACACACGTTCACTTCCTGCAGATATCTTGAAACACTCACTGGTTACAACATTAATGTTGTGGCGTGTGATGCTTTTGAGGGATAGGAACATGCTTACCAGAATCCAACTTGGTCCCCTTGGTGCAGGCGACTATTGCTCCCATGCTGGGTTGGGACGTCATGCCGGCCATCGAGTCAACCTGGGGGAAATATACAATAACGGTTTGTGTATGCATGAGTGACAGGCGCAACATTCTTTCAACCAGATCGGACATCTTCAGCGCCAAGTGTGGCAAGGTCTGGGAAGTTCCTTTTCATTTTAATCCGAAAAAACAAAACAAGAAACTTGGTTTGGTATGACTCGATCGCATGGAAACAACAAGTACAAGCAACGTGACTGCGGGCACTCAATTTTTTATGTATATTATTTTTCAAATAAAAGACCTCATCACAGGGCAGTGAAAAACTTTCAGGAGCAATGATAAAAAAAACACACGTTCTAAAAAATTGTTTTGTAAATAACTACATAGAATTGTATTTAAATGCAAATGAAATGCAAAATCAATTTAAAAAATAACAGCTATTATTTTATTGTAAAAATAATGTACTGTTAAAAAGGCCATAGTTTTTACCCGCTTATATCATATTGATTCATCGTTTCACGTTTATTTCCAGCAGTCCTTGAACACACCATGTACCTTCGGCAAAGTGGAGGCTTCACAAATGCTGCCACAAATAAGACTTTTCTTCATTCACCTCATTGTTGTTCCCAAACGCTGGTGCTTGGTGTGAATGTATGAAGGTGAGCTTTGATGATGTTGTTATGCGTGTGTTGAGTGCTAGTGTTCCGATTTATTCACCATCAAACTAATTCAAGCTAGAACACCGGCTGTTACCCAAACATTTGAATACTATACAGTATATAGTAAGAAGTACTGAAACGTTGAACAGTTGCACTCAAAAGTTAAGGTAAGGTCAAATTAGGTGCATCTTTAATAATGGTTCAAGTGCATTTTCGGTTCCACCACACCAAATATCGTTTTGTGAGTAGTGTACATATTGAAGGGGAAGTATGGCGTTTCGTGAACTTGAAACACAGCCAAGAACTCACCGCCACATCCACCACGTCCGCCCCAGCCTCGGCGCATGCCAGCATGGCGGCCACGCCGGCACCGGCTGTGTCGTGCGTGTGCACATGGATGGGCACCTCAGGGAAGCGATCTCTTAGCGACCCCACCAGGAGCTTGCTGGCCTCGGGCTTGAGCAGGCCGGCCATGTCCTGGAATCCAAAGAAAAAGTTAGGGTGGATTCCAACAAGCAGACTTAAAAGTAAATAGTAGATGTTAGGAATTGTTAATTATGAATTATTATTATTATTATTATATGCTACAACTGCATTTCTTGAGGTATACTTTACCTCGTAAGTCTTCAGCGCTAATATCATTTAGAGACCAACTTCTTTCAAATTTCCTCACCTTAATACAAAGGATGTGAGTTCCAGCTTTGACCAGCTCCTCTGCCAGCTCCAGATAGTAACCCAGCGAGTACTTCTGCCTCATCGGGTCTGACACGTCGCCCGTGTACGAGATGGCAGCCTCCACGACGCCCCCTGCTGATCCGGCGGCCTCCATGCCCAGCAGCATGTTGGGCAGGTAGTTGAGGGAATCAAACACTCGGAAGATGTCCATGCCGTTCTCTTTCGCTACCTCACAGAACCTGGCAAGAGTTGGTGCGGCACAGACACACACACTGAAGCTGTGTGGATTTACAGCAACGCAACAAACAGATCTGTCGCCCGACAATTAATTAGTCGTCGTTATTTACAGATAACAGCGCACATGCAAGTTGGGATAAGCTGTTCAAATCCATCCAGAAAAAGGCTGACTGGGAAATCCGTGCCATGATGATAGTACCTGGCTTTCCTAATCAGGTTTGCTGTGTAACTGGCAAGATTTGTACAGCCACGGCCATTGTTCCGTGAAACAGACAAAACACTTAACGCCGATCCACGAGAGGATTATCAGGCAGCGCGTCCAGCGCCGTTTTGGAGGCTGCTGCCTGGCAATGCAACTCTGCAGTGGGAACTGTGGGTATTACTATTAATGTGCAGCAGCAGCACAAAGTTGGTGTCAAAAACCTCCCACTTCTTTTGAAGGGACGGGAAGCTCCTCGTTAGCAAAGTGAGCTAGCACTGTGACCCTTTGAAATGCACTTTAAATCAATTAGACGCAATGAAATTACACTTTGATTCCATTCCCCCCATGAAGGCGTTTTGGGCCATTTCACTTGCAGCACTAAAAAAAAAAAAAAGAAAAGTGGAGCGAGTGACAGCGTGAAGAGGAGGATGGAGGCAAATGGATCAAAGACATTAATGGTAATGGTGCACATTTTCAATGGCGGCATAAGGAGAGACCGAGCAAGATGAATGGAAGCATTAAAACGAGCTATAAGAGCGAGGATAAATAATCTTATTGGAGAGGGAGGAGCAGCCACAAAAACATCACAAGGGACAGGGTGTGTGCGGTTGTGTGTGTGTGTGTGTGTGGGGGCTGCTGCATTAGTCATAAACCCACTACTAATTTATCTGCACACCTTTGTGACCGTGTGTGTGTGTGCGTGTGTGTGTGTGTGTGTGTGTGTGTGTGTCAGATGGAGGGGGAGGGGGAGGCATGAGTCATCGACATCTTGGAGGTGACGAATCAATCTGTTTGCAAAAGTGCTTCAAGCATGCGCCCCATTTATTATTTATGGCGTTACACTGCTCTGACTGTGTGTCATGTGGTTCGACTGAGTCTGTGTGAAGCAGACTTAGGAGCCAGGTTATTAGGTACACCGCTAATAACACAAGGGAAATTAACAGCAGTCCATCCCAGACTCCATCCATCTGTCCATTTCTATACAGCTTATTCTCATTATGGTCGCGGGTATGCTGGAGCTTATCCCAGATGACTTTGGGCGGGAGGCGGGGTACACCCTGGACTGGTCGCCAGTCAATCGCAGGGCAGACATACAACCATTGACACTCACATTCACACTCTAATGGACAATTTAGAGTCGCCAATTAACCTAACATGCATGTTTTTGGAATGTGGGAGGCATCGCAAATAAACGGCATGAGGATTTTTGCAAGACCACGAATACCTCAATTATCCACTGCCGTTTGAAAGATTTGCAAAGCGTGAGAGACTCCGGCAGAATGGCAAATAGTCATTGGGAATAACAGAAAAGAACCAGACCTGAGTTGGTCAATGTCAGGTTTCATTCAGCACCTATAGCTTTGCTACATTAGGCCTATCATGTAACTACACCCCAGGAGTGTTTGCCAGGCTGTGTGTGTGTGTTAGGGTCTCTGCTAGTTTTTTTAAACATCCCATGCTAAAAAAACAGGTAACAAAAATAAAAATTCTTTCTTTTTTGGTGGAAAATCGTAAAGCATGAATTTCGTTGCTTCTTTGCTCAATAGCGCTTCTTGGAGCAACACACCCTACTTGGACAACATCGCTCATTAGCATTAAAGCTACAGACACATGCAGACAAATGGTGCATCCCCAGTAGGGCGGACTAAAAACACATTTAAACTGTATAAATTCCAGCATCAGGGCTAAATTTTAGACAACACACTTTCAAACCACTATTGTGGCACGTCTAACACTCAATATTAGTGATCAACAGTCCCGAGATCAATCACGAACAGAACATCGCTACCTCGCAGCTTTTCAAAAAATAATTAACAAATGATGGCTGTTTTGTGGTTAACTTTGGCCTATTATTAGTCAAAAATATTCAAAGACCAGTCAGATGTTCTGTGTATTTTGTGTGACGCGAAACAAACACATGTTACCTGACATTGCATTACCTTAACACTGCATCCTATATGGAAGTGGAACATTTTCGACTTCTTATATTGTCCTTCTTCCCCACTATGTTTGAAATAAGTTCTTAAATAAATTAGAGACTAAATAGTTGGCTCGCTAGCTTATCATATTTTATGAGGTACAGCGGTCTCTCACATGTTCCCGCAAGGATCCCCTTGCCTGTGCAGTGTTGCACAAAGTGCTGTTTACTTGAAAAGTGACTAAGAGGGATTCTGGTTATGCTTTGATCCATTTTGATAGTTGTCTCCATTTTAAGGCATTGGAGATCATTTTAGCTCAACAGCCAAAAACGTTTTGCATCTCTTTATAAGTTTTCCCCTCTCCAATCAACATTTTGATCAAAGTATTTAATTTAATAAACTTTCAACTAATTGCACAGCCTTAAGAGCGTGCATATCATGATTGCTGGGTCTTGTTTGTTTGTCTACTGCACCTACTGGTAACTTGTTTGCCATGTAGCAATAAAAATATACTAATAATGGTGATTAACACGGTTAGTTGCATTGCACTGCTATCATTTTGAACACTACTGCATGAACACGCTCCAGTTTGCAGTGACCACAAGCAACATTTGAACTCAAAGCAAAGATAAAATATTGTTTGAACTCAAAAATGCTTATAAAAATGGGAAATGCAGAAATAAGGGAAAAAGTTTGCAGGCTACGAGAAGGCAACTTAAGAAGATAGCAATTGAGTTCTTCATTCAATTCACAAGAAAATAACAGCGACGTGAAACGATGGACAAATGCTAATATGTATTCATAGAGACTTGACTTGGTGTAAGAACACAAATGTAAAAAGCTATATTTTCATCTGCTGCATTCATTATGTCTGACATGGAAAATAATCTTTCATTGCTGTTTGAACACCTTATTTCCAATGATTTCACGTCTTTATGCAACACACCATGCACACATAGTTAATGACATTAACCTGCCAAACCTCATACTGACTGTGTACGGCCATATTCAATGCTTGCCTCCCATCCGATCACCGGAAGTGACAGTTCATTGCAACCATGCAATGGCAGGACGTCGTGTGCTCTCAAGCCACTCACTTAAAGACAGCATTGTCAGGGTAGTTGGTGTAGCCCACGGCATTGGCTCCCCTCAATAACATCTGGAATGGAACGTTTGGGATCAGAGCCCTCAGCTCCTGGAGTCTCTTCCACGGACACTCGGACAAGAACCTCATGGCCACGTCGAAGGTGGCACCTGCACACACAAACAAAAACTCACTGTACTGTCAAATGTCACCTAGATGAGTCACATGACACATCAGTTACTCACACATTCATTCATTTTTCATTACAACACTTTCATTTAAATGCCATTTATAAGAAATGTTCTCGGCGGAAGAGGAGAAGTAGAGAGGGAATTTAAAAAAAAAGTAGATGGCAATTTCTCATTTCCCTTCATGGATTAGCGACTCTCATAGCCATTTATCATATCGGCAATATTAAAACCTCCAGTGGTTTAGTGCTGATCCAAGACTGTCACCATTAAATTTCATTTGCGGCGTGTATTTGGAAATGGAGCCAATATGAGATCCTGCTCTGGGAAGAGCAGGAATGCCCTGGAAGAAGCATTCTCTTTATCAATTGTTTACTTGGCCGCCTAACTTGGATTTGGGCTGACATCAGCTACCACTACAGCTTTGATAGCTGATGGTGCTGAGCCAGGGAGTTCATCTTTGACTGCAGACTTCACTTGGATTAATTGGATCATGGGAATACGGACCAGAGGCTGGTCCTGCAAATAGTCAGCCTGCAGTGAAGGAAAAGAAGTGCAAACAAGGCAGATGAGTTACGCAGAGGCTACCACAGAAAGATGAACACTTGTGTGCTGAGGAATATGAGTCATTAAAATAACAATTGGGACGTTGCTGCTGCGATTCAGTGTGACTAAAGCACATATTTGCATTTACTCACTCACCGTTTAAAACAAAGTCAGAGCGTGTACACTGGAATCCCTGCATGCTTTTGTTGTGTTTACGTTGATGCATGTTTTTGCATTGAAGATGCAAAAACCAATCCAATGTAGGTCAATGTATGCTCTAGCATTCTCTTAGAATAGTTGACTACTCCCCAATTTGATTTGGTGGAGTCGGATTTAACTATCTTGCCGTCAAATCTTGTAAAAATGTCATGCAATCAAGATTGTCCCATTGTATTTTAACATCACCAGAGGAAAAACAGAAAACTTTTACGGGAGCTTCTGGGCATATACCGGGGTCGACGTAAAAGTCTGAGTTTGTTTTATGAGTGGCATACAAGTTGGAGAGAACCACAGACTGAAACCCAGCGAAGGAGTACTTAAACATAATGCCGGGCACCACTGGAGTTGGCCTACCGCTAGCGGTCTCATGGGTCAAGTTGGCAGATGGCCTCTGGCACCAAATCCAAACCCGACACTTGACAATCCAAATGTGATTTACCGGCAGCAGGTCAGTAACAACCATCCAGGCACTAAAAAGTGATCGTGACCAGCAAACGACAGCTGGCAGGTTAATTGTTGAGCTGCCAGGACAATGAGACAACTCTTGCAGCAAAGCCAGAGAAACACCTTACTGATTCTCTGTGGAGTTGTACTCAATGAAAAATGCACATACAGCACATAAAGTGTTTTGTTTGGGCGCTTTATTCTGCTGAATATTACATAAAAGGGCAAAGCTGACTAGTTGTACAATACCTGGTATCCCTTACATTACCTGCTGTTGTACACTGTACGATAACAGTATATGAAAACCTGAGCAAAATTTGAGCATTTTTCATTCATTTTATTTTTACAACATTCCAGGGACCATTTAATAAAACAATTTGCAGGCTGAACATGGCCCCCAGGCCACACTTTCAACAGCACCTTCTACGGCCTGTCCCCACGTAGGCGGGTATATCATAAAATAAAGTTATTTTTCCACAATTTAGCCCATCATCCAAAGCAGATATATACTAAAATCAAAGGTTTTCAAAAGTGTAGATTTGGAGAAAACTCCAGTTATACATTTTATGTTTCCAAACGTCACTGCCTGCGACAAAGTAGGCTGTGATGTCACATGCGCGACCTGTATTTCCATCAGAAACAACATGGATGCCTATCAACTGTCAAGCGCTTTTAGCTTGCTTGTTTTTGCAAGCCCACATTACTATTCTAAGATTCATAGCGTGTATCTACTATAGTAACAAAATGTGGATTTACTCATGCCCACCTTGACGGTTTGTTCTAGAACAGCCTCTGGATGAGGTTGTTCCTCAAATTCTCACAGCTCACGGAGTAACTGATAACAGTATGAAAGTAGCCAGGCTTTGAGCTGCACCGATAAAAGTTTGGACCGCCATGCTGAAGCGTAGACATACGTTATGTGACCCAATTGAAATGTACTGTATCCTCTACGCCTTGGTGAGGAATGCTTTATCAGGAAGGGACTAATCCTCAAAGGGCTTTCACGGCTTAATCTGCTCCATGATTCATTCTGCCTCAAAGCATCTGAAACATGCGATAACAATATTCCATATCTGAGGCCTCGGCATGGAAAGACAACATGTCACAGGATAACAATGGCCATTAGTCACACGTTCACCTCTCCATTGACTGACATGAATGCACTCTATACAGTACACTGTACCTCTAAACATATGCATACAGAAGCACAGTGAACTCTCCGGCTCATCAGCCCAAACCGCCTCACGCCACTTTTTCTGCATCATCTTTGCAGATCTCAACCACAGTTTCCGGTGTTACAAGAATTACAATGACCTGCTTTCCATTTTTGGGGCCTTTTTTCCCTCAAACAAATCCATAAAGCATGCTGCAGTGAAATAGAATACGTGTTGCAAAGAGTTTAGTAAAATGCTAACAGATGCTTTGTTAAACTCTTAGATTGTTTACATGGCGTCATTTAAAATTGAAAAGCTATTTCTGTTATATCTAGAAAAATATTACGCCTTTGTTGCGACCAAATATATAAATCAAGTATACAAACAGACGCATACATTATGTAAATGCTGCAAAAAGCGGTGGTCAGGAGGGAATCCTTCCAAAGTATTGAAATAATGACAAATTATGGTGTTCTAGTTTAGAAAAACGGCACAATTCCTGAGGAGGAACAAGCCTATTTTAATGCTCTATAACATACAATTCAGTATTGCAAAACATTTGCAAATGTCACAATTAAAAGAAAACCCTACACATGTAGTGTGTATTCTAATGCGCTTGCTACGCTTGTAACCCTTTGCAGTCCAGCGCCGTTTTCAGCATTTGAACGTACTTTTGTGTTGGTATACCCCACCTTAAAAACTACCTTGACTGGTAATGGTTTTATCTTATTTGAACATGTATACAAATTACATTGGAATACAACACGTAATACAATCGACAGTTCCACGTGTTCAAAACGAGTCGGAAGAAACAAAGCTTACTGCTTGTACGGTTTCTTGAAATCATTAATTTTAGAGCATTGTTTTAGTTCTGTGCAAATCCGTTCCGTGCATCATTTTAGCTGTTTGAAAATTTACCAGATCAGCAAATCAGCAACATTATGGGTCATCCTGACTGACAGTTTTTGCAGTACATTAAGCGAGTGAAGCATACTTTTTTTAGTTATTTCCCCATATCTAAAGGCAATAAGTAAATAATTTTATCTCCAAAAGAGGCCCGGCAAAAAAAGTTTGGGAACCACTGGTGTAAGCTATTTTTGATTTAAAGTAAACATGATGTAGTGCACATCGCTCTTATTTTGAAGTCCAGACGTGAGTTGTGTGGTGAGGTCTCTTGACTTTTCCTAAAAGAGATGTGCTGACATACACAAATACATAACTTGCATCCTGCAGTTGCCATCCAGAATTTTTGTTATAGAAAATATTCAGCTTTGCCATTACTAATTCAAAAGGTTGTAGCTTGAAAATGGTTAGCGATAAAGGCATACTGTAAATGACAAAAATCATCAGTATGACCCAAAGTTTATCATGGGAGTAAATCCACTCATCCAAAGCATATTATGACATCACCAGGCTCAGAATTTGTTATACTGTATCCTCGTCTCCGCGATACAGACTCATCGAGAGGCTCAACAAAATGTCTAATCCACTAGTTATACTCTTCCTCATCTGCCAGGCAAACCCAGCCATCATCATCTTCGTTTACAACGGGATCTTGAACACCAAGGCTACATCAACTGCTATTATTATATATATATATATTAAGTATTTATTCATCCAGGCCATTGTATGCTCAAGTCACATTTGCATTCCCGCTACCCCCCATTAGAGGTGTTTTGGCAAGCCACCTCGTTCCTACCACCCCGAACACTGCAAAGCAACGCCTCAAGTATGCGCTGCAGGTGGACTGTCAAGGTGAGCGGACTCGCTACTGCACACATGTAGGTTCAAAGTCAATAAAGTCCTACTCCAACTCTACTTCTAGCTTATGTCAGTTGGCTACTTGATGACCCCGTTGGCTTACATTTCCCCATCTCCCTCTGCAACCAAATGGCAAAAAACATAACAAAATCACGGTGAACATCCTTGGTCATAAATCTGGTTTGACTTGACCAATTTTCAGCACTGAAAGACTCATTGGCAGTTGAAGTCTGCTGTGTCATCATGCTACGTCACTTAATATGCTGTGCTTGCATTTTCTGCATCCACAAGGTCAGAGTCTTAAGGGAATATCCATACCTCCCCAGTTCTCCAGGCCGAAGAGGTTGCTGAAGTTGTGGCTGACAAAGGGTGAGATCTGCTTCAGGTCGTGGGTGCGCACTCTGGTGGCCAGGAGGGACTGGTGTGCATCTCTGAAGGTGGTGTCCATCAGCAGGAGGCCTTGGTGAGAGCGCACGGCCTTGGCAAAGCCCTCGGGACCATCACGCAGCAGGACGTCTCGGAATCCTACTGGAGGTTCTCCTAGAAATACAATACAGATGTTTTATGCAATGTTTTTTTTGTGAGATGTGATTTAATAACAACAAATCAGCATCACATCATTACCACTGACAACATCTCCTACTGAACACGTTTTAAAGTCGTGTTGCGAGCACTAAGAACTTCTGCCAAGCAATTACACACGAGTACAAGCACAAGCTTATAGAGATTGGAAGCCGAACGGTGATCAATCTCAGCTGCGGTGTGGACATTCATCAATCAATTAGTCCAGTTAATGAGCTTCTAGCTGTCTGCAGGTTTGTCCTCCATCTCACATCCCTCAGTTACTTTTTTGCACAGCCCATTTGGTTCCTGTTTTATTTTTGCTGTGCTTGCACTTGACCTTTTACATCGCGCACCTCGTCTTTGATAAAATTAACTCCCGTGCGGAGGAGACACAGCAGTAATGGCACTTTAAACTAATCAAAAACGAATCAGACCAATGATTTATGTGCTCACACACAAACTAGTGTGTATTTACATGGCAGGAGAGCATTATGACATGGACTTATGCATAAATAATACAACTAGCAATAAAGTGTCAGTTACAACTTGGAAATGACACCAGAGCACACATTATAAATCCATTTGTGTTGTGTGCATTCAGTTTGTGCACAACAAGGCGGCTATGCTAGTTGTATTCCAACGATGGAAGAACATGCAATCTGCCCGTATTACCTCCACCAAGAATATACTTTAGGGAAATAACCAACACTTTTTGGTGAGTGTGTATCTTTTGCCATGTTTTCATTCTGTGTAAGATAAGTGCAAACATTCTTTCAGTGGTCAGCCGTCGAGAGTGTGACTGCTTCACGCTGCAATGGCTGCTGGGAATTCTTGGAAATTTGAACACGCTCACATGCTTTCTACATGCCCTGATCAGTTCATCTATCCTCGTCTTCCCACCTGGCCGATGATTGCCTGTGTATGCAGAGAGGATTAACGTGCACACCTGACCAAACTCTCTCTTGTTCTCTTTTCATCATCCTGCTCTCCTTCCTCATCCCCCACTCTCTGCCTCCGTTGAGTGTGATAATACTGTCCTAATCCCTCTTTCAATCCCTCAGATGAATGAAAGAAAGGATATATGCACATTACAAATCTCATTAGGAGATTTTTGGTGCGCGCATGCATCCATACAGTTGGTGTGTACCTGGGGGTGTTCTTTTTGGGTGTTCATGTGCGAGAGCTTGTAGACAAGTTGAGGAGATAGAAGGGGGATCCAATTACACAATTATTCCATCCAATTCAGCTTCATTTCATTGCATTCTGCACGCTTTTTAGTTGTCAGATTCGATTAGCTATGCATGATGCGTATTTGCATTATTTCATTACATTATTCGTTACATTCATATTTGCTGCATGGGATAGCTTGCCTGATAAAGACGGCAGATTGATGGTGCTGACTTTCTCCACAGCATAGAAACAACGTTTTAAAAAGACAGTAGAGAGAGAAGGGGAAACTATTTAATCGATCCAAACTCCACGATGTGCTCTGCAAGTGCATTTGGGCCAAAGAGCCTCATTCCTGAGCTTCTGTGTGGCTAAATGTACTTAATATGAGCCCGGCTCGGTCATTAAGTTTGTCCTGCAGGACTCGCTAAGAAGTTTAGGCGTCACAAATTGAACTGGCACCCTCTCGCCGCTTTACTCACCGCTCAGCGGAGCGTCCCGAGCCGCAAACATTCCCTCTGTGGGCGCTAAACAGAACCCATTTAGGGAGGCTTTTCCGCCTAAAGCTATCCTGCTGTTGGACAGCACATTTGTCATTCAGATGGCGCTTTTACACAAAGTGCCCCTCCGGTTCCACAAGTGTTCACCTTTTTAGCAGGACGGGCCTTGAAGTGAGTGAACCTAGCGCTTGTGCTGAATACATGGAAATATGTATTTTGCAAACTCATTGTTAAGAAGCTGATGATACGTACCCATGGTGACGGGAGGAATAACAGGATCAATAGAGGACGGCTTGGCCTTTACTGGGATGGGCGTGGTTGGTCCATTGACCATCACGTGACCTGCACGTTAAAATACAGCAGACCGCTTAATGCAGCGTTATGAAGGGATGCACACTAACATGACAGGATGACACAGCTACTCCGCAGCCTCACCCAGATAGTGCAACAGCTTTTGGGCCCGGTTTTGCGTGGGCTTGAGGTTGAACAGTTCCTGGTTCTCGTCGATGAACTGCGTGTCCACGGTGGAGTGGAGGAACTGATGGTTGGAGAAAACATTCTGGAGGAAGGGGATGTTGGTCTGCAAGTGGAGAGGAAGGAAGGCACACAGCACATTTTAATTTAAAAGGCTTGAGAATAGCACGCCATAATTTGGGTGTAATATCATTTTGGGTACAGTTAGTGTGACAGAGTAAAAGTTAATCTGTGTTGGTATGCCTGGGGTGGGGTATTTAAATGGAAGGTTTCATCCCTACGAGGAGAGGGATGTAGGTTGGAAGTGTCAAGGTCAACTGTAACAGTGTTGGTTACAAGTAGTTGGAGATTTTCCTTCTTGTAAATACCTTTTGGGGTTTCTTTTGGCTTTTCAATATATATATATATATATATATATATATTTTTTTTTTCTACACGGCTTGGGAATTAGTGGGAATAAAAAAATCACCAACAGCAGTTCTACGACTGTGCCATCATTTCTTCAGTCTTTTGGGTTTTTTTTGAACCCGCGACAGTTGGGTAACAAAATGCAAAACATACAAAAATTCCAAACAAACTATTTATTTATTTTCAAACTATTTATTTATTCTCAAACAAAAAAAGATTCAATATGAAATAATATACAGTGGAATTCACTAAAGTTGGTATATTTTTATTGAGTGTACATAGTCAACTGCATTTGTTGACATACAGTTTGTCACATTACTACTGTCTGGTTACACAGCATTAAGATGTATAAACAGTGACTTCCAGCAAAATACGGTTGAATATGAAAGCATGGCAGTTTTATCCAAAATTCTACACCCATTCATTTATTTTCTTAGATTGTTAGCCACCGGAGGAGGGATTTGTGAATGTACATAGCCAAGACATACACAATTACAGCAGCAGAAACGCGTATAAAATACTGCAATATTGGCAGCCTTTTATTGCTGTCTACAAAACAGCACTGTATGCGGTGAGGTTCATGGGTGGTGAGGCACTGACAGGTTTTTTTAAACTTCTTCTATCCTCCAGGATAAACTGGATATTATTGACAAAGTAAGTTGATAACCACCTTTGCAGTATCACTTAATTCTGTTTGGGTAATTTAGGTTTTGTTGAGCTGCATTTTGCGTGTGTTTTCTCCGGGTAGTCCGGTTTCCTCCCACATTCCAAAAACATGCATGTTAGGTTAATTGGCGACTCAAAATTGTCCATTAGAGTGTGAATGTTTGTCTGTCTGCCCTGCGATTGACCAGACCAGGGTGTACCCCACCACCCGCCCGAAGTCAGCTGGGATAGGCTCCAGCATACCCGCAACCCTAATGAGGATAAGCGGTATAGAAAATGGATGGATGGATAGTGTCAAAGCACTTTGAATACCTTCAAGTTAGAAAAGTGCAGTTTAAGTGAAAGTCCATCAAAAATCAGATTCCAAATACCTGTATGAAAAAAAGGGTAATACTTGAATCAATAGCTAGTTGATACACCTTATCTGTAATAAAAAAAATGACATGGATGGCACAAAAAACACAGACACGATATTAGTCAAAGTTATCCAAAAGTGTCTTTACATGCAAGTGGCTTCACACGAAATACTGTATAAACCCCTGCTGCTTGTGGACGCAGCTTGCCTTTTATTTAAAGCGCTCACACAGCTCTGTCCCCAAGGACCCCTGGGTATTTGGTAAAAAGCGGCCTCTCCTCTAAACCCACGAATGCATCATCCGCCTCAGTGTCTGTACAGCCGTTCGAGAAGGAGATCAGCCTCACACATGCTGAGCCCACACAGCAAAGCATGAGACAAAGGTGGACACTGTGTACATCTTGGCTATTTATCTGGCACACCTGGGGTGATTGGAGATAATTGCTGCAACCATCACTATGGAACCACTATTAGCACTAAATGCAGCACACATAAAAAAACCCTGAAAAAACCCTCAAAATGTGTCAGAAAAGAGAGACTTTCTTTTTGCGATGGTGTATTCTTAAGACAGACAAAGAAGAAGACCGCATGCTGAGCCTTGGGCTACAAGCAATAGGTTAGTGTGATGTCACGCAATCATGTCACACAGTGTGGCCATGCATGCTTTAAATATGGCATGTGATTCAATGGTAGTGGAGAGAGCGGATGTGAGTGGCACTGGTTTAAACTTTTATTACAGTTTTTTCTACTGCAATTCACCTTGCCATGCTAATAGCACATTGCTGCTCCATGCAAAGCCTCCTACCATGACCTAAGCCACCAGGAAAATGATTGCATGCGGAATTAGTTAGCCTGCTTGGTTTAACAAAGTTGCTACCACATGGTACAAATACCAAATATATGGAAGTAATAACTTTTAATTTATGACTTCTTGTTCAGAAAAAAAAACATGTCTTGTGGGCACTAGGCCTGGGACATAATTTGCTCACACAATAAATGAAAATTAACTCATTTTGCCAGCCTTAATAAACAGTATTTCCATGTGCGTGCGTGTCTGATTTCCTAGTCTCTCGCCTCCAAACAGGCAGAAAGAGAGTTCACTCTGTGCATTGGTTTCAGCACTTTGGTGTATTTGTTACATAGAACAATTGCATGAACAGAGTGAGCACGTTTGTCAGTCATACAGTCTTTGTCTTGGAGGGTGGAGGCAGGCCTGCTAGCATACAGACTCAGTATGCAGTAGAGTGTAACATAGAAATTAAATTAATAGATTGCAATAGTCAGATTTTGATACACTTCTTGACTGCTGGTTTTTGCAATCTGGGTGGTTTCCATTGTTGATTGATTTGAATTACCTCCTTTAATATGAACAGCCAATCACTTATATTGTCATTTGAATGTAGTAGCCCTGCCTCCACCCTCCAAGACAAAGACTGTATGACTGACAAACGTGCTCAGTCGTGATTTTGTAGAGCAGTAATGCAAACAATAGACTATAGTGATCAGAGGACTACTGTAAATGCATGGCTACGAACGGCTATGAATGGCTAATCATACATCTAAAATGACAATATAAGTGATTGGCCATTTATATTTAACAATTCATTCCATTACATTATTTTTACAGTAAAATTGGCACTTAGTATTGTATTGTCCTTCAATATGTCATTATAATATATGGCATCCAAAATGCATTTACTGTAGTCCTCTGATCACTATAATCTATTGTCTGCATTACTGCTCTACAAAATGACATAAATGGCAGGGGCTGCTGTTATACTGTAGGACTTACTAGACTTTGTATTACACCGGGAGGAGTAACCACTGGGGGGACACCAAAGCGTTCCCAGGCCAGCTGTGAGACATATTCCCTCCAGCGTGTCCTAGGTCTACACCGACGCCTTCTCCGAGCTGGGCATGCCCGAAACACCTCACCAGGGCGGCCCTACTCTGAGCTCCTCCCGGATGGCCGAGCTCCTCACCCTATCTCTTAGGGTGAGTCCAGCCACCCTACAGAGGAAACTTATTTCCGCCACTTGTATCCGCGATCTTGTTCTTTCGATCACAACCCATAACTCATGACCATAGGTGAGGGTGGGAACGTAGATCAATCTGTAAACAGACAGCTTTGCCTTCCGGCTCAGCCTTCTCTTCACCACAGCAGTCCGGTACAGTGACCGCATTACTGCTGACGCTGCACTGATTCGTCTGTCGACCTCACGCTCCAACCGTCCCTCACTCGTGAACAAGACCCTGAGATACTTGAACCTCAGACCTCAGTCCCAACCCGGAGGGTACAGTCCACCTGTTTCCGACTGAGAACCATGGCCTCAGACTTGGGGGTGCCGAGTCTCATCGCAGAAGCTTCACACTCAGCTGCAAACCGCTCCAGTAAACGCTGAAGGTCACAGCCTGATGAGGCCATAAGGACCACATCGTCTGCAAATAGCAGAGACAAGATACTAAGGTTACCAAGCTGGCCTCCCTCAACGTCTTTACTGCGCCTAGAAATTCTCTCCATGAAGATTATGAACAGAATTGGTGACAAAAGGGCAGCCTTGGCGGAGGGGAACGTTCACCGGAAACAAGTTCGACTTACTGCTAGCAATGCAAACCAGGCTCCTGCTTTGATTGTACAAGGACCGAATGGCACGTAGTAGCGGGCCACCAATCCCGTACTCCCGGAGCACCCCCCACAGGACACCACGAGGGACACGGTCGAATGCCTTTTCCAAGTCTACAAAGCACATGTAGACCGGTTGGGCAAACTCCCACATACCCTCCAATACCCTTGCAAGGGTGTAGAGCTGGTCCAGTGTTCCACGACCGGGACGAAAACCACATTGCAACTCCTGTAACCGATGTTCGACTAACGGTCGTACCCTTCTCTCCAGCACCCTGGAGTAAACTTTCCCAGGGTGGCTGAGGAGTGTGATCCCCCTATAGTTGGAACACACCCTCCGGTCACCCTTTTTAAAAATGGGGACCACCACCCCGGTCTGCCAGTCCAAACGTACTGTTCCCAACTTCCATGCAATGTTGAAGAGGCGTGTCAGCCAAGACAGTTCTCCAACTTCCAGAGCCTTAAGAAATTCAGGGCAAAACTCATCGACCCCAGAGCCTGCCATTGGGGAGTGGTTTTCTTGATTTTACAAGGCATTAAAGACACTGTATCAGACCAAAACAATGATGCAGTCGAGAGCCATGATTACTCTCACTGGCTACAACATTAGGTAAAACTGCATGCTACAAAGGACCCTCGACCAATCAATGCATGAAATCACAAAAAACAATACAGGTATCGGTAATGTGTGCGGTATTGTCTGCTGCTCTTAATGAATGAAATAGAAACGCCATTAACGCATCATCTTTGTCCTTCTACACTCTGCTGTATCAGATCAATGTGTTCATTAGTAGGCTGATCTGCATGCCCGGTGGCACACTGCATGCACACACACACCTTTCTCTTCTCATATTTTACACCACGCACTTAGCTCCCTGCGACAGACACCCCTTCCTTGATTTGAATGCACTGTAACATCCGTTTGGAAACGGCTCTCAAGAGTTTATGTTGGCTGCATACAAATTAAGCACACACACACACGCACACACACACAGAGAGAGACTCTCCAAAAAAACCTTTCAGTCACATAAGTGTATCAGTGGCACATCGATAAACCCCCCCTAAAAGATGACATGGGCTTACAACTGGCCTCATGTTTATTCTCAAGGCGTGTTGTGTATCATCAGATAAGGTTGCTCTATTGCTACTCTGCCCGCAGACACACTCTGCTTGTTGGTGCAATCGGCATTGCTTCCCGCCTTTGACCCAGGCCAGCGATGACAAGCTCCACACTGCAACCTGCCATAAACTGAAACATACTCATGCAAAAGGCGAATTTGTGATTACTGGGATTGGATGTCATATTTAGGGCCATGGAAGCAAGCTGGTTAGCACTGTCACTCCAGTACACAAATTCACTACATTCAAACCTTTACCAATTGGGGGCTCATTATAGACCCTTTTAGTACAGTGGTTGACAGGCTGCAAACACAGAAATGAGCCAATACACATACAATGGGGGGGCCGGGGTGGGTAGAAATAAAAAAGAAAAAATCTGAAAATTCAACCCCAAAAATCAACTGCATGAAAGAAATGCTGCCACTTCACATAACAAGCCATTGACCAGGCTCCCAGGGTGCCAGACTTGAGGATTATCAGTCTATTATCCGTAAATGAACGGGAAGCTCAGAAGGCGGCTAGTAGAACGAAAAGGTACACTTTTCTTTTTCGTTGTTAAACATTTGACTGTAATACTGTACAATATTACATCTTAAGTCTTTGAAGAGTGCTATCCCTCAGGTTTGGCTGGTAGCCTGGCTAACTTCAACGTGAACTTGCAGCATTCCTCTCATGCAGTCCTTCTGGGGGGTTTTGGCATTTGCAGAAATATTATTTTTATTTGTTTTTGATCCGGCAGTGTTTGTGATTGTACAATTATAAATTTGCAGTATTTTCCCATTGCATGAGTAGTAAAAGTGTTTGTCTAGTTTTGGATCTTTTCTTGTGTTTGGATGTTGTTATTGTAAATTTGTTTGCTTTAAATATTTTCTACATGAAGGCATCTGAAGAAGCAAAAACCCACAAAACAAAATTCCAACCTGATCAAAGTGTAAACATGCATATGATCTATTTGTCATTACAAGACCTTCCAGGCTTCAAAAGAATTGACTATAATGTGCCGCGACCCTAACCACCTAATGCAAATGATGGCATTTTGTGACAAAAAAGTATATTAATTAGTGTGTGTGTGATGCTGGATCATTATTGGGACACAGCAGGGTTTGATTTCTTGCAAGTAAAAGTTTTTTTTGAATAATTTCCTACTAAAACATTCTGTTCTGGTTATCATCAAAGCATCTGCTTAAACAAGTTCTAGTGGTTAACAGTTATTTGTTTGATGCTAGGACTCCTAAGGCGACTAGTCCCAGAAGGGACAAGGACAGGTTTGGGTCCGACACAACCCTGATCTCAATGTCGGCCCCCCAGCACTAACATCTCCCTGCTCTGTGCTCCCTCAGTGATTAGGAGCTGAATGGAGGTGCTGTGAGATCATTCATCTTTTCTCTACCGTCTCTTGTTGGCGCCATCTGTCACGCCTTAAACGCCAGCACGCACACACACACACACACGCGCACACACACACGCACACACAGAGAGAGAGAGAGAGAGGGGGGGGGAATGTTGTCATGCAACTATAGTTCAGTAGACAAGAAATAATCATGTACATTAACATGTGTGTTTTATAGGGAACCACAGGTGGCTTACAAAACAACTTCTATATAGACACGCACACATACACATATTTATAAATATACAATCACGCAGTCAATTCCACACTGCTTGGTCCCAGCTGGCTGCTAATACCTCAGCTCAGCATCGACTGATTGGCTGGTCACACGGTCAGCAGGGGTTCATTGAATGTGTTCACTTGAACCTTGTATTATAGTGTGTGTCTGCATGCGCCTAGTTACAGGAAAAAAACAGCTAATGTGTGTTTCTGAACTGCTTAAAAAAATACACGCGCTGACCACCACTTGATTAGGTTCACCTGCACACTTTAAGGCAAAGCGTTTTAACTCAACTGTTCTGGGGGGCCTCATTTTCAATAAGCTAAGGGCTGGAGGGACGAACTTCTCCCTTCACTATAATTATTTTTTTGTATATACAGTAGTGTAAAAAAGTGTTTGCAACCTTTCTTTTATAACACATAAATGTTTCAGATCATCAAACAAATTGAAATATTAGTCAGCGACAACACAACTGCGCAGTTTTTAAACGTTAATTAATTAATAATAAAACATTTATTAACAGAAAACAAAATCCACATCTACATGACCTTGTGTGAAAAAGTGATCCCCCCGTTAAAACATAACAGTGTTTAATCACACCTGATTTCAATTTCTCTAACCACACCAAAGCCTGATTGTCACATCCGATCACAATCAAGAAATCCCTTAAATAGGACCTGCCTGACAATGTTAAGTACACCAAAAGATCCTTAGAGGCTAGTCTTCATGTCAAGATCCAAGCAATTGAGATCTATCAGTCTGGAAAATGTTCTAAAGCCATTTATTCCAAGAATTATTACAACTGTGCAAATATGATAGGACTGGTGTTCACTGTTGTGACCGCTATCATTAGGACAGGAATTTTTTAAAGGAAAACAGCCCTTAAAAAAAATGCTCGTCATCCACAATCACTACTGTATGTGAGACAAGTATACACATCTTTCCTTTTTCTGTGTTCTTGATAGCCCCTTTGTGCTTTGTGGCAGTTTTTCCAATAAGGGTAAGCAGTAAGAATAATTGGGATCCACCTGTTCCCCCTCTAAAAAGAAACAACAAAAGTCCAAAATCCTCCAAGACATTTTATATACATGCTGCAACAACATGTAATAACAGGCAAATTCATAGTAACATGCAACATCCCCAAATTTTAAACCATCATTGATTTCAAACCAAAGTACATAAGTAAGTCACCATGATATTGACTCTGATACATGCAGCACATAGTGCTTCACATCACAGCTACATACACAGTTGACCAAGCCACATCACTATGCAAGAAAAGTAGTTTCTTGGTGTTAGCTGCTATAATAACAATGTAGCTACAGCCTGATCAATATGCAGGTCACAGCATGTAAATGGAGTGTTGTTGGCGGTTTCTCTAGGTATTTTTAGAGGGCTTTAGACACTGCCTGGCCAAAAAAAGTTGCCACCTGGATTTAACTTAGCAAATAGGTATGAGGTTGCTGCAGTTGGTCAGGCATAGGTTCAGCAAAACTGTGTGCTCAAGAATGAAGTCAGCTATAAGAGTTGAATACCAATATAAGAGTTAAAACAGAATATTATACTTTAGAGTGAAAATATAACCTTTGAGTTACAGTGTTAAAGGTATTAACTGTAGTGGTAAACAACTATCACACTGAGATGTGTTTGTAATATCAGCTGAGGTGCACGAGAGGTCATGTTTTACAAAAAGACAACATTTCTCTATGTCGTTCCACAGGCAGCTGTCCTTGGTGCTGACCACTTGTGTACAGCTTACAGATAAGAGACAAAGCATTGAAGGGGTTACAATAGATGCCTGTATGGACACCTGAAGCACTGAGGCACTCAAATCTATAAAAGAGAAAATAATACATTTTTTGTTAAAGCGAGGAAGCATCCAATACTTTAAGCGCAACATCAAAATGAATGCCCAGCAGCAACACCACCACCCTTACCTTCAGACTTTTCATCTCAGATGCAATGCCTATTCTTCTTCCCGCTAAGAGTGTGCAGCGTCTGTCAAACCATGCTAATTTGCCAGCGTCGCGAAAGTTCACACCGCTCATTGTAGTGGTGGTGGGATTTTTTTTTTAAAAGCATAGTGGTACTTTTGGAAATACTCAGATTTGTCCGTATTTATGTCATTGTGCCTCACTGCTGTGGCAACAACTGTTAAACAGTTTAAGCGCACCGTCCCCCCAACTCTTCCGGAGATTTAGGCACTCTCAGAATCGTATCATTGTAAGAATCTTAAAGATGCCTGAGGTGTCAGCTGGTGAGAAACTTGAGTAATTTTTTTGGCGGCATTGTCTTGATGAGCACTCTGTGGGCTATAAATAAACTTCAAGTGTGATGCACTGAGACACACTTCCTCCCTCAGTGGAAAACCTCTTAATGTGTTGTCTGATGATGGAAAGTGAGTTCAAAGTGCTTTGCTGCAGTACTCAAAGTCCAATGTAAACTAGTGCAAGTTTAGACAGATAAGCCACTAACAGTGAAGTAGAAAGTAAAGGCCAATCATCAATCCTTCTTCTGCCTTTATTCCTGCCGCCATTACATTATGCAAGGCAAAACACTCTTGGAAACATTTGTCTTACATCTTTGATTTCCCCATTCGGCCGCCACATCCCTGAAGTAATTTCTGCTGTAAAATCTGAGTGTATCCATCAAGCTTTTTAACACGGTGAGAGCCGCACAGACAAATGAAAGCCAGCATAGTTTTTCTTGTACATCATTGACCGCTTCCCAACAGCAGGGAAAATGCCCTGGCAGCAGTCGGCAAGCAATCGTTAGGAGAGCATATTATTACTGCAGCACAGATAAATGAAGTACAGCGACATGCATACGGCTCTGAGGACAAAATTAGAAGGCGTGGCTTCCCACTCGTGTGCGTGTCCTTGTCTTGTCATTACGTTTGGATTGAAACAAATACTGTACAGAACTGCCCTCAGCCTTCCACTGCAAAGCATTTCGCCCCAACATCACAGCTGAGGAACAGTGAGTGAATGTGTGTGTTGCGACCATGTCCTGATTTGTGTGTGCAATCATGTGAGCCTGCCAACCACTGGCCTAGTGTTTGCATATTTAAACCTGCTGTGTGTTTATATTGTGTGCTGGTTAAAAATAGATTTCATGTGAAAGTGTAGAAGCGAATAATGCACACGTGTGCAAGAATATTTGCTCTGCATCATTTCAACGACTTTTCTATTTACTCAGTGTGTTTTGCTGTAAAAAAAAAAAAAAAAACACTCGTGGTTATTTAAAATGTGGTGATTCTACAATATTTAATAAAGCACACGCCTGTGTGGACATTTTCACAAAGATGGTCCAGCGTGTTCTTAAGTTCTTCTAAATCGAGGTCAAAATACTTTGTCAATTTATGTCAACATAATATCTCAGACCCAGTGTGGAAATTTCTGACAAATTAGTCAGTTTAAGTCCACATGCGCTCTAGTACTGCTAAACTCATCATTATTGCTACAACATAACTGGTCTAGTTACACAGCATTACAACGGGCCCAGTGACTTCCTGTTCAGTGCAAAATAACGGCATGGCAGAATGAATGTGGATTCCCCCACACACACACTAACAAAAAATAATTGCAGTGTACAGTCTAGACAATAGACAACATCCATATAGTCACCTTTACCATCGTATTACCCAATATAGTACATACTGTAATCAGAAGACATGCACTGTATATGTTAATAATGTGGTGGCTATTGCCTCTTTGAAGTACTCTAATGGCGACTTTAAATGGCTTTACACTTCATTCATTCATTTTCTACGCCGTTTATCCTCATTAGGGTCGCTGGTATGGTGGAGCCTATCCCAGCTGGGTTATGGCCCCAACAGTAGTCCATGTTATCACTTTGATTATTATGTTATTATTATTGTGCCTGTTGTGAGACATTTTCTAGCAATCACATCTGGCCCTTGTCTCACCGAACACCAATACCTAGTGGCCAATGTAAAATACAGTACTACATTCTCAATTACAATGCTTCTTTTGCCTTTTATTTGTATTTTAGTTCATTTAGTTAAATTATTTAACCATGTTTATGATTGAAAATTTAGTCAAAGAACGAGTAACATCTGTAAACGACTCATGTTGCTTTGGTCACTGGCAGGTTTTTTCGTGAGCTTGCTTCTATTTGGTTGGTGATACAGGGCTCTAATTTCGTGGTTTGCGCAGCTTGGTGCAATTTGGAAGACCGGGTGATGGGTGTGGCGGCTTAGCAGGGGGAGGTGTTAACTGAGTCAGACTGGCGTAATAACAATTTCATGCCAAAATTGCCGCCTCCCCCCCTCTTCATCGGTGGCCAGTGGATCTGATATGGATGTTGTTAATTGTAAATAAACGGTTAATCAAACGTATTGACATCTTTGATTGTGCAACCGAGAATTGCAAAAATGATGATAATGAACTGGGTAACACAAGTTCATCTCACATGCAAACACAAGTGACAAGGACCAAACCACAAGCTTGGCAATGCGTCTTTTACACACAGTTGCTTCGGATTTCATAGTACATACACATATTACACACATACACATATTATATTACATATTCATATTACAAATATTGGTTACTAAATACGAGTGTCTTTATTAGTGGGGAAAAAATGCTTACCTTACCGGTTTCCATTCTTCTGACGTCATTGAACCCTTTTTTTTTTTTTTTTAATCACTGGGCAACGGTTTTCGGTATGTCAGGGAAAACCTGATTTACGATACTTGTAATGTCCTCCCAGGCCACTTTTGTATCATCAGCCCGTGGAGGTCTGCTCGCGTGACCATATATGCAGCCACTGTGAGCATGGACCTCCCGGACCAAAACCTCACTTTTTGTCAGGGAGAAGTTTGGCCGTCTTCCGCTGTTTTCTTCCATATTCAACAAAACTTGCAATTCGCTTCAGATATGTAAACCGATCATTTAGATGGGTGTACAGATACAGATAGTGGTGTACTCGCTCACCCCTAATATGCAGGTTTTACTGTAGAAACACAAATGCAGCCACTGTAGTTAGGACACATATAGTATATTACTATACTATAGTAATATAAAATACATTACCGTCATTACTGATGTGACAAAAGGCCGTGGTCACGCATACAATTACAATAAATCCATCAAAAAATATTTAGTAGCCCTAATAACACGAGCTAAAACCACATGTAAACCAATAAGTAGCTCTGTAATGAGATGTTTTTCTGCCCGGACTTGTGAACTCACTTCATCTATCAGCAGTTCACCCATGTTTCCACAGAGCAAGGTGCCCCCCCCACCCCCCCCAACTAAATCCACTGGAGGTTGCATTAATTGGGAGTCAACGAGCCAGAAAGCAGAACACCGTTAATGGGATATGATTGGGTCGGATGAGGTATCAAACATCTCGCGCTGAGGGAGGTCCAAAAATACTCTCGCCTCACCACAGGCCAAATAATTACTCTGAGTGAAAGAGAGAACACAGGGAATACTGACACACAAGAGAAGATGGAGGGATAAACACTGACCGAAAAACAGTGAAATGTTCAGAGGATGAAAATAAACTCAGAAAGGGAAGAATTCATCCATAACAAAAGCAAATCAGTGCCTGCTTTCTTTCCATCCACCTTGGTGATGCTGCACCACCACATGATGACAGGCAACATCAATGAGAGCTCCACAGCAACATCTCATCATTTTAAAGGTTCTCTTCCAAGCAGAGCGTGTATACAACGATGCACCTGCTTGCTTTTAACAGCCATCACTCGCTTTGAAGGAGTACTGGCTACACGTGTTCCTTCCTTGCCCCGCCGACTCAAATCCCCGCTCTTGCAAGCTTATCTCGCTAACGCCCTGAGAGAGCTTTCCTCGTCTCTGCTTCATGCTCCCTCTTCTCATCGGCACCAGAGTAGCTACAGGCGCTAAGAGCTTGTCTTCCCCCTGTCCAACCTGCCCACTTTCATCTCCCAGGCTTCCTCCATATGTCTGTCATGCCATTTCCTCCCCTTGACCCTCTGATGGGAGCACAGGCACTGCTCTGATTTTAATCAGGCAAAGGGGCCGAAAGCTGCAAAGAAAGACTACTGCATTAGTAAAGAAGAAGAAGAAGAGTTTGGTATATTCCATAAGCAGAAATAGAATAATCCCAGTTACCAGAAAGGGCAGGCATAATGAATCAATTATTAAACGTAAGGATTTTGTCAATAATTTGATTGTTTATTTCGAGCCATACAAAATACACATAACCGTGCATAAAATCACATATAGAAAGACAACAATTTGGCTCGAAAATGAGCCATCCCCATTCGTAACACTAAAGTTATATTAACACAATATGCAGCATGTTATACATTATAATACATAAACAAAATATTACACCTACACACATGTACAATATGCATTCTTATTAATCCGTTATACATCTTATCGATACTAATGTGATATTACTCATCAATGATGTATTATATCTTTTCTTGGATTTCCTGTACAGTACATACATATTTTTATGCATACAAGATAATTTTGATTAATCAATATAATTGTTATTAGTGTTGATAGTAATAAGAATTAGTTTTGAGGACCTGTTGCCAGAGATGGGCTGCGCTCTAGCAACACTACCACTCTTGGCCAAGTGTCCTATGCTGTGCATTAAAAGAGACAAGATTTTGGGGGTCTGCTGCGAGAAAGTGGATGATGTCCTCCAGCAAAACCTCCATTTGTCTGCCCTAATCCTTTCATTTTATTGTATCAGAAAACAATACAAAAGAAGAAAAGAACAGATATGTCAGTATGTATATCATTCCATGTATTCAATTATTACAGTCATCACTTTTACCTCCGGTTAAGATCAATCAAATCTATGATTCTGAAATCACGATTTAGGTTGTTACATATGAATATAATGATAATAATAATAATAATGGTAATGGCTATCTTTGTGAAAAACTAGAAGCATCATTTATTTGCTAATCAAGCAAGTAAATGATGCTTCCAAAATAGAAGATCATGTATAATCAATATACTTTATGTACTATACATGTGTGATCAGGTGCATCATTACTTCCATGATATTTCAATTCTATTCTTAATATAATACACTGTAATACAAATTATAATAAATTAGTCACATTACATCATTTGTATGAATTATCATGAGCCAAAGTTAAAAAAATGGTACACTACAAGGAGATTGATAGACAAACTTGTTATCTTGGACGTAAAAGTTATGAGTACCGACCTTTCTATTGTAATATGATGTAATATTACCTGAAACACCAGGTAATATTCATAACTCATGTACTGAGACAGAACCATTTCTTTGTATCTTAATTTAAATAGGTGAATATTTGGACATTGCTTTGGGCAGTAGCCCCAATCTGTTCCTTACACCACCTATAGACGCTCACTGCCACACACCCTCACATTATAATCCCCCTTCTCTCAGTGTAAAGAGCTTTTGAATATTAGTAGTTTATTGGCTTTATAGAAAAGCTGTGCAGTATAAAAAAAAGACACCTACATAATAAGGATTTTTTACAAGAATGTTCTATTCTATGTATTGTTTGAAAAATCGATGAAAAGAAAATATTATACTGCGGAAAAAAAGGTCACTGACATGAATATCGTGTTTTATTGAGCTGCTGTGATATTAACTGTAATTGCATACTATACAATGATGTGCAGTGGAAGTCATAATTGATGTGCTGTTTGAAAAATACACAATAATTTGTTTCATTATTTACAATAAAAAGTTACCTTTTGTGTCCGCCGCCATCATGCTTTTCAATTAGTGTGAGAAGCACCTTGAACGCCTTCTGTTCATACCAGCTGCAAAGCAGGAAGCTATGTACAAGGCCAAATTACTCCACATGAATAAAACTTGATGTAATGAATTATGTATTGATACCTAAAAATCATGCCCAACCATCATTATTATTATCATCACTGACATGAATGTTTTGAATGCAAGGTTTTATTTGCAGCTATTTATCATGAAATTTGCTTTGTACAGTGTATTTTACTATGATGTGGCGGAGATTTAACACTGCAACTATTACGCAAGTCTTGAGTACTCCTGAAATTCTTACTCCCTTAGCATGTTTTTTAGTCAGCAAGTTCAGGGAACGTTTCATCTATTACAACTGTTACAACTAACAGTTCCATTCAATTAACCTCAGAGTCTCCTTTAGTTGACCCCCAGAATACTGTATCTAATTAGCACGGGTCAAAAACATTGGCATTAACTAACCTCCATGTTCCCAGCGTCACTTGAGTGATTTGTAGCAGTTTTTTTTCCCATCAGAATTGGACAGCTGCAGTCGTATTTATGGCCAAGCTGTAGTGATTCTAAGTTGCTTAAAATTTGTCAGATCAAAATACAAATGTTTGGACTTGTGTGCCGACTTAGCGGTTCTACACGCACTTGTTACATTTGACCAGGCACCAACTTTACAAGCACTGGCCATGCATAGAAGGTTACATTGAAGTACATATTTTATTTACAGTTCCACATGTCGGAAACGGAGTAGCAAGGAGAGCTTATTTAATCCTACCATATCACAAGGAGCCGAGCGGCAAACCCCACAAAGCCGTGTGATCCACGCATGGAACAGTAAATGAAATGGTTCAATTAGATCATTCATCTTCATCATGCCACATGCATCTGGACATCATGAGGACAGGACACTCAACGGTGCATCAGCCATCAATATGGCCACCATCACGTTGCAAGGCGCCGACAGAGTGTGCTACAAGAGGAAAGCAGCCACAAGCCCAGAGCCCCATGGAGCTTTTGGGGATACCTGTCACATGGACAGTGTATTAAGCAAATTGAGGTGTGCATTAAAAGTGAAAGACAGATTTCTTGTGGTAATTCAATACAGTCAACAAAAGTGAAGTATCTGCCTTACAGGAGTGGAATTCCACCTCAGATTGTGCTTTGTGTAGCATCTCGTGCAATGCTGGGCTGAAAGCCACATAAACGCCTCCACGACGCAAACCAATCTCTGACCAACAAGGCAGAGCTTGGAGACACTCCTCTGCCGCCTGGCAGCAAATTACCTTCCTGAAGAAAACATTCATCGGGGTCCAAAGTGTGGCCCAGGCGCCTTCTGTGGTACGTGGCTTATTGCAGAAATAAAACAAACAAAAAACTCAGCAAAAGTGGAAAAGAGAAATAAGGAATAAGAAAATTGCTGAAATGTTTATACTAATAACTAAAAAAACACAAAGATTTGTATTTAAATATTAGTATCATATTTGATTTTTTAAATTATAAATATTAGGGAACAGAAGCTGATTTGTGTAGTGGGTAACGACTTTGGCACTTAGCATGTGAGACTGTGGTTTGAATCCTAGTGTGTGACAATATGTATTATTATTATTAGCATTATTTTTAACAATACTGGCCCTCACTGTGTCTGCCAAGGAAAAATCTGGCTGGTCAAGCCCCCACTGAAGGCCCAGGTGCCAAATGCAACACCTGCCACTGACAAGTGCACATTATCAACATAAATGATTAGTGGTATCAGCTAGAACTGACGTTGTTGTTTTTACTTTTATCATTTTCAATTTTTGTGTCAGTTTGTGGAAAAAAGTCAAAAGCATCACACTTACGTCATGCACAAAATTATAAAATATTTCAAAATTGACGCATTTTTTTGTGACAGTCTGTTTGTCCAGTCCTGTATTTTATCATTGCAGTTTTCTTAGAAATAATGTTATTATCTTGTCGCGTCTCATGAACCCAATAATCCCCTGCAATTAAGTCATCAGCACTGTTAATGCTGGATGAGAGGTTTGCTCCTTCTCTGTAACAACATTGGTTCTGTGGCCACTGACATACAACCAGTCACACTCACATTCATACATATGGACAATTTATGTCCATAGATGCCCAACGTAGAATCGAACCCTGAACCTCCTGACTGTGAGGCCAACATGCTACCCCTTTCATCCACCGTGTGGCCAAAACAAGTATTTGTTCTATTAAATTTCCTCCCTCCAATTACCGCCTTGCCCTCTTGCGTAAACAATGTAAACAAATGCCCCCGTCTCACTATAAAGGAGTAATATGATATGGAAAAACATCAGTGCACCCAAATTAGCCTTCAGCTACCTGTGTGCCTTTAGAATTAATTTCCATCCTCCAAATTATTCCAATTCTTCTCCCTCTCCTCGTCTGCACGCCTCCACTACAATACTCCACATCCCTCTCTCTCCCTTCCTGAGTCTGTGATTGGCGCCAGCAGGGACAGACCATGCTTTCGTCCTCTCCTCTTCCTTTAAGGAAGAGTGCAAACCAGTAGAAAAGATCCAGATGAATGCAGGGAAGATGTGACTAGCAGCAAAGGAAATTCAGGACTTCTATTCTCAAAGAGAGAGAGAGAAAGATAGAGAAAAAGAGATGGCTTGTCTCTCGTTCTTCACGGCCTTCATTCACTACCTGTTCTGTGGGATTAACATGACTTAAAAATTCAATCAGCCTGCAGCCCGGCGGAAGAGCGACAGAGGTGGCAGACAGAGCGCCGCAGCTGTCCAGACTGAGCTAGGGAATGACCGACTGGAGGGGAGGGAGGGAGAACGAGAGAAAGAGCCAGTGAGGGGCTTGAGGGGGAGAAGGGGGGAAGCAAGGGAGAAAGCGATGGGTGTTGTTTTGCCGCCGAGCTGAGATAGCGAGCGTGTCGCAGAGATGGAGATGTGACAGGCTTCTGTAGTCGCAGGTGGAATGATCCGGAAAAAAAGGTTAGTACGTCCACCTTTTCATCTGGCATATTAGATAAGGATGAAAGCGGCTGAAGATGAGTCCAAAAAAGGGATGAAGGGAGACAAAATAGCTGTATTGTGCTTTTGAAGTAGCAAAGTAAACACCAGAGAGAGAGGATGGGGGGAAAAAAGGGAGAAATCATCCGGATGTTCTCTGCATGCGAGCAGCACCAGCTCCTAATACCACGCAGCAATGATAGGGAGGCAAATTGCACTTTGAGCATCATAATGAGATTGACTTCTGCACGGTGTCAAAGATGATTGACAGGTCCACTTTTCAACTGTCTGACATTCCCGGAGCTGATCAATAGCCCAATTGTTTTGTTAGCCTGTGTGCATGTGTGTGTGTTTGTGTGCGCGTGTATGAATGTGCTACTTTGTGCGCTCGTGTTTTGGCATGCATAGAGACGTTCAGAGGTGTCCCAGGACTATTGATTGCGGTGACAGACAGGTACTGGAGCCGGGCTGCCAAGGAGCAAGGGAGGATTTAGGAGAAGAGGATGATGGAATGAGTGCTGCGCAGTGAGCTCAGAGCGAGGTGTGACAACAACAAGACACACTTCTTTTTCTCTCTCTCTCTCTCTTCTTTGGTAGGCTTCTAACCAGCCAGGCGTCTCTCCAAGGTCATCCCGTAAAGAGAGAACAAATGCAGCCGAGGGGACTCCAACTGCGACGAAGAAAACCAGTGACACCTCCCGGAAGTTGGTCCAGGAACTAAGTGGCAAGAGAAAGAGGAAATAATTGTATGGAGTCATGGAGTCATAGAAAGGGAGACGCATGCCTGAAAGAGCGATGAATAAATAAGACGCCGGTCGGGATGCGTGAGGATGGAGCAGGCGGAGGAGTGAGGGGGGCTGCACAGGCGAGGAAGAAACGTAAACATCGCTGCCTCCTGGATACCCATCCTGGCAGAACTCAAGCTTTAAGGAAATAGACACGTCCCATGCAGCAATGAGGTGGTCAGATCAAAAGGCCTTTGAGAGGATTTAAACAAAAAGTGGATCTTTCCCCCTGCCTTAAAGTGTGGTCTCCACCTCAGACTACCAGGCTGTGTATGGGCCGAGGAATTCTAAATTGTCTTCATCCGTAGAAGCTTCACGAAGATATTGTGGAATTTCTAAAACCTGGCTACCTTTCTCACAACAACCCACAGACGCCATCTTTTGATGACAAGACAGGTTTAAACTCACACACACACAAAAAGCCCAGTGAATCCCCCCACCCCATGAAACATCCCCCCTCCTCGTCCTCTGGGTCAACATAAGCAAAAACACCTGGGGAGAGATACCGTATGTGGCACACACAAACAACCTGGATAACATGTGCAGCTGATTCCAGTTGTCGAGCACAGACGTTACAGGTAAAGTACATACACGCACACACACACGCACACGCAAATTGTAGACATATTTTGGCCAATTAAAGGTGAATCCATGTATGCACAGTTAGCTCTCGTAGTGAATTATTGAGCACATCAGTGCAGTGAACACTCACTGGAGCGGGAACTCTATGTTCTATTTAAAACACACACATACATGCACGAACATTCATGCACACAAACACAATGGACTGTGCTAAAAATAATAAACACAAGCGCATCGGTAACATAACATGTCAGTGCACAGAAGTCCGGGTTATTTTCCTCCCATCACACCAATTTGATCCATTTACACATTTCATGAAATTTTTACTACATTCCCATGAGCATCCCTCACCTACAGTGTGTAGGTTTATGTGTGTGTGTGTGTGTGTTTCAGATGCCCAGTATCAGATTACTTGCATGCTTGGCTTCAAATGTAATCTCACCTGGCATGCCGTTTGGGTGTCGCGGGAATTCGAGGCTATGGGCGCTTTGTGCAGCAATGGCACACTTTGTGGGCACGCGTACACACACGCAGACACACGCGCGCACACACACAGACTGATTTGGCACGCTGACACAGGAGATCAGACTGACTGAGTGGATGTATGGGAGGATAAGAGGAAAGAAATGGAGACTAGGAGAGAGAGTGCAGGGTAAGTGAGGAGGGAAGGAAACGCAGCGAGAATAAAAGGGAGGCGGGGGAGGGGTGGGGCAGTCTTGATGAGGGTTAAAAGGTCAGGTGAAAAGGCTGCAATGTAAGTGACTACTTCAGATAAGTGCAAGACAAAAAGGGCCTAATAGATGGTTAGTAATGAATTAAGAAGAGCACAAATGATGACTGACATTACACAGCAATGACTGAGCAGATGAAATATGGCAGTCATTATCTAGTGCCGCTTCATACTTGACATACCTTTGCACCGCCATCGTCGATTTGTCATGCGTTACCCCAAAAGGTCTGTGAAGGTGCTCCAGTAATGCTCGACCCAAGAGACACGGTGTAATATGCTTGGTTAGCAGATGCATGATGCGACTTTTTGCTTTCACCTCAGCGAAGGAGGTCATGTTTGTTTCTTTGTAAGAAGCATTATGCAAAAAGTGACATATTGGTTTCTACAAAGCTGTGCAGAGGGGATGAGGTTGGGCCAAAGACAGAACCACAATTTTGGTGCAGCTCTGGTTTAAGAACCAAGTGGCATTTCACTGCACATTAACATTCTTTTCCTGCGTGACTAAAGCATGAATGCAACAGCATATGCAAGGCCATTTGGGGCTGGCATTTTTGCTGTCTGTTTTCAACATGCAATAAAAATATTACCACCAACTTGGGATACATACATAGCATGGGCAATTTTATTTGCTGTCGTGCTTTGTGATATATTTTCTGCAATTCATGGGTAAGCATTGTATGGCTGGAAGGGTGGAATTGGATATCATGTCCAAAATTATCTCATCCTGAGTCGGCGAGGGCGTCTGGCATTCCAAAACACAAGCAGATGGGAAGCTCACTGTCAAAAATGAGCAAGTGAATAGAAGAAGAAGAAACAACAGACAGGAATTTGTCTGGAGGATTTACTCCGAGTGAGAAACTACCAGTATTTGAAAACAAAAAATCAGAACTAACTAATAAGCAGGACATGGTTGCTTTTAGTGTTAGGGTTTTGATAGGATGAGTAATTAAAATATTAACAGTCTGGTTAGGCACAGCAGGCACTCGATGAGCAGAACAAACTGTAACCATGGCAACCGAGGGTGACAGACGGAGGAAGGGTTTGGGAGAGAACGATAAAGGGAAACGAGGGCATTGGAAAGATGGAGGGGTTCTCCTGGGAGTCACGAGTGCATAAAAAAGGGAATTAAGTCAACTATTTTATGTATGCATTATTGTTAATAATGGATTTTGGAAACCTTTTTAGCCACTGATCCAGCTGTGTGAGACCCGTCTAGAGAACTGTGATTGAGACAACCAAGTTCTCACTGTACTGTATTTAAAAACAGTTATGCTTATTTACCTCATATAATAAAGCAGTAAATTAATGCAATACTAGTTTGTATGTTTTTCCTTCTATGGTATTTTGAGGAGGCAGTGAACGCACTAGTGTGGTTTAGTTTGTGAGCGTGTAGCATCAATCTATACGTCATACATCAGTGTGAGTAAGGGGTTTGCATGGGAAGCCATTGACTTACCGTGCTGGAAGCAGAGTGATGATTGTGTAATCGTTTTGTTCCTTAAGATTTTCCCCTCCGAAAATCTGCTGAATAATCACACCGCCTGTACACAAAATCAGATTTACTTTTGTCCCGCTACACACAAGGTGCAGTGTCTGCAAATTGGGGTCTATAAAACCAGCCCTGTGGGTGGTCCGATTGAGTGCAGAGGGTTAAGAATTTCCGCTGGATTAGCCTGATTTCTGGCTAATTAGCAAATGTATGTACACACAGTGCACACAAAGTGGCTTTTAATTTGAAAAAGAGGCATCAATAGGACGGGATTTACAGGGTGTAAGTGAGAAGGGTGGCGACAAAGTAGTAGAAGCATTCAGGATGGTGAACGCGAAAAATAGGGGCAGCCAGGGCTAAAAGAGCAAGCACATAATGTTGAGTGAGAGTGGCACGTTGGTTACTTTGCCATCGTGCGTCATGCAAATGTGAATTTATGAGCGTAGGCATAAGTGCTTCCAAGTTGTGGTGCGTTTACAACTTTGGGCAGCAGCACGAGCAACTACAATACACTAAAGCAGGAAGTTTCACACCAATGCAACAATATGGAATGCGCATAAAAAAAGAACATGTGGCAAATAAAAGACATCATCTGTTAATTACAGGCTTTTATTAGCCCCTAACCTAAAGCATGCAAGTGTGCAATCCAATCTGATACGCTTGCACTCCTACCATCTGGACTAAAAGCTAAACAATATTGAGTCGCCTCCCTGGCACCAGTGACAAGCTCACTAGCAGTGAAAAATGATGGCTCTTTGAGTACAAAAATAAATAAATAAAAGAAAAGCACTCTAGTATTGCAGTGCTACAAAAGTGCCAGGGCTCCACTGTGCCCATCATTTTGCTGCTTAGCTGCCTCCATGTGCACACATTACTTACACATTTACACAAGGGCTTTCCTGACAGATAAGACATGCGTCTTTCAGTCACTGTGATGAATTGCAAGGAGCAATGAACCTGTAACCACACACACATTGACTAACAGAAAAGAGAACGTGGGAGCTTTTCATTCTAGATCATGTAAAGTTCTCCATGACGCTCTGTGAGCCAACAGAGTGCCATTGAAAATAACTGTCACCTCTGTTGTTTGCCACTTCAATTCAGCATCACCCCCTTCTCCCCAGAGCCCTGCAAACTTTCCAAGAGGACAAAACCAGCAGATACCAGAAACTTTAAGAAACCTGCTGTCTGGGATGTTATGAGGTAGATGCTTCCAAGGTCACAGCCAACCAGACGGACGCTAGGGCAAACACACTGGCAGTAGCCTATATGGACATATTTATTTATTCATCCATCAGGGCTTGAGCTGAGCAGTCCTTTCATCTTAAAGGTTGCAGATTTGACTATTTTTCACAAATTTGAAATTGCATGTGTTGACCATAATCCAGCCTTAAAGTTGGAATGCAACCTTTGCACCTTATCCAATTTTTTTTTTTACATGCAATAAGTACAAAATATCATATGCAACAACGTAACAAAGGAGTGGGACAGCAGGAAACAAACGGGAGGAACACTAGCATGCCCATGTGATGTACAGTGCTAACATTACAGTCACATTTCAACATGAAGCTAATTGTCTGCTTTTGACTCTGTGGGAAGACTGCACAGAAAACAATGTAGGGCAGGCGTAATTCCATGTTTTTGTGTTCGATTTGACTTCCTAGGGTGTCATGGTCATGTTTTGGCGTGTACAAAAATGCACTCCACCTCAGAGGTGGAGGAGAGCCCGTCCTACTTAATCTTCAGATTCTTTGCTAGAGATGTTGTCCGTTCACAAGATGTGGTTCAACAGTTGACAGCCTGAAGCAATAAAAAGTCACTCATGCTGTCCGCTTAAGAATATGAGCGGCCTCTCACAGTGCAACATTTCCAGCAATCACACACAAGAGATTGGCTCCCCTTGTAAATAGCTTAAAAAAAAAAAACGGCGCATAAAATTGGTTTTTCACACTTTTTCCACAGCTTATCGGTGATAAAAATAACATGTGCCTAAACGGCAGCATTTCAAAGAGACCAAAGACTACCATATCACAGTGACTTACTTTCCCTAACAGTGCAGGTAAACATGCATCCAGGCACATTTGCAGAGGTGTCCGTTCTATTCAGGTGTGATGAGATGTTGCAGGAATGCAATAAAAAGCAGCATTTAATTGCTTGTTTCAAGTAGATCTGTTGCTTTAGCCAGAAAGGGTCAGGGCATATTTTTGCAAAAGTGCATTCATTTGGGGTTCATACAGTCCAGGGTGTACCCCGCCTACCGGCCAAAGTCAGCTGGGATGGGCTCCAGCATAACCGCGACCCTGGTGAGGATAAGCGGCACAGAAAATGGATAGATGGATGGATGTATATGGCATTATTACATATTAGATTTAACTATATTTGATTCATCTACGCAATGTTTGGAGGTTGCCCACGTGTGCTGTTGTGATCTGTGCTCGCCTTTCACCATCCACTTTCATCGTCAGCAATGCCTCCTTGACTTTTGTCTCTGGGCTGCATCCTCTAACTCATTTCTAGCGCAGCTTTCCGGCTCCCTCATCAAATCCCTCCTCTATCCATCGAAGACAGTGATGGATGGCGGCCTTCACCTGTTTATCGTCTTTACATATTTCTCTGCCCATCTGCTTAATGACACGCATTCATACCTGCTGATTCGTCACCGCTCTCTCCTCTCTCGTAGCCTTCATCCCAGCACTTTAAACAGACCCTCCTTTCTTTATTCATTTTCCTTTCAGCTCTAACCGCATTAGCCGCAGTTAGCCTCACTTCTGGGGTTTTCAAATGTGGCACTGCTTGCCTTCTGTGCTGTGCTTTCTATACATGGCGACTGACTAAAGCAGACGAGGTTTGACAGGGGAATGACAAAGAAGTGATAGTATCAAAAGGATGAGTGGGCTTCCAATGCACACGACTGCCGCAACAAGAGGCTACGTGGGCGTTGTGTTCTTCTTAGCCTGGAGAGAGAGAGCCTCACTATAATTATGACTGTGTGGGAGACTGTTTTGGTATGCTCCTGCTTGTTTCTGCATGCAAATTAATATCAAGAGATGGGACTTGGAGCAGGAACTTCTGCCTTTCACTCGTGTTAATGGCTGATTTTGTGTGTTGGGTGCACTTCTTTAACCATATTAGCAATGCTTCAATTCGATGTGTGTCAGATTACTGTGTTTGTGATAAGGTGCCTTTCAGATGTAATGTAAATGTCTCAAGTTTATCAACATTGCCTAAATTGATACAGTTAGCAGCTCATGCAATTAGGAAGGTTAAAACTTTTGACCTGATAAGACAATACATATGCAAATATATACAAACACACAAAGTGTCCTGAGGTTATAAATTGTAGTTGACATTTAAGGGATTTGACAATTGGGGATTACAGACCGAGGCCAAAAGAAAATTGAGCTTTCAAGTGCAATAGGTTTTATATGCTAAAAACACACTACCAAGCCCAAAGTGCCTTTTAATTGCACGGGTTGGGTTCAGATGCTGCATCGTCAAGATTTAACAGGAATATGACTACTAGTGACTTCATTCCTGTTGAATTTGACCTCTCAAGATGCTGCAGTGAGTGTTGGAACAAGAACTTTTAAGGGAGTCCTGCCTAACAGCTCTGAGTTGTGCTCCGACATGAAGCATCTGAGGAGTTCTTTGCACCTCTCGCAGTCTCCATACTCTGCGGGAATAAGGGTTCACACAGGGTAGTGCAAGTGAGACATTTCCCAGAATAGACGGCATGCAGGAGAACAAATAAAATAGAACACTACACAGTGCACACACATCAGAATATACACGCACAAAGTGCAGATGCAAGCACATATATACCGAGTCAACACCCACCATGACCCAACTGCAAAAATCAATTAGTTGAATGATAACCGTGGGATGCATGGAAGTGGAGGAGTGTAACCAAATGGGACAAGAAGCCATCAGTCTCGCGGGGTGGGATCGATCCGCGAGTAGACGCATCACTTTCACCATCACTTGTGCGTGTGTGTCAATGTCTACTGCAGGGCTATACTGCAGCAAAAAAAGAAGGGTCAAAAAGAGACCACAAAGCAGAGCAAGAGCCCCACACAAGAGAGTCCAAACGCCAATGATGGTGCGGGATACAGAAGGATGGCGACGAGAGAAGAAAGGATGTGGCGAGGCAGAACAGTGACTGATAATGCTGCCATCCTCAGGTTGCCTCAAGGGCAGACCAGACAGTGGGGAACAGATTGTGGGAATGAGACAAGAAAATGGCAGAAAGTTACAGCACCGCTAGAGGCACAATGGGTTTTAGATGGTGCCAAGTGAGCAAGATGGAAAACAGGAAGGTACAGGGAGGAACAGCACTTTAGTGCGAGATATAAGCTGGAGAAAGGATGCCAGAAGACAAAATAGGCCATCAATTCCTGTATCTATAAGGATAAATCCAAACATTCGATAAATATGGACTCAAAGTTGAAAAGTCAATTGTCAAGGGTGAAAAGGGTCCAATAACTTAAAAGGCAGAATGAATATTGGACTGTTAAAACACAGCCGCTGTCTTTACGACAAGTTTTTATCAGACAAAATTCTATACAACTAAAAACTACCTTTCTGACTTAAAAACTTTCCATGAATAGCCCTGACATTCTGTTTTCAATTAATGTGTCTTTAATCTTACACTCCTTGAAACACTAAACTATCATAAATCTTTCAACACAGACTAAAGACGGAAGCTAATGAAGCATTGAGCTGTGGTTTTTTGGATGCCTAACAAAGCAAACCATTTCACAGGAAGTAGATTGACGATGGATGATAAAGCCTCCTCCGGTTTCACACGGAAAGAGGAAAGCTAATGGAAAATATTGAGCCAGCAATTTGCACCAAGGTGTAAAGTCAGCATGATATATTGCAGCTAGGTTACGTACGCACTGACTACATTGTCTCGGTAGTCTAACTGTGACTCTCTCTGACCGTTATCAACACTTGCTGTCATCCTCCATCCATGTTACAGTTGCCATGGCAACCTATATGCATGACAATCAGCTGCAGTGACTCATCCCTACACCTTGTCATAACATAAGCTGTACATCTGGGTGTCTGGGCCCAAATCCAGGCAGATAAGGCGGGTGACCCAATTTAATTCCCTGACCCAGTCTTAAAGAAGGGCCCTATGATAAAACACATGTAATCCTCACTTACAGGTTTCTAGGTAACCGTTACTATGGGGACTGACTGAGTGTGGATGGTGTTTCAAGGCAATGAAAAATAAAAGTGACTTCTTAAAATTGTATACAGCATTGAAGAGAAATATGGAAACAATGTGGCAGGTTTTTAATGTAGTATTCATCAAAGAATATCTACTTTCTTTCTGTTCAGGTCTGTGGATAGCCTGGCTTTCTACCATGCCTGCCCCCCCAACCCTGCACCCAAGCAGAAACAGACACCTGTCTTTCACACATGGCCACCCTGATCTAAAGACCAAGCATTCCACCTTTTCTTCCCTCTTCCATCCATCCATCCTTTTGCTTCCTCATACCCCAAAGCTTAGCTCATCTCTGCCCTACCCGTCCCACCTCATACCCTGCTTGGGGGCTTCTAGAAGAGCCCTTCCAAGCGGGGCCCCGTTCCCAGCTTTTCACTGGTTAGCCCTGGCCACATGCTGCCTGCTGCCCTCTCTGATCGTAGCAGGAGAGACGTGGGGCGTGGTGTCGGCTTGTCCCTTCCACTGCGTGTGTCGGAACCTTTCCGAATCACTCAGCACACTCTGTGCTGACAAAGGGCTCCTGTTTGTGCCGCCGCACGTTGACCGGCGCACCGTGGAGCTGCGGCTGGCTGACAACTTCATCACAGAAGTGGGAGGTAATGACTTTGTCAACATGAGTGGCCTGGTCGATTTGACTCTATCAAGAAACACCATCCACCTGATCCGACCCATGGCCTTTGCTGATTTGGAGAGCCTACGCTCCTTGCATCTCGATGGTGAGCTTTTTCTTCCACATGACCATCACATCAAATTATTATTGAGATGCAACATACATTGCTATTATTCTTGACCTTGTAGGTAACCGACTAACAACAGTGGGTCCCAGGGACCTTGCAGGGCTGGTGAATCTCCAACATCTAATCATTAATAACAATCAGCTGGTCAAAGTGTCTGGGCAGGCGTTTGATGACTTCTTGCTCACCTTAGAGGACCTTGACCTGTCCTACAACAACCTCAGAAGGTAAGCTTCATGACATATGAGATTCACCATGTCACTTACCCACTAGACAATCAGAGTAGACACTCTATCTTCCCAAATAACACTAAGAGTAGAGCAATAACGATAGCAGGCAATCTACGGCAACTGTAACACCTCAATAACATTCCTTTGATTTTAACAGAGTGCCCTGGGAGTCCATTCAGAACATGGCCAGCCTGCACACTCTGAACCTGGACCACAACCTCATAGACCACATAGCGGAAGGAGTCTTTGGAGAGCTCTATAAGCTTGCCAGGCTGGATATGACTTCAAACCGGCTAAGGACCCTGCCGCCTGATCCTCTCTTTGCAAGGTAGTGCTTAATGTTTAATCCTACATGTTCCCCAGTGCATTTTACTGAAAACTGGTGGTGGTGAACAGAAACCAAGTACCATTTTTTAGTTAATTGTCAATCTCTCCACCATTGTTGCACCACACAAGTATACAGACAGGAGTAGGTGAGCCAGCTGTTCCAGTGAGGATTATTGAAATCTGCTGTCCTCATTCTATGTATCATAGATGAATAAGACATTGGCTGGTCTGAGTTTGTGTGTTACAGACGGCATTAAGGACAGAGTGGGCAATTATTGACTCCCGAGCCACGTAGAGTTAAAGAATTTGTCTGGCGGGTCAGGCTACAGTATGGCTACTTTTCTGAAAATAGCATCACAAATACAGGCTCCAGCTTCAATGTTACAGGTTTAAAAAATAATTTGCTAATGTCCAGCGGGACGGATTGAAAGGATTAATGGATCGGATATGGCTCGTGGGTTGTATTTTGCCCAGGTCTGCATTAAGGTGACCAATTGAGGTCTTAAGAGCCCATTTACTGACAGGTGAAACTTTGCTACCTTGAAAATATTGACAGCCTGGGTCGTGGCCGTCGGGCCCCGGGTCGGGTGGCTGGGCTGGCTGGTTGTGGGTGGGGCGGCACTCCTGGGCCCTGGGTTCCGGGAGCTGCCTCTACCCGGATGTGGGAGTGGGGGCGTATCTGACCCCGGGGGCATCTGGGTTGGCCCGGACTCACTGCTGCGGGGGTAGATGGGTGCGCGTCCCGGTGCCGGGTAGGTGCCTGGGAAGACCGGGGTTGGGGGAGTGTGCAGGGGGTTGGGCGGGTGTGGGTGCAGGTGTGTGTCAGTGTGTTTGTGTGTATGTTGTATGTCATGTTCGGTGCAGGGGATTCAACAGGGGTGTGGGAACTGGGGGCAGTGGTGGGGGGTGAGGTGTGTGATTGTGCCTGGAAGGTTGCTGCCTCTCCGAGTGGTGGGGTGTGTTGCCCGGGTTCCTCTCGGATACGGGGTGGGGATGGCGGTGGTTGTGTTCGGGGGTGTGGACCGCCGTAATCTCATACAGTGGCGCGCATGGTGGCTAGTGTGTGACATCTGGGTGAGGCTGCTCCCGGACTGCGGTCGCTGGGGTCCGGGGCCTCGCCTCGCGCCAGCCCCTGCCCCGCGGTGGTTCCCAGGAAACAGGGGTGCTTACTGCCCAATGGCTCGTCCTCTGGGAGTGAAAAAAAAATATAATTTCCCTCCCAGTCTTACTATTCCTCGCGCCCTCGCCCCCCCACTCCCTGCACACAAGCACATAGGATCTTGGGGAGTGCGCGTGCTCCATGGGGGTGTGGCAGGGGGGGTCACAAACATGACCTCCTTCTGTCATGCCCTGGGGACCGCAAACTACCCAGTTTTAATTACACTTATTTACTATACATAGACTCACAGACATCTCACATTTATTTTTGGGGTGGCGGGACTTGTGTCACAGGATGGGCAGAGCTACTTAGCCGTGTTCAGCCGGCGGAGTGGTTCTGCCCATGGTGTCACGCAGTTTCGGCTCCTCAATTTTAACAGCCTACACACACACATCTCACACCTCATAACACTTTTAGTTGGGTGGGGAGGTGAGGATCAGAGGGTCCTATTACACCCGTTTTCTTGGACGCTCCTTGGGGCGGGGGGCGTTTCCTGTTTCGGCTCCGGGTCTCAGTCGGCAGCAGTGCTGGGAGGAGTGCCTGCGTGCTTGCCTGCATGCGTGCGGGACTCTGTGGATTTTCCGGCGGCCGGGTATGGTGGTATTGCC
>QODF01000240.1:141826-159546 GCA_024372805.1 Oostethus manadensis
GGGGGGGGGGGGGGGGGGGGGGGGGGGGGGGGGGGTAGACCCATGGGCCCCTGCCTCTGGCGTCGGGGAAGGCGATGGCCCGCGGCAGTTGTGTCTGGGGTGGCCTGGAGCTCCTGGGGTGTTGAGTATGGCGCCTGCTTTGGGGGGTTGGGTGGCTTCCGGGCCCGGGGGCGGTTGTCCTGCTTGCCCGAAGCTGGCCGGCCCCCGGCGGGTGTTTCGGCGGTTTGCGCCCGGGCACCCCATGTTGCTCTTGCTCAGTTGCCGAGTGGCGTCCGGCCGGGTCTCTCTTGCACCTCTTCAGAGTGGACTCGCGGTTGCCTCTTAGGGGCCCGGGTCGGGCCTTCCCCTCTGTAAGGAGCCTGCTGGGGGGCCTTGCTCCGGCGTCTTCCTAGTCGGACCCTCGCTTTTGGAGGGAGTTTGGTTTGGGATGCATGGCTGTGGTCACCACGAACATCTCCTCATTCTCTGTTTCACTCTGATGCAGTTATCCTGTCACTGCAGAGTAATGTAGATTTAATGTAGATTTGTTGCACGTGTCGTCTGGATGGTCATTGTTCAAGAGGTTCTGTTTCTTTTCTCGTTTTTCTTGTATGTTTATCATTATTAGTAAATATGTATTCATGTGTGTATACATATATATGCACACTGTATGTGTGTATATATATATGTGTGTGTATATATATATGTGTGTGTGTGTATGTGTATATATATATGTGTGTGTGTGTGTATGTGTATATATATATATATATATGTGTGTGTGTGTGTGTGTGTGTATGTATATATATTAGTTTATCATCATTTTTCTTATTTTTTTTTTTCTCTTTCCCCTGTATTTTTTGCTAATTTTGCTCTGTGATTGTTCTGGTTGTTGCTGAAATTGTGATTATCACGATTGTTTATTATATGGTTGAAATATGTTTGTGAGGTTCTTCTGTACCCTTTCTTATATCCACCACCCCATCGCCCACCCGTCCCTTTTCAGGTCAGGTCCGACATCAAAATGTGGCGGAACAAAATTCATAATAAACGCAGTCAAATGTCAAGGGAGACTTCATAATCCAAATGAGTCTCCCTTGGCAAATACATTTTGCTCAGCATTTAAAGGCAGCTTGACTCCCATTCAGCTGTTACGATCCTGGACAAGACAAAAAAAAAAAAGAAAATATTGACAGCAAGTAATGAACAAGTGAACTCCGACTGTAAGGCAAACAAAAAAGTCTGTAACAGACTCTGTGAACTCAGCATGACTGAGATTTTAAAGCAATTTGAGAAGGTTTGCTTTCACTCTGGCAGACATGTTGGCGGATGAGTAAGCGGAAAAGTTTCAAGTTGTGGAGATAACTGGTCAAATACGATGGCTTGCATTGAAAAGGTTGCTGCTTCAAATCATCTGAACCTCACTGTGATTCCTCTCCAGGTCCCAGACAGGTGCTATAAGCCCCACTCCCTACAATGCAGTCATAAGTTTGAATTTTGGCGGGAATCCACTGCACTGCAACTGTGAACTGCTGTGGCTGAGACGGCTTATCCGAGGAGACGACATGGAGACCTGTGCCACACCTCTTCACCTAGCTGGAAGGTACAAGACTTCCTTAAGTATTTGTCCAGTTTTTTGGTTTTAGCAGCTATCAATTTCAGCACAGTCCAACTCATCTTTTAAATCCTTAATTGTATCATCAAGTCTTTAAAAATGGAAGTGGAGCACAAACTTGCAGGAATAAGCAGGTCTTGTGAGCTAAATTGAATTGAGAAAAGATGTGTTGCTCATAGTGATAAAATGACTCCACCATAATTCATGGATATACAACATCATAAAAGTCATTACAGTCCTACTTGGCATTCTCTTCGCATTTATCTGCCATCATTTTCCAGCCTAAGCGTGCCGTAGAAATGATGCCAGCAAGGTATTGACGAAAATGAGCATCTGCTGGCACCAGCTTTCACTGCAGTAACTACTCCAAGGCCTACTGATGTTTTTTTTACCTGTAAAATGATAGAACAATGACAGATCTAGACTTGTCAGATAAATACCGACACGCAAATGAGCAATATGCTCTCATGCTGGGTTTCCCTTCTCTTAGGTACTTCTGGTCAATTCCTGAGGAGGAGTTCACATGTGAGCCCCCTCTCATCACCCGCCACACTCACAAGCTGTGGGTTCTAGAAGGCCAAAGGGCCACCCTCAAGTGCCGAGCCATTGGAGATCCTGAGCCAGTGGTGCACTGGGTGTCACCTGATGATCGCATTATTGCCAACTCCTCCCGGACCAGTTCCTTTAACAATGGAACGCTGGATATCTTAGTGACAGTGGCACGGGACGATGGGACGTATACATGCATCGCAATAAATGCGGCGGGCGAAGCAACTGCCAATGTTGACCTAAAAATAATCCCACTTCCACACCGAGGCGGAGCAGGCGGTAATAACAATGTGAACAATAAGAACAGGAATGTGACCAATGGGATTTTACAAACTGATCCAGGATCCTCTGATATTAGCACTGGAATAAATGGCGTGGGACGTGGTGCTGACGTGGAGGATGCAAAAAAAGGTGGCACCGAGGATGAGGAAAGTGACGGCGGGAGGGTGACTGAAAAGGGAAAGACTGATGACGGTAACATGGAGAATGTGGATGGGGATGAAGAAGAGGAAGAAGGGAGGATGGTTGGAGTTCAAGGAGTGACGTCCACCTCCGCTCAGATCAGATGGGACTTGGGGCGCTCATCTGGCGCTTACGTTGTGTGGATGTATCAGATACAGTACAACTGCACGGTGGACGAAACACTCATCTACAGGTCAGTTCACAACATTTCAGCACCACTGACACACACACCTCTTAAATATTTATCCACGTCACACTACTCAAAAGCATGCCTCCTACATGGACAGCTAGGTAGCTCAAGGGAAGGATGGAAAAAAGCTGAAGGAACTTAATTATTTACCTCTTTCACTGTGAAACTCAACAGGTGGAAATGGTTGCTACATATGGATGACGTAGAGCAGCACCAGGGGTGCGGTTGGTGTGAAGTGGCGGGTGGTTCGCCTACTAGCCGTGTAGATCTTATGAGGCAGAGTATCTGGTTCAAGCGTCTTTGAAATTACATTAAGCATAATTCACCAAAGTATAAGGCTGAGGGGTGAAAGCAACCTTGCACTTTCCATGAACTATGCAGTTAAGAACTTTAAAGCTCCTGCACCTCTATTTACAAGCCTAAGCTGATGAAACATTCATGTGTGAGGCCATGACACATCGTCAAGGGGAAGAACAGAACAGGAGACAGGGGATCCCACGGTCTGCCTTGTATATTGTTCAGTTAAACGTAAACATACAGACTTATTGGATTACAGTGAGAATCCTGATGGCAGGAGAGGCACATGTCAAATGGCTGCTAATGTAAAAAATAGGAACAAAGAGAAGATGCTGGTAGCTTTATTACAGTATATTGCAGAAGGCAGATCTTAGGAAGGGGTTGAGGCCTCAGAGATTTTAGAGGAAACAGAGAGAGGGCTTTGGAGAGACGGGTAAAAACTGAGATTGATCCTAAACAAATCCCCTTGGGAGAGATTTAAATGAAAGGAGGACTCATGAAAGGGAAGAAAAGCTGAGGCTAAGGGGAAGGGTAGGCTGAATTGTCCTTTAGGAAAAAGCGATGGGAGAGAAGCAAATCCATCAGTGAAACAGTAAGATGGACAAATATGTCAGGGGTCGGCCGAGAAATGTAATGAAAGATGGAGAGGGAGGACAGCATCTGGCTGACAAACATGTGGCGTAACAGAGAGGTAAGAAGAGCTACTCAAAAAGAATCAAATCATGTTGGGCACGATATGGCAATGTAGCGAAACAGAAAAAGAAACAAACGCAGTGTTTTCATTCCCATCAGCACATGTGCAGCAATTAAACAGGGAGAACTAATTAAACAAATGATTGAACGGAATGAGATCTCAGCTCCCTTGCTGATCAGCTTTGCTCATTCCACCACAGAGACAATTCTAATAATAGAAAGAACTACTTAAAAACAGTCACAAAGCCCGCGTCTGGCAGAGTAGGAACCATAAGACATGCCACTGCAGCAGGTTGCAAGGCAGGATGACTTATCCATGCAAGCTGATGCTTTTCTTTTTCCCTTCTCCCTTTCCCTTTGTTAGTCTCACACGTGCAAAACGTTAGCCCATTAAAGACATGAATCAAAACAGACTCACATATGTGAGCTTCACGACGCAAGCGTCATAGGAATGCTGTTCTAGACCCAGGCTTGCTGAAAAGGTGAAATTGAGAGAGACAAAAATGATTGAAAGAGGAGACAAGATGTCGGACGGCTTTGAGAGCCGAGGTAGGGAAATCGGGTCTCAGAGGAGCGATAAAGTAATGAAAGAGGGAAGCATTTGAAAGCAGGCACACCACAAAGGAGCCAGGGATCTCCAGTATAGATTTCTATCATGCTATTAACGTGCCTGTGCCGACTGCAATATCACACGAGCCAAGCAAGAAGAATTGAGTCAGCCAAAGAGACTCTTGGCTTATGAACAATTATGGAACTCAAACGGAGTCCAAGTCCAATTTTTTGCCACAGTCTGCCAAAACATAACAGACGACTGGAGAGAAAACAAAGTCAGAAAATTCAACAAGAGTGCTTCTGCTTGGTTGGGTACAAAAAAGAAGCCCAACTGTAAAGGCCTGTGCGTGTGCCAGATTAAATCATTACTATAAAAGGTCACTCGTTTTCCAAAAAAGAATAGTCCTCAATTTAGCAGGGCCTGTCGTGTCTAACAGGGCCAGGTGGAATGGTGACTGCGTGGCATCTGCTTGGAAGTGCTGGTGCTGTCAAATGCAGTGACACCATCATACCCGCCTCCAACCTCAGTGGTACTATACTAGCGAAACGTTTTAAGATCCCACACCTTTTTGGTGAATCCCACCTGAAGGACACACAGTCGGGGGGAGAGAATGTGCCTGAGAGAATGTTAATGAGGCGCCACTTGTAAGTTCGCCCATGTGGTACCATCTGTTATGTTGGCCAAGGTGTCTCGATTTTAGGAAGAAAAAAAAATCCACTTTTGCACTATGTTTGAGGGGAGAGACTTTGCACATTCACCGTCCACAACATTTACTAGGGTGCGGTAGCTTGTACAGCACACTTTAGTGGATCAGCTAAGACAGCGGTGGCCAAAGTGCAGCTCGGAGGCCCGCAGCTTGTTTTTTTATACAACTTTGGCGTAGTCTAAAAAAAGGTTTATTATTAACAGAAATATTGCTTTATCACCTATAACACAAAGTTGAAATGTTGACGTTTTATTCATGTAGCATAGCATATAATTGCCAATATTCATGTTATTGACAGTCCATTTAAATGATAGTAATATCAACCATGTATTTCTGGACAATGAAAGTTGAACTTAAAAACAATTTCCTAATAATAATGTTGTTTTTTTTTGGAAAAATAATTAAATTAGTCTTTCTTGACTTAATTTATTGCGTGTTTTTTCGAAGTTTGTTTCTGAAGTGTGCTTCGGGCCAGTGACAAATTAGCCACAGATGGGCCCAGGGACTGAGCTCAGTGCTGGAAATATTGAAGTGTGTGCCTGTTCTGTGTTCAGAATGTATGCCTGTTGGTCTCTTTATGCATTTATTTTTCCCAATGTTTTCAAAATTGACCAGCAAAGTGCAAAATTTCAACTAGTTGGTAAGCCCTGCTCAAAATAATAGATGTACTTCCATCTAGAAAATACCCATGTTGCTCCTCCCTCCATTGTGTTGCTTTCTGATCTACACGTTGCGTTTTCCTCATGGTAAAAACATGCATGATGTCACTCCCAGAGATGCAAGAAGAAAACAGCTATCCATTTTCTATGCTGCTTATCCTCATTAGGGTTGCGGGGGTTTGCTGGAGCCTATCCCAGCTGACTTCAGGTGAGAGGCAGGGTACACTCTGGACTGGTCGCAAAAAGAAAACAAATACAGTATATGTTTTTACTACGAAAAATGACAAAAATAATAACTCACAATGACTTGGATAAGTAAAGCGGGTATTTCTCATTACTATAAAAATTACTCATTACACTAATTCCATTACACATTGGTCCATTACACGGACATCGGACTCTTTAGATAGCAAACTAGTAGAGATTGACTCAACAGCGCCTCTGCTGCTTGCAACTAAGCACTGCACTCCATTTGTCCTGCTGTAAATTACCACATACACAGGCTTTTTTAATGTTTTAACTGGTGCATAAGTGTTTCACTTTTCAGTGTTCTTTTGTGGCCAAATCTTTCTGCTAAGATTAAAAAGGCAAAGCTGTATTTAAAAAATCTTGCCATTAAACAACAGCAGCAGGACCCTGCTGGGCAATCAAACTATGAAAGCATCACAAGCGAACAGAGAACCACGCTGCGTCTAGGAAATGAAGAGAACGAGGGTGAATGGCGCCAACAAAGTGAGGCTGACATACTTTGGAAAGGAAGCATGCTGGGAAGCCGAAAGACAAGCGCAAGCCATGAGTGGCAAATTACAAAAGCATAGTGCATTGAGGCTGGGGTGGGCGGGTGATCATAACTTGTATCGCTCACACTATTTATGCAGTGTACACACACTATGGATCATGTTTAATACTGCTGACACTAGGCCTGCAAAGCTGCTTGGTAACCAGTACACGGGGGCACAAAAGCAGAAAGGATTGGGTTGCAAGGAGAGGCAGCAGGGAGAAGAAAGGGTGTTTCACAAGTTGATGATACTGTTAATTCTTTGAGGTTCCAAATGAAAGACAGCCTTCTTATTCCATGGTCATGACAAGAATGAGGCATCTTAAAAGAAAAGCTTGAATGCCAAGAGGACAGATTAAGGACAGGGTATGGCGACTCAGTGAAAGGTTAGTGATAGACACAGACACTGATGAAGCAGAGCAGAAGAAGACATCAGACAGAATTGAGGCAGACAGCAGACGACCGACCAAACAGGCCGGCGGAATCCCGAGCAAACATGGTGGAAAAGGGTAAACAAACATGATATGAGGAAATGAGGCCAGCGAAGACGTGAGGCGGGAGAGCAGATAATCGTTTTTGTTGTCCCTCCTCCTCCTCGTCCTCACCCTCTTTTGCTGTCATCCCATCTTGTCTGGTGTCACACCAACTGGCAAGCAGGAGGCATGAAGGCAAAAAAAAGTGGGGAAAAAAACGCCATTTCCCCCCCAGTCTAATAATAACTTTCTGTACCACTCCCCGCCTTGCCTCCTGTCGCATTCACTTTCTCCTCTCTGTGATTGTGTGTGTGTCAGTGTGCCTTTGCGGGGATTAACCATAATTAGAAGCATGATGACAAGGCACACACTTGTGTGGTGACACAGCAGCTAGAAATAACAAGAGATCTTGACAGAACACCACCTGCCCGCAATACACCCATGCATTGCTGGTCACTCCGATACATCACAGAGGTGGTCATGTGACTGTGTAAACAGGTACAATTTAGTTGAGTTTGGCATGCAATTTTGTGAGCTACTCTTAGGTACGACACACTTGACGCCCTCGGATGTCCTTACTCTTTCACACTTTAAGACTTTATGTGTTTGCTGCTCCTTTCTGTGAGTTTGGCCTGACTATTTGTGCTCCTAACATTGCCTACAAAAAAAACCTGTGGATATGATTCACAGTCCCATAAAAGGAGGAAGTGAGATTGGAGGATAAAAGTGGTGATGGAGAGAAGACATGTAAGATGAAGGTAAATGGAGGAGAGAGACAGAGGGAGAGGAGGGGAAAGGAAAAGGAGTGACCTTGATTGCGATATAATGGTACACACCATTATAGCTGTGACTAATGGAGACGTAGCACAATGTCTGTGGGTGGGGGGTAGGGATGAGCGAGGGGTGTGGCCCGCGAGGTCAGGGAGCACCCGGCGAGGACTGCCAAAAGGATTTGTGTCGAGCGGGAGAAATGGCTCGCAGGTGAGAGAGAGCAAGGGAGGGCATTTGCAATCAATAGTGAAGATTTAGTATGAGGTCGTTTAAACAAAAAATACAAAATATTAGTAAAAAAAAAAACCCTGCAACTATTAAATGCTGAATAAATGATCAATCAATTATCCAAATAATCGACAACTATTTTGGTATTACCTGGTATCAATATTATTATTATAAGCGTCTGATTTCAGTTTTTTGCCTTAGTCATCCATGAACGCAGACGGACCGATTATCCTTGTGTTTTAGGCAAAACAAAAAAATTCACACACATCAGCTCTGACTTGACCAAACCACTACGTGTGTTTGGCTCATGTTGATTTTGGTCCGGCTAGGGCAGGGGTCTCAAATTCGGGGCCGCGGGTCATTTACAGCCCCTGACTAGAGTGCAAATGCTATAAAAAAAATTTTTTTTTATATAGTTATCTTTTTATATGATTATACTTTATAGAGTTGATTGACTTGAGAAATGAGATGATGTGTTTTTTAAATGAGTTTAAAATAGGGGATTTTTAAAAAATGTTTCACCCTACCACCATATTATGACATATTGTGAGCCATGCAACGCGTATAGTACCATATTGTTGCAGTACATACTGTACATACTCTGAGAGTACCAGCACTACTCGCAATTCTATTTGTGACCCGGTCCCACCCAAACCCTACCTCCAGTGTCCCCCAGGTAAATTGAGTTTAAGACCCCTGGTCTGAGGCCTAACTGATTACTTGATTAATCAAAACAAGCTTCAGATTAAGCAACTACAAAAATAATCATTAGTTGCAGCACACAAATGAGGGACTAAAGTGAGGGAGGGAAAGGCAAGATTAGAAAAAAGACTTAAGGCTTCATCCAAGGTGTGTGTGTGTGTGTGTGTGTGACATTTGGTTGTGGTGTCCCACTTCAGCATACATAGCATTCAAGAATGCTTACTTTAATCCACCCACAAAAACACATTCATTATCGCAGGATTGTGCAGAACACAGATGATTTGTATAGAAATGTACAGTATGGCTTTTGTCTAATTGGATATTCAACGCAAACGTCTCTGTGGCTTTGTCCAGCCAGTTAATCACATATGAAGCCTATGGTGTAACGTGTATAAATGTATGTATCTATAAGCTTTTCTCTTCACGTTATTGGGCCACATTTTTTTTTTGCCATGGCAACACGCAAGCTGCTCTCCTGGGAAGGAGGAGTTTATCCATTGTGTTAGGTATCTATCTACGATGACCTCATGACATCCAGATGCTTTAACGATGTTAATGATAATGCCAAGCGAGGCCGCTCTGATTAGTCTGGGAACGACACAATAATACTTTTGCGCAAAACACATACTCATAATTAGCAAAGGTTTATAAATTGATAAATAGAAAATAAAGCAATAGATTCTCATCTCTGTGTATTAAATGTGTAGCAGTCTGCACTGGCGAGCGACAGATGATGCAAATAAGTCCTCACATCTGGTGTGAAAAAGCAGTGAGGTAGAAATGTGAGTGTGAGGACCAAACGCAATGATAGCAGGGGCCAAAAAAACACACACACACACACGCACGCACACACACACACACGCACGCACAGAACGCACTGCCACTAAAAAAAACCATGGCTGCCCACACAAGAGGGTGAAAGCAGAGGCCAAAGTCATTCCCATCAAAGAGAGATACTTGAGCTGTACTACAAGCCCCTGCACACGCACAAACGCTGTTATGTTTATTGTATTATGCTACAAATACACACGTAAGGCCCAGCATTGTCCATATATAAAAAGTGTCACCGTGGTTTGTTTGCCATCGCAGCCGTTTCAGAGCAACAAATTGCTTCCCATCCAAGCCACATTAGCGCTGTCTGATTACACATTTGCAGTAGATGACAACACAACTGCCTTATAGCGATACACTGACACATTTGATGGCCATTATACTTTGTCAAAAGCCCTAAAATGTCTCAGCCTAACCGTAATCCCAGTAACACCTAAAATGGCCTCTTAAAAAGTGCAGAGACCCACAAAATGGCTTGACATTTGCTTCTGCCGGCAATCCGCGCGCACACACACACACAAAAGCACACACACAAACTAGCAGACAGAGTTCTCTTTTCATGCTGCCTAGGCACACTCTTTATCAATAGCCTCATTTTTTCCTTCCTTCTGTATTCACTCCTTCTTGCAGGTTCCCTCAACATTTAAATTTTCCAGTCAGCACCGCAGGTTGTCCTTTACTGCGGCTATTTTACATTCCGCGCTGACTTTCCTTTTGTTTCTCTCACTTTAGGATCCTACCCTCCACCAGTGACCGCTTCCTGTTGAAGAACTTGGTGTCAGGAGTGGATTATAACTTGTGCGTGCTGGCCATTTTCGATGACTCCATCACAGCGCTGGCGGCAACCAAAGTACTGGGTTGCACCTCATTCTCCACCACAGACGTTTACCCCGCCTGCAGCTCTCTTCAGGCACACTTCCTGGGAGGGACACTCACCATCTTGGTCGGCGGCGTGGTGGTGGTCACACTCCTTGTGTTCACTGTTGCATTAATGGTTCGCCATCGGGTGTGCAACCACGCCAACCACACCATTTGTCACAACAGCAACGACGAGGCAGGAGTCGGTGTTTGTGGTCAGGGGGGAGGCGTGGCACCCCGGGACAAAGCGGGGGACAGAGGTGGGAGCTACCAGTCCAACGGTTCAGGGGATGTGATGATGGTGGTCTTGCCAAACGGTCTCCCCTCTAAGCGAACAAGGGAAAACGAAAAGGACAAAGAGAAAGAGGCGACAGATTCTGCTTCAGCTCTTCCGCCAAAACTCCCCCCAAAGCCGAGGCTCAAGCCTAAAGTCAACCTAGAGCAGTTTCTTTCGGCTGGCGGCGTGGTTTCCACCATGACTGGAGCAGGAGGAGAGATGGCCTTGGTGGTGCGGCAGAGGAAGTTGGATAAGGCCCCGGTGTACATTCCTGACAGTGACAGAACTCCCCTCTACTATTCCCCCTCTATCTCATCCACCCTTCCCCGCCAGTCACACTCCAAGGAATGGCCGAGACCTCGTCTGGAGCGAGAGCTGACCAATCGTGCCAGCTTTTCCTTGGCAGCACCCCTGAGAGACTCTGACCTGCTGGACTGGAGGATAACGTCCACCAGCAGGGACAAATGGAACTCCTCTCAGGCTTATCAGAGCCCCGTTTCCCCTCTAAGCCCTGCCTGTGGGGCCATCAGTAAGCGGCGGCACTCACTCGACATGGGCTCCTCTGTTGCACTAGCAACCGACACGGCCGCCACGGTTGCCAAACACTACGGAGCTGTCAGCTACGCCAAGAGGCTGAGTGTGATCTGGACCAGGCGTAGTCAGTCACTCCACGGGATGCTGGTGCAGTGCGCCTCCACCACAAGCACCGCCTCCTCAAATACCAGCGATGAGGGTGAAAGTGGCGGAGGATTTGGGGCTCGCTGCGACTTTCAACGTGGATACATCCATGCTTATAACACCACCAACTCCAACTCTAACACTGGTAAGGTTGCTGGCAGAGCTATAAAAGACAGGGGCACGGAGAAAGGAAAGGATGGAAGGAGTGCTGAAGAGCTGGAGGAAAGTATTGTGTAGAATGTCGGCAGAAGGTTCCCGAGGTTGGAGTTAAGATGAACAAATTGAGATTGCAAATGACAGATGGAGGACTGAAGCTTAATAAGAGAGGGGGAGACCAAATCAAGTTTAATAAACAACAAAGTGTCTTGACAGTAAATAGCTTGAGGGGTCCTTTGGCCTTGAAATGCTCAAAGAGAGTCAGACACACAAGCAAAAGTTCTCAAAGTAAAAGTAAATAGAGACATAATCAAAGAGGGAAAGTGAGAACAAAGACATTGAGAAGGTTTAGAGCTCAGTGTGGATCCCAGCAAAGCCTCTACACTGATGGAAGCTGCTTCAGCCCACACAACAACACCAAGCCTTGCACCGGATCAAGTACCATCCATCACCAACACAGCAGGGGGGATGGCAAATGAGATTTGGATGTGGCTTGACTTTGTCAAAGTGTTTTTTATTTTTTTGACTCGGCTAAACGCGATGAATGTGACTTCTGTGTGTCCTCTGTGGCTGCACATTTGCCGGTCATGCCTGTTGATTACAGGAGCATAAATACAGTGATGGCCATGATCAATCAATGTGTGCTGGCGGCAGTGCAGTGGAGCATAGACATTATTAAACGACACCCGGATTACAATGGAGTCGATATGGATTACAAAATGGTGGCGGTATGTCATGGAAGGTTTCCATGCTGCCTATGGTTTATGGAATGGTTGGACTCACAAAGTGGATGCGTGTGTTTATGTGAGTTTTCCAGCTGTTGATGTTACATATGTTTTAATGTTTGTCATCTTTGCAACGCGCTAGGAACAAGGAAGAGTCCGTAAACAAAAGGCCGAAGTGTTGTGAAAGACAGAATTAATCACTATTTTTGCAGCTTGGGATGAAAGCAACCATGTCCAATGAGATTTTTTCTTTTCTTGGAGTGACTTCATTCATTCGTGCCACACGAATTGTCTTTCTATCAAACAGTGAATGTTTGCACAGAGAATGCACACACAGAAAGACACAAACCTCTTGAGCTGGTTGGGACTTGAAGGTATTAAAGTGGGACAGCAAAGCAATCAAAAGAGTACATATATATAGTATATGAATATACTGTATATATATACACAGATTAAAATAATTGTATTTGTCGCACTGTGTGTTTCTGTTCTTAAGATTTTTCTGGAAATTATGTTAGACAAAAATAAAAGAATAGAGAAAATGTGACATTTTTTATTTTGGACAAAGTATAATTGGTGACCAATAGGCATAAATAAAGATGAAAATCACACAAAGCACAAACACAAAGAGAGATGCCTATGAAAACAACGTATTACAACAATTATGACTTTTAAACGTTACTGTTGTTCCCTTGCTTTTTTCCCATTTTGCCAAAGTCAATATTGTTCTCTTGACATTATATAAATAAAAATGACATGTATGAAACACTGACTGCCTCATGAACATACAAAAGATAACACAAGACAAATTGATTGCACTTCATCTACAATGATTACATGAGACTGATACTTAGTTACCTAGCAACAATGCTCAATACAAAGCAAAATGATACTGACCCTCAAAAACGGAAAAGAGGTTCATTATGGTTGCTGGACGACTCAGTTTCAGAACCCTACAATTCCAAAGAAAAAACTTTAAGTTGTTACACATCTTGCAGAAGAGCATGAGAAAGAGCGAATGCAGCACGAACAGAAAAGGATGAAAGAGATACAACTACAGAACAAGTAGACATTTAGCGGCTGGAAAATCTAATTGAGACGTGTCTGTATGCACAAAATAAATATGCACAATCGCAGAATGATCACCACCAAGGATTTCCCATGGAGAGCAAAGATGTGGTCAAAAACCTTATGGAGGAAAATAGAGCGCTGAACGAGGATACCAAGACACTAAGAGAAGAAATAAAGGAGTTGAAAGATAAAAATGCTGCCTTGTGCTCTGCTGTCAAAGAGGTGAAAAATCTTACGGAAAAAAATAAGAGCATTATGCACTGACATCAAGGTTCTGCAGGACAATAACAAAGTATTATTGGAAGCTAATGCTGCCTTGCACGCTGCTCTTAAGAAAAAAACCCTGTGGAGGCAAAGAGAACATTATGCAACAATTTCCACGTTGTACAGATAAATTCAAGGCACTATTGTAAGATACTGCTGCCGTGCGCACAACTCTTCAAAGAAGCCAAGGGAAATATCGCTGAGCAAATGAAAAATATATCGGATGGAGATGGATCAGAATGCACGAAAGAAAAGATAGGGTGGTCCACAACAGAGGAGAACCAGATGGAATGGATGTCAAAGCAACAGATTGTCAACTTCCAACCATCAAAGGAGTTGGCTGTAGATATAAACACCACTAATACTGTATGGCAGAAACACCTGTCAGGTCACCAGCAGGCAATTCAAAAGTGCACTGGTGAAACAAGAAACAACTGACACTGGCACTGTGAAACAAGAAGCTGAAAGGCACAAACGTCTTTATGAATGAGCATCTGATCGCACAAGACTTGAGGAAGCAGGGAAAGTTACAAAACACTTGCAGCATCAAAGGCCAAATCTACATCAAACTAAATGGAGGACCAGGAGAAGCAAGAGTGCTCTGCTTTTTCCTGCTCTTTTTCGTGGAGATGAGAATTGTATCATGAGGCATTCAATGTAAACTGTGTGCATGTTTTCACAAAAATTAAACCATAACCAAAAAACAACAATGTTTTATAGTTGGTACATGATGTGACCACATAGTAACAGGCACATTCATGACATGGAATGACGAGTAATACAGTACTTTACCGTATTTTGGTCATTTTAAGCATCACTGGAACTTCTTTCTTGGCTGCATTGATTTCACAGAGACCATAGCAACAAAAAGTTCCATCAAAAACAGCAGCGTAGAGAACACCTTTGCTACCACTAATCACGGCAGATTTGTGAGTCGATGACAACAACCACTACTTTTTACTTTTGCTCTCCGCAGACAGAGAATAACATTGCCGTGTGCTATGCAGATCCAGCTATAGCAAAAGACCAAGCCATTCTTGTAGTGTCATGTTGTTTTTTAGGTTTTTATGGGCAAAATAGGTGAGTCCCCATTTGTGCATTGCTACCTAAATTGCTCTCTTTAGAACGCACAGAAAAGTAAAAGACGTGTGTGTATACATGCACTATATGTGACATTTACAGTCAAGGTGGACACTTTAGGATACGTTGGCCTGCAGTGTGCATCAGCAAGTTGTTGCCCAAGAACCAACTGGACCAGTCCAGCTCACTGGACTAATGGGCACACTTTTGCAAGCAGCTACGTAATTGAAAGCCCTCAGCAGATGATATGTTTATATTTGATGTTTATATTTATATTGCGATATTTAAAAGATGGCAAGTTAACTCCCGGCTGTACCATATCTTGTCAGTGATCCAGCATTGGTGGAGAAGAGGAGGGGGATAAAAAGACTAACAGAAGATAAAAGAGCAAAGTGAGACAAGAGAAGCAGCAAATTGATGCAGATGGTGAGCAGGAAGCAAGAAGGAACAGGAAGGAGGCAAAAAAAAAGCATTGAAAACAAGCTGCCTCCACCTGTATAGTGATACAATGTCAAGGTAGTTTATTATTATGATTAGCTGGATTGATGAAGTGAAAATGACAAAATGCTGGTGAGAAGGGTAACGTTTGTATAAGAGAGGTACTAAGTGATTGTACTAAGTGAGTGCCATTTACCTTATATCTTCTTACTTGAATGACGAGCTCCACCTGACCTTTCCACCCTGCCTACCTTCATTTCCTGTCCTTTTCATTTGCCTCTCCTACTGCCATTCTGTCTTTAACATAAAAAAATAATAACTGAGCGTCTAAATACGCATCGCCATGTCATCATTGCTTCCGTTTTGCTTGAGTATTTTCATAAATGGTTTATTTGCAAATACTCCCCAGTGTCTGACTTACTTGTTTTTGACTATGCAAATGAGTAAATGCATACAAATATGGGTCATAGCATGCAAATTCCAACAAAAAATAGCAACAAGCTGCAGGATTCAACGGAATTTAGGAACACATGCAACACCACATTCTCTCGCAACACAGCACTACAGTCATCCCTCACTACCCCATAGCGGTTTCACCGCCACAACATCACGCTATCATGGGTTGTCAAAAATGTATTAATTATTTAGGCTATTTATGGCCTATTATTATTAGTAGTAGTAGTAGTAGAAAAATGCATATTTAAGCAAATTGTAGTTATTTGTGTCCCAATTTTCAAGCTTAAAAATGACAAATACAAAAACAAACGATTTATTTCCGTCTTAAATGTGTTTACTCATTATGTCAGTTATTTACCATGTTGGGTAAAATGAGACACGACAATAGCCACCGTAGGAAGCAAGCCGTCAAGAAAAAACAAAGACATGCCAGGCTAAGTTATCTTACTGACGTCTAATGTATCTTTTTTGTACGATACTTTATATCTGCTATATTGGGTAATGCAAATGTAAAGGTGACTATGTGTTATACAGTAGTGTTCACAATAATAGCGGTCTAATGTGATTAACCAGATTAAGTACTGTTTTTAGTATATTTCTATTGCTACATGGCAAACACTTTACCGATGGGTGCAGTAGATTCTCAAAAAACAAGACCCAGCATTCATGATATGCACTCTTAAGGCTGTGCAGTTGAGCAATTAGCTGAAAGGGGTGTGTTCAAAATTAGCAGTGTGGCATTCATTCAGTGACCAGTGATCAATTTAAAAAATAAAAAAACAACAGGTGTGAATCAGGTCACCCCTATTTAAGGATGACACTAGCACTTATTGAACATGCAATTCTCATGAAAAGCCTGAGGAAAAATGGGTTGCTCAAAACATTGTTCAGATGAACAGCGTACTTTGATTAAAAATTTGATTGGAGAGGAGAAAACTTATAAGTGGTGCAAAAAATGTTTGGCTTCTTCTTCTTCTTTTCCTTTCGGCTTATCCCTTCAGGGGTCGCCACAGCGGATCAATTTCCTCCATCTAACTCCCTCTTCTGTATTTTCTTCTCTTGCGCCAACTACCTTCATGTCCTCTTTCACTACATCCATAAACCTCCTCTTTTGTCTTCCTCTAGGCCTCCTTCCTGGCAATTTAAAACTCGGCATCCTTCTACCAATATATTCACTATCTCTCCTCTGGACATGTCCGAACCATCTCAGTCTGGACTCTGACTTTATCTCCAAAACCTCTAACATGTGCTGTCCCTCTGATGTGCTCATTCCTGATCCTCAGCGGCACTGTCTCTAAACTAAACAACATCGCTGGTCTCACCACAGTTTTGTACACCTTTCCTTTCATTTTAGCTGAAACTCTTCTATGACACATCACACCCGACACTTTTCTCCACCCATTCCACCCTGCAGCGCTCTAACATACTTCTCTGCCACTCCAGACTTCCTCATACAATACCACAGTTCCTCTCTGGGCACCCTGTCATAAGCTTTCTCTAGATCTACAAAAACACAATGCAGCCCCCTCTGACCTTCCCTGTACTTCTCCATCAACATCCTCAAAGCAAATACTGTATCTCTGTACTCTTTTTTTTTTTTTGGCATAAAACCGTACTACTGCTCACAAATGCTCACATTTGCCCTTAGTCTAGCTTCAACTACTCTTTCCCATAACTTCATTGTATGGCTCATCAGCTTTATTCCTCTGTAGTTGCCACAACTCTGCACATCTCCCTTGTTCTTAAAAATGGGCACCAGCACACTTCTCCTCTATTCCTCAGGCATCTTCTCATTATCTAAGATCGTTAAATACCCCGGTCAGGAGCTCTACTGCCACCTCTCCCAGATACTTTCATACCTCCATAGGTGTGTCATCAGGACCGAGTGCCTTTCCATTCTTCATCCTCTTCAATGCCCTCCTCACTTCTTCCTTACTAATCTTTGCTACTTCCTGGTCCACAACAGTCACCTCTTCTACTCTTTGCTCTCTCTCATTTTCCTCATTTATTCATCTTCGCATGACACTACTGGCACCTGTCAATACCCTTCCATCCCTATCCTTATTCACCCTAACCTGCAGTACGTCCTTCCCATCTCTGTCCCTCTGCCTTGCCAACCTGTATAGGTCTTTCTCTCCCTCCTTGCTGTCCAACCTAGCATACAAGTCATCATAAGCCCCTTGTTTGGCCTTTGCCACCTTTACTTTCACCTTACGCTGCAGCTCTCTGTACTC